>OX359290.1:84118875-84523875 GCA_947179395.2 Pulicaria dysenterica
TCGAAGACGGTCATTACTTGGTAGATGGATGGCTTGACTTCATGAAGGATAATCATCTTCAAAATGGCGACTTTATTGTCTTTTGGCTTCTCTCATCTCCTAATTCATCCAAACTTACAACTTTTCTAGTCTCTCCTTATGCACCAAACGGCTGTCTCAAACACAGTTCTACATGTAGCTCAGACGATGCAGCTGCTACTGCTCTTAAGCCACCGGCACCGGTTAAAGAAGAAACCAGTGACACCAATGATTCGTCGGAAAACATGCAGCAGTCAATCATGTCTATAATTGTCAAGAAATCCTATACTCATCGATTGGTAAACTAATATTATAATATGTAGATATATGCATGTATATATATATATGCATGTATATATATATGCATGTATATATATATATATATATATATATATATTCTTAGAGATCAATATATAGAGCTAGGTGAAAGATTGAAGGTTTTATCATTAATATTGGCAGCCGCTAAATAAGAGAATCTTAGAAGGCAAGGGGGTGGGTGGCTACGGCAGCTTGCGGCTGAAGAACGACAAGGGAAAGATATGGAAATTGGCGATAAATAAGCAGGGACCGGAACAGAAGCCTTTCTTCATAAGAGGATGGTCTGAGTTTAGAAAAAGTAACAATATAAAGGTGGGAAACACGTGCGAGTTTCATCATATAAGTACCAACTTGTTTCATGTTCGTGTGGTCAAGAAGAGGGGAAGATGTGTTGTAGAATCCAAGTCAGAGAGTAACTAGACACTAGTTTAGTGGTTGGTCAAAGCTTTCACTGCCAATAGATCGATCTTCTTTTGCTTGGATGTTGGAACTTTTGTTAAGAATCGTAATGTAAATAGATACATTATAACTATATATGGGTATATATGTAACTGGTATTGACGTACTCTGGCAGATCGAGATCGATGAAGCTTTTTGAGCCATTTTAAACTTTTATTAATAGTATTAGTCGTTTTCCTTCGTTTTCTTTTACGGAAAATGATATTTTGTTACTGTAGCATCTAAGTTATATCCTATTATACTTACATATCTGAATATGTCATTTTACTCCCTCCGTTTCATTTTTATTGTCTAGTATTGACTTTTTAAAGTATTTCTTTTTCAACTTTGACTTTAAATATTTTTGTTTGTGTTATATACTGTAATATTTGATACAAAATATATGAATACATTGTGTTTTAAATGTAATTTCATTGATATAATCTTCATGAAGTATTATATAACCGAAACAAAAATATTTAAGATCAAAGTTGAAAAAGAAAAACTTTAAAAAGTCAACTGGAAATTAAAAATGGGACGGGGGTAGTAATATTTACTCCATTAAAACGGTAGATAAGTGGTTTTTAGTATTTACTCCATTACAACAATTAAAACGGTACATGAGTGTTACAACACCTAACTTAGATTCTACTAGCTACATATATCTTATGCCCTTTCTTTTATGGGTTTAGAATGCAAGCTACTAGCTACATCTAATTTAGCTACTGGACCACTTGGCAAAGAGTCGGGTGGTCTCGCTCTAGGAAGTTTAAAAGCACCAAATCTTGTCCTTCTTGGCAAATGGAAAATGCGATTTCTTCAAGAATCGGAGGCTCTTTGTCTAATAGTAATTGCTCATATTTATGGGGAGTCGGGGGTTTCAAGTCTCTGCCTCCACAAAAAGCTCCGATCTTCTACCAGGGAAATATTATCAAAGCAGCTAACCAAATCGAAAAAGTTGGGAATTGATTTTAAGGGATCTTTCTATTGTCGTATTCATGATGGTAAACATACTAAGTTCTGGTTAGACCCATGGTTAGCCCAAGACATTCCACTAAAAGAGCTCTTTCCTCGTATTTTCAAGTTAGAAGAAGTTGTAGATTGCTGTGTTGCGGATCGGTGGGTGAAATCTAACGGTAGTTGGGGCCTAAATTGGAGTTGGAAAAGCCTCCTAGAGGTAGAGCATCGGAGGAGCTCGCTGAATTATTGGCTCCCCTCCAAAGTTAATATTTGTTGTTGGAGGATCCTTCTCAACGCCTTGCCTTGTAGACAGAACCTAATAACGAGAGGAATTTCTGTTGACGACCCGAAATGTGTTTGTGCTCACAATCTGATGAAACTCTAGAAAATCTTTTCTTCGAGTGCCCAAAGGTTTCCGTGTTGTGGAGGAAAGTCTTTAGTTGGGTAAAAACTAAACTTTGTCCAATTTGCTTCTCTCCCTAATTTCTTATCATTCTCATCTTCCATCGGCTCCAAATCATCCACGCCTAGAAAGTCATTTGAAGTATTGGATTTGTTCTACTTTGGGCAATCTGAAAATAGAGAAATAAGATTATTCACCAAGAGGACTTGATGAGGGAAACAACTTTGAAAGAAAACCCGTTCGCGGAAGTGCACCACATGTCCCTCTTCTGGTTTAAAAATCGGTGTAGAAAACCAGACGCATCCTGAACGAATTGGGTTGTTAATCCGCTGGGCACGTAGTCTTTTGGTCTCTTTTGTATTTTGGTGTTATGTAGGCCTCTCCCTTGGAGGCTTTTACTCTTTGCATCCAATCTTTATTATTGATTAAATGAATTCTTTTGCTTTTCAAAAAAAAAAGCCACCGGACCACTTGCATGTTTTACTAATTAATGACAGGATGATTCTGTTGAGCCCCCTTGCTAATTTAGATGGCCTCATTTGATGTGATATATGTGAGTGTATGACATGCATTGAAAGTTGCAATTATTTGATTTGACAGGTGTGGTACGTGTACTCAATAATGAAATATATATATATATATATATATATATATATATATATATATATAAATAAATGGGGACACTTCCCCCCCGGTGGGTTTCAACCACCCCTCGTTATGTGGCTTTAACCAAGGTTCGAGCACCACACCTTCACTCCATGGAGGAAACCTCTAAGAGAAAACCCCCAACCCACTGCATACAGCAGGATTTGATCCTCCAACGTCTTGCGAAAAAGGGGGGTGCCTTACCAAATCCGCTAAACTCCATTGACAATGAAATATATGTATGTTTTATTGCCATTGAAATTATGAGATATATATATATATATAGGGGAGGGTTCATGCGAGAACCGTTGTTAGTGCGAGAACCAATCTCAGCCGTTCCTTGGATATGGGAAGTTTCATGGATGGTGAGCGTGGAGGGATAGAGTGTGGCAGGGTGTATGTGAGGAATTCATGGGTGGACAATGACATTGAATTAGGGGGAATTGAACGGCTCAGATTGGTTCTCGCGGTTCTCGCGCTAACAACGGTTCTCGCATGAACTCTTGTCTATATATATATATGATTATGATAACATTTAAATTAGTTACTGCTCGCATAATTTGCCATTGTTATATATGTATGTATTATTGGATGGATTTTTAGGTGAATGTGATTCTACATGGGTATATCATGTGATCCATTGGTATGATAGAAGAAAAGGTTAAGTTAATGTAGCATGGTGTGATGTGTGATAAGATATACGACCCTCTAAAATATATCAAATGTTTTATGTTTATATTAAAATTAAGTGAAGGCCTCGAGCAATAATACAAGTACATATTCTATGAAAGAATCAAAACATGTTTCTAAATTAATAAGTTTATGTAATTAAATGTCAAGTGTTTACAAGTATCTGAAGGAGGTTTAATTGATATTAATGTAAATAATTACGAGAATTAAAAACTTTATTTTAGCTCTTTATTTAGTTTAATCGGATAATCCATACTTGATACTTTATTTTATTCATAACTCAACCATAAATCACGACGGACATTAATTGGGACGAGTGAATTGTAAACGTGAGATCTAATAATTAAACATCTAATGAATGACTAGCGATTGTTCTTTTAACTCTTACTTAAAATTTTATATCTTCAAAAACCATCCTGTAAATATCACTTCACAAAAAAACAATAAATAGTTTCTTGTAGTGTATATTAATTAATTATGGTTGATGATTTGTACACAATAATTTTTTGTCATACGCAACAAAAAGTTGTCTCTGGACTGTTATACTCATGAATTTGTGAATGAAATTAATAGGTACTGGATTGATAGGAATAAAAATGTCTTAATTATTGTGTATGACAAAAAAATATTATGTACAAATCATTACTCATTAATTATTATGCAAGAAGTAATTATATAGATAAATTGTATTTAATTTATGTTGATTCAAAAACGATCGGTAGTTACCGATTGTTTTTTGGTTTTGATTGGTAGTTATTAATGCTTGGTGTTTTGGTCTTGGATGTAGAGTTTTTGTTGTCCTTTGAGTTTTTGGTTCTCTGTACTGCGTCTTGCAAAATAGATTGTTGAGCTTCTAATATAGTGTACGTGTTTTTTCTAACTAATCCATTCAAATAAGATTAATTACTAAAATTTGAATATTTAGATGTTTTTTTTTAACGGCGAAAGGTGAGCAAGGAGCATGCTTCGACATGGCCATCACATGCCCATGAACACCCAGAAATTATATTAAAACTGCTAGCCAGAAACTAGCAAACAATAAAAGAAAAAACAGAATGTGGAACAAACAACAAAAGAACATAGATAAAGTAAGAAAACACCCAACATGACACTAATTAAATGGTGAAACAGGAGGGTAGAGAGGTCGCCCAGCAGCTCGAGTCGAGAAGAGCAATGTTTTTACCCATCCTGTATTTAAACCAGAAAAACACGTATTCCCTGCACCTGAGTGAACACCAGCATATCATTGACTTTTTTGGACGAAAATACCACATCATTTCTGTACTTCCATAGCAGCCACATATAAGCGTATAAAACGCACGTAAAAGCCTTTGCCGTATTACCACCGGTCCTCAATGAATAACCCCAGTCAAGCAAGCTTTGTGTATCGTCATATTCCTTAAAATCAATATTCCACCACCCACATAAATAGCTTAAAATCTTTCTACTAACTGGGCATTGTACGAATAAATGCGTTTCCGATTCTTCAGCATTCCCACATAAAGGACAGAAACAAGACAGCAGAATAACTCCTCGTTTTTGAAGGTTAACCTTCGTGGGCAGACGGTTTAATGCAACCCTCCACGCATGTATACAAACCTTTTGAGGTATCCAGTTACACCAACAAAATCAAGGTTTCTTACCTTTTTAAGCGAGATGTCATCGAAAGCGTACCTTAAAGACGAAAGCGTAGAGCCTCCTCAATGGTTGTAGCGCCCTCTTGAAGTTCAAACTATCCAGATCATCCAGTCTTTCCACATGAAACCACTCAATAAGAGGAATGTTTACCTTGTGGATTATACAATTGCAAACTATACTTTTATTCCATTTCATCCTCTTACCTATTAGACATTTGTAAATCGATATAGGACATGTAATATCCTTTCATAGTAGTCACTTTCACCGTGGCTTTGACTAAAATTAAATAAGTTCATTGAAAAAATTATTTACTAACACAGTGTTGTTTTTAAAATATTAACTAAACTAGTATCCACTTAGGTTGTAGCCTAGTGGTAAGCACTTAGGTGCTTTGGTGTGGTGATGCCCATTGTCCAAAGGTCATGGGTTCAAGTCCCGTGGTGGACAAATCAGTGTAGAATTAGGTGCCGTTCAAAAAAAAAAAAACTAAACTAGTAATATATATCCCAAACACCACCTTCAACTTCCTCTCAAACACACCAAACCTTCTTAATTCCTTTCTCAACTGTCAAACACCCTCAAATCAACATCTCTCTCAAGAACAAAGCCACTGCCATGCCGCCGTCCGCCGACATCACACTCGTTGCCGGCCACCAACGTCAGCTCACACCCGTCGTCGTCA
The DNA here is from genome assembly GCA_947179395.2 of Pulicaria dysenterica. Taxonomy (NCBI): domain Eukaryota; kingdom Viridiplantae; phylum Streptophyta; class Magnoliopsida; order Asterales; family Asteraceae; genus Pulicaria; species Pulicaria dysenterica. The sequence continues at coordinate 84,124,668 of OX359290.1, forward strand.
TCCACTATAAGACAACTCCCTCTTTTGTGTCGGACAAATTCGTGAAAATCCGTGGGAAAAGGGTGTTTCACTTGGATTTCCCACGTAATCGACCGTGGATAAAAGCTTCATGAGAAAATTATTTCCCTCGGACTTCCCACGAATTTCCTCATGGAATATGTGGGAAATCCATTGAAAATTTGTATTCTGACTCAAACCCGTGAAAAATACGTTCCACATAATTTAATATATGAAAAATCCGTTTCTGATACTTGATTTTCTTGTAGTGATCTCTCTCAAGAAAAAGGCCTACCCTGCCACCGGCCACCATCGTCACCTCACACCCGTTGACGACCACCACCGCACTTTCACACCCATCGACAACCACCATACGTCAACCTTCAGCTCTTTCTCTCTCTTGCTTTTGCGGAAGGTAAGAGGTTGAGGTAGTGTGGTGGTAGAGGGTAGTTGACGGAAGTTCAAATTTGGACAAGTTGCCTGTGACGGTGATTGTTTTCGGCGGCGATGATATTGCCAATTAAAACAAGAGCTCGGAGTAGGTTGTTTTGACGATGGCAATGACTGGTGGTTACATCTCAGAGTGGTGGTTGAGGGTGGTAACAAAGGTTGTCGGAATTGCAGTTCACTGGTAGTGGTTCCAGCGATGGTGGCGGTAGGGTCAGCCACATTAGAGAGAGAGAGAGAGAGAGAGATTTTAAAGTGATTTATATGGCGTTTAGTGTGTTTTAGAGAGGGTTTTATAAGGATGTTTCAATACAAACTACTAGTTTGGTAAATACTTTTTAACATCACTACTTTTAGTAAACATTTTTTCCCATAACCTTATTTTGGTTAAAAAAAACTCCACTTTTACCATACCAAAATTTGAGGATGGATCTAATACTTATTAATCAAAGAACGAAATTTGATATATTTGAAAAAAAAAAAAAGAGGAAAAGATAGGAAGACAGTCCACGCTACACCCGGTTATCTCCACCACACAGTTCGAACCTGCGTGATAGCCACCTCGGCAGCTTCCACCACGACGCGGTGGTGCATATGCTCACCAACCATGAAGCTCTAGATTCCCATCCTGCCGGGTATAATGATGGAATTTTGTTAAGATTCTTTTATCGTGGAAGTTCATTTATTAAGATATAAAATATAGAGTAAATTACGAATTTGTGGATGATAACCATAAGAATAAGTGATTATTTAGACTATTATGTTTTAATATTATTGGACTAAAAAGAGTTGATAGTTTAGTAGAAACATAAATATTATAATTATTGTTTATGACCAAATTTAATTAAAAGAACAAAATGATAAACTACAATATATATTACTAACTAGTTTAGAGACCCGTGTATTACACGGATTGGTTATAGATAACTTATAAATAATAAAAAAATATATAGAACAATTACTAAGGAAATGAAATACAAAATCAGATATAAATCAAAAATTAGAAATTTGAGCAAAAGTAAGAATTATTAGAACCTTGTCTTTAGCATTATTATTATTAGTTGTAACTTAAGTTTGCACTTTCAAAAGGTTTAGATAGTTGTTATGTTAGTTTATATTTAGAGATCTTAATTTGTAACAACTTTGTATCTCAATCTTTGAGACTTTTTTTATAGATATATCTTTGTTGGTCATGAAATAATAAGTTAGTTTTGTCTTATATTGTTGTTTTTATTATATTCTCAATTCAATTAATGGCATACACAGTAGCCATATATTATTGTATTTTTTTCAAAAAGTTACATAGAGACCGGTTTTAATACAACAGGTCTATAAATAAGTCCATTGAGAGATGGGATGAATACCGGTCTCCAAAGTGAGGTAAAATGGTCTTTATGTAGAATTTGATTAGGGTCACGTATGATAAAAATCGCCCTATATGTGATTTTGGAGACCAGTTTATAACCGGTCTTTATGTTATAGATAAGACCACTCCTATTAAGACCAAAGAAAAATCGGTATTTTTATCCATTAAAACCGGTGTAATAGACTACCATATTAAAACCAAAGGAAAACCGGTCTTTTTATCTATTAAAATCGGTCTAAAAGACCACCCTATTAAGACAAAAGGAAAACGGTTTTTTTATCCATTAAAACCGGTCTAAAAGATCACTCCTATTAAGACCAAATGAAAATCTGTCTTTTTATCCATTAAAACCGGTCTAAAAGATCACCCCTATTAAGACCAAAGAAAAACCGGTCTTTTTATCTTTTAAAACCGGTCTAAAAGATTACCCCTATTAAGAACAAAGGAAAACCGGTCTTTTTATCCATTAAAACCGGTCTAAAAGAATTAAGAACAAGGAAAACCGGTCTTTTTATCTATTAAACCAGTCTAGAAAGCATGCATGTAATTAAAATAGGACACGTGACAGATGTACAATGTACTGAAAATAAACGAGAAAATAAGAAAAATAATGCCTAAAAAATGGACATGTGACAATAAGTTATATGTTTATTAATATTTATAGATTAATATATTTACTACTAATATTATAAATAGTAAATAATTAATATAAAAAAAAATATATAGATAAATCATAAATGAATCCAAACAAGTACATCATTAATGTACTTCACTTATAAGCCTAGTCTGTCATCAATCACATGCGTCGTTAATCACATCGCCGCCTCTGCCGCCATGCGATCACGCCGGAAGCCACGTAGCTTTTACGGATTCATCCTCTCCAACAACATCAATCAAAGCAGCCTCGCAAGTTTCCTACCTCCGTTACCATCATCAAATCTTCCACCGTTTTCTTCTAATTATCATCACCTTTTTTCTTGTGTATTTTGCACCATTTTTCTTTTTTCATCATTACATTTCTTGTATGAACAGAAAATCTCCAAGGAGATTACCAAAGATCATCGGAAGCAGATCCTGCTAAACGACGTAGTACTGATTGTTTCAGATGGGACGATTTGGTTCATGGGTTGGATGATCTCCGACGACGGCTATCTCTGGCTTCATAAGGGTTGGCCGGAATTCGCAGAGCATTACCGTTTGAAGTTTGGACAACAGTTGCATTTTAATCAATCGAGCGAATTCATTTTCCGTGTTACGATATTCGGACTAAACTGTTGCGAGATAAAATATCCACCACCCCCAATAGCCCATATATTTGAGACTGAAATGGATGGATATGTGACCTGGGATGAAGAAGCTTTGACCATGGCGGAAACAGAGATACCCTCAAAATTTCAAGAAACGGAAGGCATTATTCCTTCTCAGAAATCTGATTACCAATTTCACTTTCTTAATCAGTTTCACTTACTCTTTTTGGATTAATGAACTGATCAGATATAGCGTCGAAAACGGGGAAAGCACAGAGATCAAGAAACAGAGCACTTGAAGCATCTAAATCTTTCAAATCCAACAACCCTTATTACTCTGTTACAATAAACGCTTCATACTCACAATCTTGGGGATTGGTAATGATTCTCCATCCGGGTTCTTGATAATTCCTTATTTTTTTATTTCGATCATCTTATTCTTTTGTTGTATTTACTTAATAGTATGTACCCGTTGGATTCTTGAGAAGATATATGAGTAGCGGTACAACGTGTATGCTTCAGGTATCAGATGGGAGAAACTGGGGTCCGATTAAGTGCAGAGATTACAAGAGTTATGGTAAATTGTTTGGTAACAATTGGAAGAATTTTCGTGATGAGAATCATTTGGGTGTGGGTGATGTGTGTGTGGTTGAGCTAATGAATGAGATTGAAAATGTTTTGAAAGTCACCATCTTTAGGGCTTTTTGCTGAGATAATTCAAAAATCAGATGTAGAAGATGTAAATGTTTTTTTGGTTTTGGGGTGCAAATGTGCAATGTTGTTGCAGTATGACTGTTTTTGGTAGAATTTTAGTGTGGTTATTAACTGGTCTAAACTTGTCAAGCTGCTTTTGCTAATTGCTGTTAAAGTTTTCTGAAGAATGCCTTGTATGTAATGCTTGATGTTCTAAGCGATTTATAGCATCCAATACATGTTTAATTTTATGTTTTAACTGCAATTAGAGCATGCCATGCATTGGTGTTCTAAGCGATTTTTATGTTGATTTATAGCATCCTATACATTGGTGTTTGTTGTTTTTTCTCATTGCATCTTGCTAGTCTTTAGTAAAATTGTCGCTGTTAAAAAAAATTATAATTAGAGTCGAGGCTTAATGTAAAAGTTAGAGGGAAACATTTCAGAAGTCGAAAAAATGAAATGAGTGGAATTAAGAAAAAAGTGGTTAGACATAGAGAAAACATACAAATATATAGCAAAAGTCAAATGGTTAAGCGAGGGGGTTGCTAATACAAAATTCTTTCACGCGGCTATTAAGAAAAGGGTGAGGAAAAATAACTTAGTAGGCATAAATTTTGGGGGGTCATGGATAAGTGAACCGGAGAAGCTTAAAAGTGAGGCGGTTCGATATTTCGGGAATTTTTTTAAGAGTGCAGGAGGTAGAAGGGTGAAATTCCAATCTGATAAGTTTAGGAAGCTGACGGGGTTCCAAGTAAAGGATTTAGAAGACAAGTTTTCCATAAGCGAAATAAAAAATGCAGTGTGGGATTGTGGTAGTAACAAGGCACCTGGACCAGATGGGTTCAGTTTTGGGTTCATAAAACACTTCTGGGACATGTTAAAAGATGATCTCATGGCGGCTCTGAATGAATTCTGGTTTTTGGGACGTTTCTCAACAGGTTGTAATTCTTCCTTCATCTCTTTAATACCTAAATGTATTGACCCGATGAACTTCAATGACTACAGACCGATTAACTTGATAGGGAGCTATTACAAGACCGTGGCAAAGGTTCTAACTAATAGATTGAAGAAAGTGATATAATTTCTAATTGGAGACACTCAATCAACTTTCATCAAAGGTAGATCAATCTTAGATGGTATTTTGTGTGCGAGTGAAATTATTCATGAGTTAAAAAAGAAAAAATACACGAGTTTCTTGTTCAAAATTGATTTTGAGAAAACATATGACAGCTTAGAATGAGATTTTTTATTTGATGTCATGGGTCAAATGGGGTTTGGGGCTAGATGGATAATGTGGATAGAAGCTTGCTTAATGTCCACATCCATGTCGGTTTTGATTAATGGGTCGGCTTCGGAGGAATTTGGGGTTGAAAGGGGGGTAAGGCAAGGAGATCCTATGTCTCCTTATTTATTTCTAATTGCAGCAGAAGGTCTTAATGTCTTGTTCAATGAGGCATGCTCAAAACGTATTTTTAAAGGGGTGGTAGTGGGTAGAGATAAAGTAGAGGTCTCACACTTGCAGTATGCAGATGATACGGTGATATTCGGGGAGTGTAGTTTGAGAAACTTTAAAGCTATGATGAGTATTTTGAAAAATTGGCAAGAGGCTTCAGGTCTAAAAATAAATTTGAAAAAAAGCAGTATTTCAGGTTTTGGGGTTAGTAAGGATGAAATAGAAAAGTTTGTTGAAAAGTTTGGTTGTAAAGAAGGTACCGGAGTCATAAAATATTTGGGTGTGCCGATCAATGTGAATATGGGGAAAAAAGAGTATTGGAAGAATGTAACGGAGAAATTTGAAAATCGGTTGTCTTCTTGGAAGAAGAATATGTTGTCATTCGGGGGACGTGTAACTTTAATCAAATCGGTTCTTTCGGGTATTCCGTTGTATTTTTTCTCGTTGTTTCGTGCGCCGGTATGTGTTATAAAAATGCTTGAGAGTTTGAGGAGGAATTTAGTCTGGGGAGGGGATGGAAAAAATAAAAAAATAGTTTGGGTTAAATGGGAGGATACGGTGAGGAACTTTGAGAGGGGGGGTCTAAACTTGGGGGATTTGAAATCTTTTAACTTGGGACTTTTGGGAAAATGGTTTTGGAAATTTAAAGTTTGTAAAGAGTCAAGTTGGGTCAAAGTTATTAAGAGTATTCATGAAGAGTCGGGCTGTTTTGATACGTACAAAGTTGTTAATGGGTCAATTTGGGGTGGGATTGTAAAGGCGGTCAAGGAATTAGAGTCATTGGGGCTGTCATTAGAGTCTTTTTTCAGAATCAAAGTGGGAAATGGAAAAAAGTCAAGTTTTTGGTATGATAATTGGGCTGGGGAATTCAAGTTGTCCGAGTCGTGTCCAAGATTGTTTAATAGATGTAGTAACAAAGACATTAAAGTCGGGGATGTTGGGTCGTGGTCACAAATGGGTTGGGTGTGGGATTTTAGCTCCTTTGAGTTGTGTATGGGAAGAGTCGGGTTGGAACTTCAGAGTCTAAAAGAGATGTTGAGTCACGTTTCGTTAAGTAAATAGGTGGAAGACCGATGGGAATGGTCGATGAACAATACAAACGTTTATTCGGTCAAACTCGTTAGAAAGAAAATTGAAGATAGAAGATTTCAAGCGTTAAGTGTGCAGATTCCTACAGAGTGGTCTAAACTAGTTTCAAAGAAAATAAACATTTTCGCATGGAGGGCTTTTCGGGACAGATTACCGGTACTAGAAAAGCTTAGAGACAGAGAGATAGATTACCGGTACTAGAAAAGCTTAGAGACAGAGAGATAGAAGTCCATTCAGTGCTATGTCCAAGGTGTTCAGACGAGGTGGAAAATATTAATCACGTGCAGGTGCAATGCTCAAAAATTGTTCCAATTTGGCGGAAGTTGTACAACTGGTGGGGATTGGATTTTAAGCAAGATAACAAATTTCGTGAGGTCTGCAGCAGGAGGTTAGAATCATGGTCTTCAACTCAATATGAACTATGGAAGGCGGCAACAAAAGTGATCGCGTATAATATATGGAAAGACTGGAATGAAATTGTATTTCGTGGCAAAAATATGTGCGCTGATGGTATTTTGTTCGAGGCTCAAACAATGATGTTTCAATGGTTACAATATCTGGGGAAGTGTAGAAAAACTCAAGCTCACAAAGATTAAACAGAACAACAAAGAAATTACAATGTGTAATTCTCGAACAACAGCGCGAAACAAGAAACAAACTAGCGCTAAGAACAAATCTGGAATTTACCCATTAAAAACAACTCACGAATCTAAACTGTAACTATATATCTCGAATAATGCACTGTGCGAACCAAAACTTGAAGACGGAAAAGACGACACAAACCTGTTGAACCCTTCAGCCGTATATCTTCACTAACGCAAACAAGCCTGTTGCACAATAGGCCCAATAGACCAAATAAAAGCCCAGCAGCAAACAAATTAAAACTAAACCAAACAATGCAAAAGCCCATTTAGCATTACACAAGCTACGTAATACACCCAAATAAAAGGCAGCTAAGGGGAGAATCCGAGCCACATCCGCACTAGGTGCGCACCCGACCCGTATCTCAACCCGGTCTCAAGCTAGCCCCCTTTAAGCACAAAAACAGCTCCAAATCTTCATGAGACCAGCATTCATTCAGCACAAACAACCTACAAAACACCAAAACTAACTCAGAAATAAAATACTACAAAATAAATAAATATACCCAACGTTGGTCTTGGACATTATCATAATTCCAACACCCCCCCTCAAGACCAACACGGGACTTGATGTCACTCTTGAAAAGGATTAATAAGACCCATTTCAGAGCATAGGACACCAAGTTGTATGGGCTTAATTTTTAATAGCAGACTCATTGTCACAATAAACTGCAACACGACTAAGCCTTTTATTCCCAAAGAAGTTTCAATATCCAAACGACTTCACAAGTAATAGAGCCAAGAGCTCTGTACTCGCGACAATGCATATAGCCCAATCTGCAACAGAGAAAGCAGTCATATGACTTATACCACCTCTCACAACATTTATACTACTACCAGGACAACTTTCCAAGTAACTCAAAACTCTTAAAGCCACAGCAAGATGCGACTTCTTCGGACTATGCATAAAATGACACAGAGCCTGCACCACGTAAGAAATATAAGGTCTAGCCATAGTCAAATAAATAAGCTTCCCAACCTGGATCAGATGCAACCTCGTTATAGTTCCTGGGCTCAAAAAACACATCAAGGTTAGACATTAAACAAAAATTCTCAGAATTAAGACAAGAGTAATTTATTGACTTCTCAACCCCATACTTATGTTTCCGTATTACAAGAAGGTCATTAAACCTAGGAGGCATTCTTGACACTCTTACAGGTCTAGTAGACCTAACGGGAACACTACCACCAGACAAACATTTACTACCAGAAGCAATTCCCTCAGAAATAACAGAAGTAGTGGGACTACCAACCTGAGACTGAGGAGTAAGTACCTCCACACCCTGGTTATCCACCGAGTGCTCTGCACTAACATCCTCAAACTGGTGGCTATCACCAACACTACTCACAGGTTGTCGTTCAAATAACAAATCAGAATTAACAGGATTTTCATCATTGGGGACAACAGGAGGGACATCAGATGCAACAAGCATATTAGTTTCACCAAAAAAATCGCAACAATCTTTAAGGGACTCAGAATCAACACTAAGACCAGTAGACCTCATCTTAAACGGAAAAATTTCTTCATAAAACTTCACATCCCTGGAAAAGAAAACCACTCCTGAGTCAAGACTGAGAAGTTTGTACCCTTTTTTCTGATTTGAATAACCTAACAACACAAATTTCTCAGCTTTAACCTCTAACTTGACATTATTGTTTAATCTAGAAGAGTAACACAAACAACCAAACACTCTCAAATTATCAAACTTGGGAGAATACTTATAAACTTTTTCAAACGGAGTGACGCCATTTAAAACAGCCATTGGGGTTCTATTTATTAAGAACACAGCAGTTAAAACTGCTTCACCCCAAAACCTCAATGGAAGACCAGACTGAAACAATAAAGACCTAGTAACATTCAGAATATGTCTATATTTTCTTTCCACAACACCATTCTGTTGTGAGGTATAAACACAACTAGTCTGATGAAGAATACCTTTTTCTTTAAAAAACTCTCATTTTGTGATTTAAAAACTCCGTTCCATTATCAGATCTAACAACTTTGACCTTAGTTTTAAAGTGTGTAAACAGAATGTTATAAAAAACATTAAACCAACGGATCACTTCATCCTTAGACTTCAAAAGGTAAACCCAAACAGCCCTAGTAAAGTCATCCACAATAGTTAAAAAATATTTATACCCATCATAAGTAGCTTTCCTATAGGGACCCCACATATCAAGATGAATGAGATCACCTAACCTAAAAACTTTATGATTAGTAACTGGAAAAGAATTCCTAATCTGTTTGGACCTATGACACACATCACAAGGTAAACTAGATTCATTTCCCAATTTAAGATTGTTCCTGATACAAAACAGAGCTTGATCAGAAGGATGACCAAGTCTGCAATGTCATAGAAACTTAGAGGCATGACAGATAACGCTAGGTCTTTCAGTCACATCAACAAGGTCAGCAAAACTTGATTCAGTTCTAGCCATATGTTGGTTAGCACCTGAATCAGCAACCCATTTCTTATTTCCGGAATCACTAAAAACTTCAACATTACTAGAACAGCACATACCCGCCATATTAGCAGTGACCCCTTCTACTCCAGGATTGGCATTAATCAAGGCAAGAAACTTAGCATATTGTTCACCGGTGAGAAAAAAACTTATCATTGTCAGAACCCTTAGCAGAGTCAGAAGTAGAAACATTATTAATAAAGGATCTGTTGTTGCCTCGAGACTCGGACTTACTTTGAAAATCATTTTCATTTCTAAACTTGAAATCTTTCGGATACCCAATGAGTTTAAAACATCTCTCTATAGTATGACCTTTAATACCACAGTGTTTACACTGCATATTATTGAAAGAAGGACTGCTATAACCAGAATTAAAATTTTGTCCTTTGTTATTTCTTTTAGGATCACTAAATTTACTTACAAAGACATTGGGTTGAGACATAACCTTGCTAGAACTAGATGTTAGGGAACCACCCTTCTGAAGTGATTCCTCCCTAGATATAATAGAAAAAGCCGTTCTAACCGATGGCAACGGTTCAATAAGAAGAATATAACTTTTAACTTGATTATACCCATTATCCAAACCATTTAAAAATTGCATCAGTTTCATAAGTTTAGAATGATTTTTAAGACTAGTATTAGCCTCACAAGTACACTCAGTTAAGTTGGTAAGGGAATCAAATTCCTTCCACAAGGAATCAAGTTTAGAAAAGTATTCAGATACAGTTAAACCATTCTGAGTTAATGCATTTATTCTTTGATGAACATTAAAAATAACCGATCCATCAGACTTCTGATAAGTCTCAGTTAATTCATCCCAAATCTCAGAAGCAATCTCAAAACATACATGACTAGAGTAAATAGATTCAAAAATTGAACCAAGAACCCAAGAACAAACAACAACATTCACTCTCTCCCATTTGCTATAATGTTTTTCATCTTTTTCATCAGGAATAGTATAAGAACTATCAACAAAGCAAAGTTTATTCCTACCCTTCAGAGCTCTTATCATAGAGCTTTTCCAAACCCTGAAGTTATCTGATCCAGTCAACTTAATACTAACAATGGAGACAACAGTACTATCCGAAGGATGCAGATATAGAGGATCATCTACATCTATTGTATCTTTAAGACTAGACATACTGAATTTCAAACAACTGGAATACAGCTCACAAAAAACAGAATCAGTAACACACTGAATATAAGAGAACACTATACAAAAAACGACCAAAGTACAATAATAATGAAAAAAAAAACAGAACCAGCTATTACCAAAGAACAACTAACAAACATATACCAGATTCATATCAAAACAACTAACAAGCAAGAATATACGAGTCATATTAGAACAGCAGGAATCATGAACCAATATCAAAACAACAGAAACCATATTAAAACAGACTCATGTCAAACACAAAATCGCATATAGTACCAGATTATTCACCATACTAACATGAGAAGATGAAGAAAGACTTACAGAGTCTTGCTCGGTTGATACGAGCAAGAACAACAAACATTTTTTCTTTTAATTTCTAAGATCTTTAGCAACTCAACCAGAAGATCAGAGTCTGACAGAGGAGCATTTATCCCAGATCATCGCCCAAACAAAGTGAAATCTGTACTTAGGTTAGGGTTTTATCCCAAAGCCCAATCGTTCAAATCAGTATGATCTTCAATCGAAGAACCACCGTTGAATCAGTCGGCCAAGTGAGGAACGAGCAACATCTAGGGTTTCTGTATGAAAGATCTTCAACCGAGGAAAGTCGATCGCAGATTCAAATCAGTAGGATCACCAATCGAGGAACCACAATATCGATCAGACTAGCGCAATCTTCAATCGAAGAACCACAGTTAATCAATCGACCAAATAAGGAACAAGCAACGTTTAGGTTTTCTGTATGAACAAGGAAAGTCGATCGCAGACAAGGAACAGTCGACGAGATAATCAATCGATCCAAGAACAACCTCACGAACAAAGAATAATCGATCAAATCACGAGCCGTAGCTCTGATACCATGTAGAAAAACTCAAGCTTACAAAGATTAAACAGAACAACAAAGAAATTACAATGTGTAATTCTCGAACAACAGCGCGAAACAAGAAACAAACTAGCGCTAAGAACAAATCTGGAATTTACCCCTTAAAAACAACTCACGAATCTAAACTGTAACTATATATCTCGAATAATGCACTATGCGAACCAAAACTTGAAGACGGAAAAGACGACACAAACCTGTTGAACCCTTCAGCCGTATATCTTCACTAACGCAAACAAGCCTGTTGCACAATAGGCCCAATAGACCAAATAAAAGCCCAGCAGCAAACAAATTAAAACTAAACCAAACAATGCAAAAGCCCATTTAGCATTACACAAGCTACGTAATACACCCAAATAAAAGGCAGCTAAGGGGAGAATCCGAGCCACATCCGCACTAGGTGCGCACCCGACCCGTGTCTCAACCCGGTCTCAAGCTAGCCCCCTTTAAGCACAAAAAACAGCTCCAAATCTTCATGAGACCAGCATTCATTCAGCACAAACAACCTACAAAACACCAAAACTAACTCAGAAATAAAATACTACAAAATAAATAAATATACCCAACGTTGGTCTTGGACATTATCATAATTCCAACAGGAAGAAGAAAAAGACTAACTGGCTTCTGGATCCATCAAACTTGGCTATGGCAGTATCGTGAATTTGATGACATTGGTAGTAGATTCAATGTATTAGGATGGGCTAGGTAGCTAATTGTTTTTGTCATGTAAATTGCTACATGTGATTTGCTTCTGTGCACTGTACTGCAAGTCTCTATCACTTGTAGAGACTTATTTTATATTTAATGAAGTTTGGCTTTTCAAAAAAAAAAAGTTATAGTTATTATGTAAAAATAAAGGTTAAATGTGTTTGATTATTGAAGAACTGGATTATTGACTTGTGTACTATATGGGCTGGGAAGTTAACATAAGTTAAGAATAGTAACTATTTTACAGAAGAAATCAATTTTCACTTCTTTGTATATCTTTTGTTATTATCTTCGTAAATTTGATCATGGTTTTATTGTTGAAGATAATCTTTGATTTATAGTCAATGTTACAAAGCTTTCCTTTGTTGACTACATCTAACTTGGTTAGAAGATGATATCCGTCATTCCCAAGCAAATCTTCATATCCGCTAATTAGACTCTTTCAAACGGTTGTAGAAATTTGGTCCTCCTAAAAACAAAAATAAATTATTTCATCGAAATTAATACGTTTATAAAGAAATCAGAATTGTTTATTATTTGCATAATTTGAACTTTGGTAATAAAGTTGTCATTTCTTATCATCAATTTCATTAGTAGAGGTACATTTTGTTATTAAAAAGATCAAGAGAAAGAAGAAAAGAAGATAATAAAGGTGATCAAATATTGAAGGAAAAAAAAGAGCTTGCATGGGCATATTTTGTGTGTGTATACATATAGGTGTGGAGAATGGAACTGATAATTATGAGTATCTCTAATCTTTAATCTCTACATTAAAAGAATAGTTATGATTTCATTATTCCGTCAATGATGTCTCTTTATTTTCTCATTATGCTTTTACAATTAGTTATTTTTATGTCAAAAAACTTAACTCTTGCATATTGTTCAAGAATTTTATTTTTGTAGGTTATTTAGTTAACACTAAAATGTAGAGTTAATTACTGAAATGGTCCCTAAACTTTGTCAAAAGTATCTGATTTAGTCCCTAGACTTTAAAAAATACGTAGACAGTCCCTACTGTTGAAGATAAGTCCCATGGACAGTCCCTGGAGTTAACATCTGTTAAATTGCTCCGTTAACCTCCTTTTTAGGAGGGGTATTTGTGTCTTTTTACATTGCAGGGACCATTTCAGATAGCTTAATTTGTGTTCTTCATCTTCAAGTAAAAACCCAAAATCCACTTCATATGTTCTTCATAAACCCAGGAAGCATTCAACTTAATTCTTCACAAATTCAACTCCACTTCATATGTTCTTTACAAATTCAACTTGATTTTTTTTTGAACTGCAAAGATATGTGATAGGAACCGATTCAGCAAATCGATGAAATAGAACAGGGAACCAGAAATAGGAAATCGATATATATATTAGTTACTGAATTGATTAAATTAAAAGAAGAACAAAGTAGAAGAAGAAACAAGAAATCAGATGGAGATCGAATAGTACTCCTCTGCCCTAATCAGAGAAGATGATGTCTTCCTGCCCAAGCTCTCTAAGAGCCGATAATCCTAACTCAGTTTCACGATACCCCTTATTTTCCTTACAATCAGATATATATTAATTCATATCTAACAGGCATAGGCCCATTGGACTGATTAGTATAATAGATGTGGCTTGTATCATATTCTCTATCAATACCACCCCCATAAAACAAGGCTTGTCCTCAAGCCTCATTTCAGTAACTCGACGTTGAGTTCCCCATGCAGCATCAGCTATGGCTTCTTGCTGATTTTGAGTCATCAGTTCCTCTATGGTCTTCCCGTGCAGTTTATCTGTGAGAGTCTTAATGGTAATACCAATATAGGAGATTGCAACCGTTATAACTTTATTCAACTCTTCTAATTCTGCCCTCAAATCAATGCTGACAACAATGAGATCCGTGTTGTGATTATCCCCGTAATCGCTTAATTGAACATTGACATAGATAATGTTAATCAACTTCTTCACTCCTGTTGCTGAAGTACCAACCTTAGGAGCAAGATAACCCACCTTGGTAGCAGCACCACCTCTGATACTTTTAAAAACACCACTAAGAACCTCCATGAACATAGTAAGCAATTTATGAACCACTACTATGATCCTATGTGGGGCTTCCCTTCCAAGGTTTTTAATGAAGGTACTTTCTATTTGGTAGTCACTTGTAAGAGGATCAATGGTCATATGACCAGAAACACTAGTGATGTGTATCATATTTGCGAAAAGATTCAGCCCATGTATCTTCATCAAGAATATCCATATTGGTAAGCCACCCATAGAGAATCCATCACGAACATCCATATTAGTATGCCACCCGTAAAATTCCAACACAATAGCAAGCACATATGAACAATCATCGTACATCACACTAACTTTAGTTCTCAAAATCTGCTCGATCTCATCTGTTTCAAAATTAGTTTTCAGCACTCCTCCATGTATTTTCTTCTCTCCAACAAAACTTGTCTTTATTAAGCATGACCTGTTCTGTTCATATAGAGAAATCAAAGAGTCCCAACCAATCAACTTTGGTTCACAACGTTCCTGAAACAACTTGCATACAAACCCCAAAACACTATACTTGAAATACAAGCTTATCAAGTGTGAAGGAATATGTAATCCTTGGTTTTCTAACTTAGTTTGGCAGCCATGGTTTGTGTTACTAGTCATTGACAACTTATTAAATCAAAACATCAGAATACAATATGGAGGCTTAGAGGGTTTTGAAGACTGAATAATGCACGTATCATGCCAAGAACTACAAAAATAATCTGGGAGTTTAATCATATTTTTGCGGGAAGAGTGGCTAAACGTAACAGAGCATGAGTAATCTGGTGGTTTCAGTGGCTTTTGACCCCACACATCATACCAAATTTCACAATATCTTGTATACTGAATTTCACCCAACAATTGGTGTGAACTACAAAAGACCAAACACCTTAAACACTTTGTCATCAGGTGCATCATTTCACTACAATGGTTTTCACGGTGGAAATTTAGTAGGGACATAAGTGAAATAGTAAACTGATTACTCAGATAACTCAACTGGAAATTGGGATTTTTACTATTTGGAGATTCACAACCATCAAAAGCGTACCTACTACCTAGTATTGTGCAGGATCGAATAGTTTGGGGGTTTCGGTGGCTTATCCTTCATTGAATTTGGTTCTGGACTTTCATCAAACAGCTCTTGTGCGCTCCCAGCAAAGGAAATCGATGACTGATTTGGTCTTTTAAGTTCAGCAAAAAATTTAGTTGGCCTTCCTTCTATTAGTTTCTCCTTGAATTCCATCAATTCGTCCTTCGAATCCTCCTTTGTGAAGCTGGAATCACTAAACCCCTCTTGCAAATCCTTTGAAGATACATCTGGGATTTCTCCCTCGACCTTCAAATCTGTCAATCCCTCCAAATTAGACGATATCGGTTGTTTATCGTTCTTGTTCAGCAACAACTTCATCCTTCTATCGAGCTCTAATAAACTCTGCTGAAATGGTGGTTCGATGTTACTGTTGATACATAGCTTACCTTTCACGACTGAATACATATGTGTCCCTTTTGATTTTTTTAGAGTCTCTACCATGGAACAAACTACTTGGGTTAGATCTCTCATCTGGGTCTCTAGGTGATCGAGTTTTTGACTTTGTGAATCAAGTCGTGACTCTAACAGAAAGCTCTCCTCATCCATCTCCATGGTTTCCCGATTCTGCAGCTCATTACTCATCGATGACTTTGATTCCTCCATCGATTGTGTTTCCCGACAATGGAACCAATTGATAGGAACCGATTCAGCAAATTGATGATATAGAACAAGGAACCAAAAATAGGAAATCGATATATATATATATTAGTTACTGAATTGATTGAATTAAAAGAAGAACAAAGTAGAAGAAGAAACAAGAAATCAGATGGAGATCGAATAGAACTCCTCTGCCCTAATCAGAGAAGACGATGTCTTCCTGCCCAAGCTCTCTAACGCCCTGTTCTCGAGTTTAAGCTACGAAGGAAAGGAAATGAAAGGAAATGAAAACTTATCCTTCCAAATCATCCCAATTTTGGGAGGATAGTTTTGTCATCAAAATAAGCCTACATTACCCCTCCAAACCTCTCCATTTCCTTTCCTTTCCTTCCTTAAGTGAAACTCAAGAACACACTTTTTAAAATTTTCCTTCCAAATTCTTCCCTTTCTTTCCTAAAAAAAACTCGAGAACAGGGCATAAGAGCCGATGATCCTAACTCAATTTCACGATACCCCTTATTTTCCTTACAATCAGATATATATTAATTCATATCTAACCGGCCTAGGCCCATTGGGCTGATTAGTATAATAGAAGTGGCATGTATCATATTCTCTATCAATATGTCAATAATACTAAACTATAATGTTTGAACACACAGTTATTCCAATATAACATCATAACATACATTCATCCATTGACCCAGAAACACGATGAATAATCAAGTTGCTTTCAAGCTGAACCTCCTTCCTAAGCTTTGATCTGTTCCGATTTGCCCTCAGTACACCAACGAAAACTTTCATTGTCTTATTGATCTACACTTAAGCACCCGTAGCTTCATTGACTCTTTAGCATAATTAGTACTCCACCTTTTCCAGCACATGCTCCACTCCATCTTTGTGAAAGGCTTAGTCACCCCATCTTCCACTTATCTTTCCTACACCATGCATCATACCAAAACACGAACCAATATCCATATTACGAGCAGAACCAGCAGTTGCAAGACATGTTACATAAGCACAAAGATAATTTGATTTTAGCCATGGAATTAGATACATAAATGGCCATGGAGAACATGCCTTGAGTTCCTCCATGCTAAAAGACAACAACTCAGGACACCTGCTCATCAACTAAGCCCTAGTTGAGAAAACAAGAATACATTCAACAAGGATGCCTTGGGTTTCTCCGAGCACCACCACCACCACCGGCGGCTGTTCTTGGGTTTCTCCGAGCACCACTCTATCTCTCTCTCTATCTCTTTCTCTCTCTGCTTTGATTATGCTAGATCCACAGACACGCTCTCTCTCTACTTCGATTTAGGAACAAAAACAGCTGACAGTCTGTAACAGCACCGACTAGGGCTTCGATTTAGGAACAGTAACAGCCTCCATCTACTGCTCCGACTAGGGCTGCCCTGTAACTGCACCGGCGGTCACCACCCACTTTCTCTCTCTACGTGACTTTCTCTTTCTACGTGATTCATTCACAGCAGCCTTCCCTGGCGTCGATGAAACCTACCGACCACCACCCTTGACGATAATAATATAAGTTAATTACTTAAATGGTCCCTGCAATGTAAAAAGACACAAATACCCCTCTTAAAAAGCAGGTTAACGGAGCAATTTAACGGATGTTAAATCCAGGGACTGTCCATGGGACTTATCTTCAACAGTAGGGACTGTCTACGTACTTTTTAAAGTCTATGGACTAAATCAGATACTTTTGACAAAGTTCAGGACCATTTCAGTAATTAACTCTAAAATGTATAATTATAACCTTAAGTCAATCATGTCTCTTTATTTTCTCAAATGTCTTTATTTTCATTTTTATATGATTTAGGAACTGTTTGTTTGCTGCTTGTTTAAATCATTCAGTCCTGAAGAATGCCGTGCATGTAATGCTTGATGTTATAAGGATTTATAGCATCCAATACATGTTTAATTTTATGTTTTAACTGCAATTAGAGCATGCCATGCATTGGTGTTCTAAGCGATTTTATGTTGATTTATAGCATCCTATACATTGGTGTTTGTTGTTTTTTCTCATTGCTTCTTGCTAGTCTTTAGTAAAATTGTCGTAAAAAAACTACAATTAGAGTAGAGATTTTATGAAAAAAAATGTAGTTATTATGTTAAATGTGTTTGATTATTAGAACTAGATCATTGATATGTGTACTATATGGATTGGGAACCAATATAAACGGCGAAAAGTAATTATTTTGCAGAAGAAATCAATTTTACTTCTTTGTATATCTTTTGTATTTATCTTCGTAAATTTGAGCATGATTTGATTGTTGGATATAATCTTTGATTTATGGTCAGTGTTACGAAGCTTTTCTTTTTTTGTCACTAGTACATCTAACTAGGTTAGAAGATGATATCTGCAATCTCCAAGTAAATCTTCATATCCGCTAATTATGCCCTTTCTAACGGTTACAGAAATTTATTTATCCTAAAAGGAAAAAGAATACAACAAAAAATACATGAATTATCATGGAAATTAATACATATAAAAGAAATCAAAATCGTTTATAAATTGCATAATTTTAACTTTGATAACAAAGTTGTCATATCTGATCATCAATTTCATTTGTAGAGGTATATTTTAAGATAATGAGAAAGAAGAAAAGAAGATAAAGGTGATGAAATATTGAGGGAAATAAACAGAGCTTGGACGTATTTTGTGTTATAGGTGTGGAAAATGGAAATGATAATTATGAGTATCTCCATCTCTAATATATATTAAAGAGCAAATTACACAGTCGTTTATGTGGTTTGTTACAAATTACATCATTCGTTCATGTACTTCATTTATTATACTAGACGTCCCCAACTTTTATAATTTTTCATGTATGTTGTCCGTGTCCCAACTGAAATGACTAAGATACCCCTAACCCATTTTTTTAATCATTTTTCTAGATTTTAAATATTTTCAAATACTTTTAAAATTTACAACTATATATTAATTATAAAAAAAACACCCTTATTCCCCCCTCCCCGTCGATCCCTTTTCCCCCTTCCTGCAACTCCGACCACCTCACCGGCCCTACCTCCCTCCGCCCTCTCTACGTCGCCGTCGCCTCCACACCGCCGGCCACAACCTCCGTCGGCCTCCACAGAACTTTCTCCTCCAACGCCGCCACTGTCAACCTCCACACCTTTCTTCAGCGCCGGAGAAACCCTAATTGCAACGATAACCCCGTCGCCACCATCATGATCCTCTCTCTCTGTGCAGAAACCCTAATCGCAAAAAAAATCAAATGGTGTTTGTGTTTAGAAACCCTAATCGCAAAATGTGATGGTGGGATGATGATGGCAATGGTGGTGTGTGTGTGGTGGTGACCTTGGGAGTATTTGTTTTTTTTATTATTAATATATTGTTTTTAAATATTAAAAGTATTTAAAATTAATTTGTCATTTCAATTGGGTATTTTAGTCATTTCAGTTTTGACGGAACGACAGACGTGACAAATTGTAAACGTTGGGGATGCCTAGTGTAATAAATGAAATACAATGACGAACGGTGTAATAAGTGACAAGCCACGGGAACTATTTTTTGTAATACCATTAATGACTCGTTAATAGGGGTATTTTAGTCATTTATGTACTTACCCAACTGTGAATTACGTCTGGATGAGGCGTCATTAAATTAAGAGGCTTAAATACCACTCATAAATGCTTTAATAGCCATTAATTATTTAAATCAAGAGCTAGTTTAGTTTGCATGTTTTTTATGACTGCTATGTGTTAATTATTAGAAGGTTGAAGCACTTTGTGAGATTGAGGTTGCAACAGAGGTTGCTGGGGAACAATGTTATGATGCAGGTAATGGTTGTCCTACAATTGTTAGTGTAGTTTATAAATAATTATGCCGTTAAACTGGCTTTGGTAACTAAAGTGTATATGTCTTTATGGGTTTTGATTTAGTTATAACTTATAAATAATTATGCCGTGAAAATTGATTCCAAGGAAGTTCACATGGTATATTTTGCTTCTTATATGCAACTTAAATATATCATATTTTTCTCAAACAAATTTCCTTCTGTCTATAATCTACCATCTTTAATGCTAGGAAATTTTTAAATTTTGTTGTACATATCTTGTTATCGGTGTATTATGAACTTTCTTTCACCATTGTTAGCTTTCGAAGTACATGAAAATAGGACAAAGCCTAACAAATATTCACAAGGACATGTTAAATTGGTCTACATATTCTGTTTTTTGTATGTAATTATGTTGCTTACCTCTATGGTATATGTGGTTGCAGCTGTAATGACTGGAGCATCGAGGCATGTAACATCGGATTGCAGTTGTAGTGACAAAAATATAAGGTTAGCGGTCGAAGTATTTTTATTAGTATATGGCCGGAGCAAAAAAGAGCTTCTTGTTACAAAAAATTATTACCATTACTACATGTGTGTATAGAGTGTTTATATTCGTTAAATTGATGATTTCATATATTAACTTGAATGTTCCATTAACTTTATAAATTCTTGGTTAATAAAAGATAAGAATATTCTTAGAGATATACAATGAAATTGGACAGTCATATGATTTATCTTGAACCGAGTCTGTTTGATTCCTTTTGTTAAGCTCTAGTTTCAGGCAAAAAGTTTTAATATTGCTTTATGCTTTAGTGACAATTTAATTATCTTTTCAAAAATAAAGCATAATGTAGTTTATGTACAAACATTTTTTGTTTTTTTATATGTAGTTGTGTCGCTTACCTCTATGATTTCTGTGGTTGGAGTTGCAATGGCTGAAGCATTAAGGTATGTAACATCGGATTGCATTTATAGTGAAAGAAATCAATTATAAGGTTAGCAGTCAGAGATTAGGTTTTTAGTATATTGCAGCGACAGAATTCGACATTACCTCATTTTGGTTCATCTCCATTGAACTATCAACAATCTTCGTAGCACTCATTGTGTTGGTATCAAGGGCTTCAACGATTCTAGAATTCTGGATTCAGTAAAAAATAATTGAAACATTCGTTCTGGCATATATAGGTTTTTAGAAGTCTGGTCTTTATTTTAGAAGTTGTTGAAATTAGGGGTGGATTGTTAGTAAGGTAATGAAATTGTGATATATATTTTCTTTAATTGCTTATGTTAAATCCGATGATTTTTTTTTTCTTTTCTACTCGATTTATAGAATCTGCATTGGTTTTATGTTATTTGAAAGAAGCTGAATATTTTATTTTACAACCGTTATTTGCTCACCTTAAATCAAGGAATGAAAATTTAAATTCCTTCCTCAAATCAAGGAATTAATTTTTGGCAAACAGTTCCGTTCATCTGCACTTATTTCGGTGGTTATTCAAATGATTTTAATTTCCCTTTTTCTGGAATAACATTAAAAGCTAGTAGTAAGGGGTAGTTTAGTAAATTAAATTAAGAGTTTTTAAGTTGTAAATGCTTTATATAGGAGTAATATATATATATATATATATATATATATATATATATATATATATATATATATATATATATGGGAGGGTTCATTCGAGAACCGTTGTTAGTGCGAGAACCGCGAGAACCAATCTCAACCGTTCCCTAGATATGAGAAGTATCATGGATGGAGAGCGTGGAGGGATAGAGTGTGGCAGGGTGCATGTGAGGAATTCATGGGTGGGCAATGACATTGAAGGAGGGGGAATTGGACGGCTTAGATTGGTTCTCGCGGTTCTCGCGCTAACAACGGTTCTCGCATGAACTTTTGTCTCTCTCTCTCTATATATATATATGATCAAATAAGAGGGGTTTTAACGCAAGAGGAGTAAGAGGTAATATGCATATGACACGTGTCTTTTCTAGTGCGGGTAGAGGTGTTCAAAAAAACCGGAAAACCGTGAAACCGAACCGAACCGACTGATCCGAAACCGAAAAAAACCGTAAACCGAGAAATCCGATACCCGAAAAACCCGAAAATTAGGGTACCCGCTGTTCACGGGTCGGTTCGGGTTTATTTTTCGGATACCCGCGGGTACCCGCCAACCCTTATTTTGTTCTTTTAAAAATAATAATATATTTAATAATTTTATATAGTGGATCTAGAAAAAGCCAATGTAACATGTTAACCCTAAAAATTCATATGATCCCATAGTTCCATTCCAGCCGTTCCACTCCACTATCACCGTTGATGGTTGAAGTTGGATGATATGAACATGTGCCGTTAGTTGAGTAAATTGTTTAGTAACTCATGCAAGTTTAATATTTTCTATATTTTGTTTACTTTATGCTGCAAGTTGTTTATATTTTCATAATATTGAGTTGCTTACTTCATTATTAGTACATAATATATTGAGAATATTAACACCTATAAATGCACTTTTATTCAAAATCTAACAGTAACAAATTTCTCACCAGTATGGTTTTTGTTGATGGAAAACACTTTTCACCGATATATTGTTAGGAGCATTTACAAACAAGAATCCTTCGATTGCATCATATACGAAGAATGACTCGGTTTGGTATTTGGAAGAATATATTCGCATAAGGTTCTTCATCAATATATTGTTAGTTTTGTTTTCAAATTTCTTCATTCATCATGTTTTGAAGTTTTGAGTTGTGTAAAAAGACCATCTTTTTTCATTGTTTTTTTGTTAAATTGATGAATATATTTCATCAACTTGTTAATTTGTTTACATATTCATTATTTCATCAACTCTACCCAAGGACCTGTGATGGTGTTCCCAATGGGTTCACCCCTCCACCTCAGCACTACCCAATGGTTTCACTCTCCCAATGCGGATAGTCTTATAGAGCATGTGTGCTTTGACGTTTCACCGTAGAGAGAGTGTTTTGATGTTTCACCAATTAAAAGTGTACTTTAGGCAAAACACACAGTGTACTTACAGTCACTTGGTGCATGCAGGGTTTTGGAGAGATGTTTACACCAAGCGGTTAGTGCACATTTGGGGCTCTTATACAAGAAGATAAGATAAACCTCTGGCTGATTTTGTCCAGTTGCAAGCAGATCAAGGATGGCTAAGTATTGGAAATACCGGAGATTAATCTATATATGATCTGATGATGAATTTAGCCTTTCAATCATAGTCAAAGTAGATATTGTCAGTTAATTCATCAAATTTTTTTTTGTGATGGATACTGTGTGTTACTTGAATTAGTGGTATTTTGGATACTGTGTGTTACTTGAATTAGTGGTTACAAGTATAAAATTTTGAATACCGTTTGTTAATTCATCAATTTTTATGATGAATCTTGTAATTTTTGCGATGAATCTTGTAATTTTTGTGATGAATCTGGTTTGCAAATTCTCATTTAATAAAAAATTGATTGTGTGTTACTTAATGTTGCATTCATCATTTTTTATATATATGCTAACGTTATTTTTATAAGCAAGCGTGATTTTAGGAGCTGCCAGCCTTTTTTTGTTTTCCTAATTTACCCTTAATTTGTATTAAATGGGTGGTTACAGGTCATCAAATTTTAACCATTTTTAGTTGACTTCTAATTACATCCTCTGACTCAAAATCCCTCTTACACCTCTTACTTAGATTTCCCTCTTACAATATCCCAACCTTATTTGGGGGGGACTTGTCCAACAAGCCCCAATATAACTAATATTTGTAGTTTTTTAAGGAAGGCCCCAACTTATAAAATTTCTAGGCCTCATCTCAAAACAAAAATCTGAAAAAGGAGAGAAAAAAGAGGATGGCCCCAAATTACAGTGATAACCTTGAATTTGCCCACAAGTAATTTGATTTCATTAGAGTATGAGCACTATTAACTAAATTTAATACTAGAATCTTATTATATCGAATCTTCTTACAGCATAAACTATATGTGTTTGTGATTGATTATTTAATATTAATTTAGATTTACTTTAGACATTAATAGAAAACAAACTTTAATTGCGAAATATGTGAAATTATGCTATGGTTTGTGAAAAAACCTTTAAAAATGCAAAAACTAAAACTAATTTTGTTGGATTAATAAGCCTACCAAACAAGTTTGATCACCCGACCCTTTTTGACCCGAATATGTTTTGGTTAGTGATTTAAGTCGTCTTGCCATCTTCATCGTGCCCCCCGTGAAGAAATTTTTTGGATGTGCGTGCGTGCGTGCGTGTTTTGATATGTTACAACCTCACCTCGCCCACCTACACTAAAAGGTATGTGTTTTGCCCCGAACATGTTTTGATTTGTTACACAGGTTTTTAAAACCGGACCGGTCATTGAACCGGACGTCATAATGGTTCATCCGTCCGACAATATTTAAAAACCGGATGATATACTTATTAATTTGAATACTATAAAAGTACATAAATACAAAAAATATGTACTCTTAAGTCTAAAAGAAGAAAACAAATGAAAACCATATCTCACATCGCTAGCTGTGGCAAAACAAGGAGATCTCCATATATATATATAGGGAGGAGATCCACTAAAAAGAATCTTATTCTACTAAAAGTAAGAAGAAATCTCAGCCATTAGATTTCTCTTAACTGCCTCCTTAAAATATGACTTTTTTCTTTTTCCTTAATTATATAAAAATAGCACTCAAGGATATTATTGACCTTTAAAACTTTAAAATTTCAAACCTACTCCTAAAAATATGGCTTTTTTCTCCAGAATTTTTCTATCTTCCCGTATTCACTAATTGTAATTTTTGTCGAAATCTCAGCCATTAGATTTCTCTTAACTGCCTCCTTAAAATATGACTTTTTTCTTTTTCCTTAATTATATAAAAATAGCACTCAAGGATATTATTGACCTTTAAAACTTTAAAATTTCAAACCTACTCCTAAAAATATGGCTTTTTTCTCCAGAATTTTTCTATCTTCCCGTATTCACTAATTGTAATTTTTGTCAAAACTCTTTTGATGCACACTTAAAAATACACTACAGACACATTATACACTGATTCTACTAAGATGCACAAAACCCCAATTTCATTAAACATCAAATGCATAAACAAGTAAACTTTAAATCGATGCACAAATCATCATACTAATACATAAGAACTCAAAAAATAGATGAACAATAAACACCCAAACAATAATTTCATTCGATTATATTCCAAGAGTATGCAATTGATGCACATAAAATCTAGGATCTTGATGAACAATTAGAAAGTTTATAAAGCAAATCCAATACTGATTTATAAGTATTACTAGAATAAAAGCCAATGAATCAGAAAAAGAAATCTTAGAGTATACTTATAACCCAAAATCAAGACTATACAAACAAACAACCCTAATTGTTTTCCCAGTGCAGACAAAGACTTCAAAACTCAAAGAAAAAAAAATGGATGTGTGCCTTTGTGGGGGTGGATGCGATTGACGGCGGCGGCGGTAGGGTGCAGCGGCCGTGGTGGTTCAGTCTTGATTCTGCCTTGATGCAACGGCGGCGCTGGTGCAAAGGGAGTGACGGAACAGCGGTGGTGGTCCTGTGACGGATGGAGGATGCGACGCAACCGACGACGGATCTGCGAACCAATGGAGGTCATGAAACCCTAAATCGCGAATGAACAGCGACAGTGCATCCGGGGTCGGCGAACGAAGCGGTCATGAAACCCTAAATCGCTTGTGCATCCGTGGTCGACTGGGATCTGCGTCGCACAGAATGAAGGCGATGTTCATCGCATGGAGGAAGAACCGGTGGAAGGTGCACGGAAGCAGTCGGCGAACAGCAAGTCACGGTGGAGGTTCAAACGGAGGAGTGATATCAGAGACGAAGGAGGCGGACATTTCTAGGTTTTACGTTTTTTAGTGGGAGAGACAACAGATACGTGGGTTTAGTGGTAGAGAGTAATTTTTTTATTTTATAAAAAGTTCCTATTTTACCCTCATAACTAAAAGTACACGTGTCGTCACCAGGTTTCTCGTTACTCTTTGTACCATAAATTTTTTTTACTTGATCCTGATATATATATATATATATATATATATATATATATATATATAGAGAGAGAGAGAGAGGGAAGGGTTCCATTGAGAACCGATTTTAGTGCGAGAACCGCGAGAACCAATCTTAGCCGTTGATTTGATAAGTGGAATTCATGGATGGAGAGCGTGAGGGGATCAAGTGTGGCAGGGTGTATGTGAGGAATTCATGGGTGGGCAATGACATTGAAAGAGGGGGAATTGGACGGCTCAGATTGGTTCTCGCAGTTCTCGAACTAAAAATGGTTCTCAATGGAACTTCTTCCTATATATATATATATATTATGATCCCACATTGCTTCTAAGAAACAAACCGAAGGATGTCCTTGCTTATATTTAGGTCTCCCATCATTTTTTGTATTGATTAAAAATCTTTAGTAAAGGCCGGCCCGATGCGGGTTGCTCCTTTTCAGCGGTTTTATTCCGGTTTTAGTGAAACCGCCCGGTTCACAGTTGCCCGGTTTAGTCGCTACATTTGAACCGGATTTAATCACGGCTCACGGTTGAACCGGTTCAAGCGGCCGGTCCAGTCCGGTTTTCAAAATAGTGTTTATTACCTAACCCATCCCTCCCTTTTGCGACCCTTACTTCAAGCAATATTCTTTTCTTGCCTACTCGACACAAGAAACCAACACTTCTCACATATAGGAAAAAAATTATAACGACAAAAAATGATACATACCTCTTTATCCGTCTATTAACATGATGAAAGCGCGGTACCTGCGCTGAAATGTTTGTAAGGGACCCAACACACACAAATTGATAGAACTCGTGACATATAGATATCGTCCTCCTGTATAGACCAAAAGAAAATATAAATAGTTACACAAAGTTATAGATTCTTTCGGTAGATAGGAGAATGTTGGAGAAAAGCATAGCTATGCCACAGTATGTATCCTTATTTAATTAATAAAAATTTCATTATTTACAAAATTCAAAAAAAATAAAAACTATTCCTGGGATGATACCAATCCAACGAGTATATACTAATATTCAAAATAGTGCAAGTGGAGAGTGCAGAGTTAAGCGCGACAACTTCAGAAAAAAGAATTATACACGTAAACATAGAATGTAAAATTCCATATTTGGCGAAATGCTAATATGACTACCGGTTAATTTTAGGAAATCTTATAAGAGAAAAGGACATAATAAGATTGAGAATATGCTACCTTTTGGGTAAATGAAATCTTATACGAACAAAACCTTGAATAAGAAAGCTTTGTCATCTCATTTAATCAGGTACGGACCCAAGATTTGAAATGGGCGGTGGCACCATTTGAAATGGGTGAAATGAGTGGTAGGGCTCGAACATTTCGAAATTTATACTAAGAAATGGTAGCACCATCTATTAAAAATCGAAATTTACACTACGCAGATAAATTTGACTTGCGCCACTGACTATATCTTGGGTCCACCCCTGCCTTCAATTGACACTTGCCTCTTTGACCACAAAAATATCAACCACTTTCAAAGCAAGCAGACAACTTTTAAGTGAAAGAGAAATCAACACAATTCTGATGCCAAAAAAATTAAAAACCGAAGAGTAACTAATGGTAACATAAACAAGGAGATCTTATAATGATGAATTAAGCAGATTAACACAATTCTGATGTTATAAAAAAATTAAATTGGGAGATAAAGACGGATTTCTTGTTGGGAATAAAAAAGAAGGGGCTACAAAGAATGAAACAACTTGTGATATGCAAGTTTGACATATGGAAGTGGTTCAAAAGGAAAAAAGACTCATCAAAATAGTAGACCACCAGTTGTCCAGACACAGTAATGCCGTGATTATCAAGTAATTACTTAGGTCCCGCTTGTTTCACCGTAATGAGAAGGAATGTAATGGAATTGAAATCAAATTCCGTCGTATATTACGTCTAGTAACATTATTTCCAAAGGAATTAAATTCTTTGAAGCATTATATTCCTTTAGGTGAGGGAATGACATTCCATAATTAAAATGGATAGAATTAAAAATCATTTTCATTTCTTCGCATTCGATGAAACAAACGGGACCTTAGAGAAGTCTATGGCAGAACCTACTCTTAACACCCAAATGGTCCAATAAAATGTAAGTGTCATGCCAGCTACCCCTACGCGACCAGCATGAAGCCTTCAATGCATGTGCTCTCTTTTGGGGACTTATGGCCGACCATAGGCAGTCATAAGGGCATATAAAAACACAAGCAAACCCTCTCCTAATGCTCTCTTGACTTGCTACATACTTACATATATACAAAATCAGGCTTATCAAGTGTTTTTGTGAGTTCATACTAGATACAAAGGGCATAGTTGTTCCAAGTTACGGTTTTAAAGACTTTGAAGATCCCAACAAGGTTTTCTAGCACTTAGTCAAAGGAACTTGTTGTGGGCTACCAATATTGTGTAGACCATTTGTCTACCAACTTCATCCCTCCATTGTGCAATTGCTCCACGGCTTCTAGAGGGTATAACTTGTTTCTCTTCCCTCTCTTTGTTGCAACACTTCTACTGTAGAGTTAGATCCATTGTGTGGAACTTTATGACACCATCTTGGAACCCGAAATTGTTTTTAAAACTTGTTTACTTGCTTCCGTTGTGTGGGGGTAGCCATTGGTAACCATCACCCATTTCCATTGCTCTCTGACACAACCTCACATTCATCGCTCATGATAGTGGCTTGACGCAGCCCGTCAGGTTGCATCAAGCGGGCCAACGTTGCCTTGATAAACATTCCCTCGGAATCCCGTGCCAGTAACCCAAACTTCATGACTAATTGTTGAAATAGACCCACATACTCACATGTTATTCCTTCCCGTTGACAACAAGAAGTCGTCGATACAAGTTACCCTCTTGCGTAGGCCGAAAAACCTTCCAAGAATATACTTTCCATCCCGTCCCAACACCAAAATGGTTCAGTTCAGTCACTCCAACTATACCATAACAACACTAGGCCCTCCGAGCATTGTACTTCGCTCTCAGGGAGACTGGCGGCTGGACGTCAATAAACCCCGGATGTCAAAAAACCGTTCCACTTGGTATACCCATGACCCATCCATATGCATCTTCTCTGTCAAATTTCTCCATTTTAAACTTAAGTACGCGATAACCACCCCCTAAATCCATACCCGCTCTCCTCCATGTCCCACTTCTCTATCAAAACATAGAGGTGCCTTGTGTCTCATCGGCTTGGATATGACAACCTTAATCACCGCCAATTCTTCCTCATCTTCTCAAATCAGTCCTCGGTTTCTGCTCGATGCTGCCCTAGTTCAGTTTCCAAATCGGTGATCTTCCTCATTGGTGGCCCTAGTCAAATGATCGAATGCTGAATCAAACTTATCAATTGTAACCTATTGTTGTTGCCAAATCAAACTGATCAATTGCCTTAACCTATTGCTTAATCAAACTGGCCGATTGTTACATGTTGCTATTTTGGTAGATTTGATACCAATTTGGTACGAATCAAAAGGAAATCAGATAGATAAAGCAGTTCATCCTTAGTTGGATGCCTAGAAACCTGAGAGTAAAGTATGAATGCAGGTGAATAGCGGGCTCTCTTTTTACCGTGGGAAGATCTAGAAGGATTGACTTTCAGGAAACAAAGAGTGGCCCCTGTTTGCCACATTCGTTCCTTAAAGGCCAAACATGTTGGAATCTGGCAAATCTTAACTTTTGTTGCTTCCAACGTCAAAAGTAGGCCATTACTCATACATCAAAAAACACCACTGATATTTGCAATGAGAACTAGCACTCTACTTCAAAGAATTCTTCATTATAGGTTATTGTACTTGTTTTCTCTTCTACTTGGAAGTTTAGACATAATCATAAAAATTCATCTTCTAACGCATGGATGATAACTTATCCTCAACTTCACCCCGAATATTATTGCTTACTTATTACTACTCAGTAAACACCTTCTCGAGCTGCCATATATTTACTTCATATTACTTCAACTACTATTTCATCATCCTATGTCTATTCTTGTAAACACATTCTAGAACATACTGATACGAATCAAATTGGCAGGGGTAAGGACTAACGGCAATGATCACCGCTAGTCGGATGCTTTATTCATAAACCTGGAATTCGAGTACCAGGAGACTCCCGAAAAAATATGTAAAAGAAAGAACAAAACAAACGATGCCTCCCCTGGAAGGGTCGGCTACCCTAATAGGGTCAACCAAACTAATTACAAAATAAACGTAATTAACCACTAAAAATAATTAAATGACATCCAGCCCCCTGCACTAAGAATCTTTAATAAATTAAGCTCCTTTCTTTCACTTGTAAACTTTCCCAAACCTGCCTGGGCTTGTAAATTAGCCCCTCCATGTATTTCCGTGAAAACCC
This sequence comes from Pulicaria dysenterica, assembly GCA_947179395.2. Lineage (NCBI taxonomy): Eukaryota > Viridiplantae > Streptophyta > Magnoliopsida > Asterales > Asteraceae > Pulicaria > Pulicaria dysenterica. The sequence goes on from OX359290.1 coordinate 84,154,756, forward strand.
GGGAAATCCAGTCGGACGACCGTGGTAACACAATCCGCCCATGATAACAAATTTCGCCATTCACCATATGGTACCCCTCCAAACTCGGGTCGGCCGCCTCTACCCGTCCCCGTATGGACATGATTTCCGGATCTGTCCGGATGTCACGTAGCAAATGTTCCAGGAATATCACCCTGCCCACCAATATTTCACTCAGGGACGGATCCTCCCCTCTCCGTGATAATGCGTCGGCTGCCCCGTTTTCTTTTCCCGGCCGATACAAGATCTCAAAGTCGTACCCTGATAATTTCGACACCCACTTTTGATGTTCCCCAACTACGGTTCGCTGTACCAGCAGATACTTAAGGGATTTCTGATCGGTTAACACCGTAAAAGATCACCCCAGCAAGTATGGTCGCACTTTTGAACTGCCAGAACAATTGTCATTAACTCCCTCTCGTAAACGGATTTAGCCTGCGCCCGTGGCCCTAACACTTGGCTGAAATAAGCGATAGGTCTCCCTTCTTGCATTAACACTGCCCCTAACCCTGACCCGAAGCATCCGTCTCAATGGTGAATTTCTTTGAGAAATCCGGCAGTGCTAAAACCGGAACCCGTGTCATGACCTCTTGCAATTGGCGGAACGCCTGGGTGGCCTCATCCGACCACCGGAACCCATCTTTCTTTAATAATTATGTGAGAGGCCTCGCAATCTTTCCCCTTTCACAAACTTGCGGTAGTAGCCCGTCAACCCCAAAAACCCGTGTAATTCGCGAACATTGCTCGGAAGAGGCCACTCGGTCATGGCCGTGAGCTTTGACGGGTCGGCTTGTACACCCTCCCCCGTCACTATATGCCCCAAATAATCCACCTGATTTTGCCCGAACACGCATTTCTTGCGATTACAAAACAGTTTTTCCCCGCGCAAACATCCGAATACCGTCAACAAATGCTCCTCCATGTTGCGACTATAGACCAAAATATCATCAAAAAATACTAACACAAACTTGCGCAGATAGGGTTTAAAGACCCGGTTCATGAGAGATTGGAAGGTGGAGGGTGCGTTGGTCAATCCGAAGGGGATAACCAAGAACTCGTAGTGCCCTTCATGAGTCCGGAAGGCGGTTTTATGTATGTCTGACTCCCTCATGCGAATCTGATGATAACCCGATTTTAAATCCAGCTTGCTAAAAACACGTGCTCCATGTAACTCATCCAGCAACTCATCTATTACGGGTATCGAAAATTTATCTAGCACGGTAGACTTATACGCAAAATCTCCAGCTCCCGTCTTTTTTCTTTACCAACAATACCGGGCTCGAGAAGGGACTCGTGCTTGGCCGGATTATTCCCGACTCCAACATTTCCCCAACGAGTTTCTCGATTTCATCTTTCTGAAGCTGAGGATAGCGATACGGACGTACATTCACAGGTTCCGTTCCCCCCTTCAGAGTTATAGAATGGTCGTGTTCGCATACGGGTGGCAAACCTGCAGGCAACAAAAACAAATCCGAAAAATTCGTTAATATATCATCCAATTCTGGATGAACTGGCGCCTCCCGCGGGTGGGAGCCATCAAGTGCAGCCATAGTCACAAGAAATCCCTCCGTAATTCCCGTCAAATCCCTCGCTAGGGCGCGAAGCGAAGATTCTCCTTGATACAACCCCGGATCCCCCGCTAATCTCACCTGTCGTCCCTCATACATGAAAACCATAGTTAGTTTCCTCAAGTTCACCCGTACATCCCCTAATCGACTCAACCACTTAACTCCGAGAATGACATCTGTACTGCCCAGCTGCAAGGGATAGAAATCATCCATCACTGTCAGACCCGGTAATTGCAGCTCCACCCCTCTACACACCCCGTAGCTCCGCTCTGTCTGCCCGTTACCCAAAACTACCCCCGTCTCCCGGTTCCCGGTCACTACTAGTTGAAGGGGTGTGACCAAGTTGAGGGACACGAAATTGTGAGTCGCCCCGCTGTCAATCAGTATCATCACCTCCATTCCCTTAATCTTTCCTTTCAGTTTCATCGTGCGGGGGTTTGTAATCCCCACGACTGATTAAACCGACACTTCCACGGAATCCAAGTGTGCGGGTTCATTGCAGTTCGGCACTTCCTCATCGGTCTCCTGGTCCTCATCATCATCACCCACCATCATTACCTGCAAGGTCTTATCGGGGCACTTGTGCCCCACCGAAAACCTTCCGTCACACCGGAAGCATAATCCCTTCGCACGCTTATCAGCGTACTCGGCTTCAGTCATCCGTCTGTATGGCTGTTTGGCCGGCGCAGGCGTAGGCCTAGAAACAGCAGCCACCACGCTGGTAGCCGGCCGTGAAACCCCAGTAACCCGGGTATTTGAGCAGCTAAAGCCTCGAAGGCTGCCACAAACTCACGGGCTGATCCCGTCTGCTTGATAGCCAAAAACTGCTCGTAAAGATCCCCCTGCATTGACGGCTGAAACCGGTCCAACAGCCGTGCTTTTAATCCTTCCCAATGGCGGAACGGTTCCCGCGCATCACTCCACCTGAACGAGGACAAAGTCGGGCCCTCAAAACAAAGAACCGCAGCTCTCAGTTTCTCCCCAGATGTCACAAACCCTTGAATGTCGAAAAATCGTTCAACTAAATAAACTCATCCGAAAGCATCGTCCCCATTAAAGAGCGGCATTTTCAACTTCCTCAACCGGTAATCCGTTCCCGGAACCCAAACCCTCTCCCCCGACGGTCCCGAACCCCGACCATAACTCCCACCAAAAGCAGGCTGCCCACTTTCTGCAGAACTACCAAAAATTATAGGTTCAGAGACAAGTATACCTAACGAAACATGATTGGTGCTGCTCCCTTCAAAACCCGGATGAAACGGAAATCCCAAGTCATCGAATGCCCTGTGAACGGACACCTACACCGATGCGGGGGTGGTGTAAGGCGGCATCGACGCAAAGAACGTGGGTGCTGTAGATGGAATATGCGGCGGTGGCTGACCTGCCACGGATGAAGGTTGTGTTGCTGCTGGCGCCGCATTTTGCTTCATGATAGCATTCAAAATTTTCGTATGCCTTGCCTCCATTCCCAGTTTCATGGACTCCACCATTGCCTCCAATCGATCCACCTTCTCTTCCAGATTATCGACCTTAGTGTCCAACTACTCAAACCGTGCGCCAGATTCTGCTTTGTGTTTGGCTAGGTCGCCATCCACATCTGTTACTTTCCTCGACATGGTGGCTGCGATCACAGGTGACAGGATGTTGCTCTGATACCAATTTGATACGAATCAAATTGGCAGGGGTAAGGACTAACGGCAATGATCACCGCTAGTCAGATGCTTTATTCATAAACCTGGAATTCGAGTACCAGGAGACTCCCGAAAAAATACGTAAAAGAAAGAACAAAACAAACGATGCCTCCCCTGGAAGGGTCGGCTACCCTAATAGGGTCAACCAAACTAATTACAAAATAAACGTAATTAACCACTAAAAATAATTAAATGACATCCAGCCCCCTGCACTAAGAATCTTTAATAAATTAAGCTCCTTTCGTTCGCTTGTAAACTTTCCCAAACCTGCCTGGGCTCGTATCACATACATCATGATCACCCAATTCCTTGGTTTTTTTCATCTTAGATCTATTCAAAGAAGATAAAGTAACCAATTTAAAACTTTAGGGAGTTCATCCCATTATGCACTATGAGGCTCTCAGGAACGATAAGTATGCGAATATCCGTCGCATACTAGATTGAACACTTCATTTCCTTTGAAACTTACCACAAATAGCTGATCTATTACCAAGTATCCTCAGAATATCTGCAAATGGTTTATGCATGATCTCCACTTATTGATTTCATTATATACTCCTAATAATCCCCTTTCATAACCCCCGAATAATAAGGTTAGGTTTCTCATATTTGCATTTGATATATAAATAATGGTCCAAGGAAAACAAATTACCAGGAAAAAAATCTCTACAAAAATATATGATCGTGAAATCAACAATCTCATGTGAATCCGGTGACTGAAGCTAAAAGAGTAATTGAACATAGAAATTATTTTAAGAACAGATGACAATTATGGAGGTAAAAGTTTAATAAGGCACCGTACCTAAACTGCTAAACCCACTTTATTAGAATATGATATCACGGCACCTGCATTTTTTGTAAAGAAATGTTCGAGCTGTCTGACTGAACAAGCTTTGTATTTCAGGTTGTAGCACATCAAGCATCTTCTTCATTGAATCAAAAAAAGTTCCTAACTGAAAGACAATAAAAAAAAATTTAAAATAACTACCAAATTCTCTTGTACATTTATTTTAGTAGATGAGAGAACATCTTACCTCTTCAGGAAAACAATGAGGTACTGAATTTCCTTTTGCAATTTTTTGAACATATTGTACTGCCTTAACGGGGATTGTGTTTTACTTGAGTGTCAATAGTCGATCACTATACTGTTTCTCTAAGGTTTCCATAGTTATCCTTTCAGCATCTGCTATAACCTATTAGTAGAATACATTTAAAAAAAGGGAAAGCACAAATGTAAATCCCCACATTTGAGACTGTTAATAGTACCTTCTCCAGAACCACAATATATTCAAGCCAAACACAAGTAATGACCTATGCAGTTAATCTCGGCGATATCTCGTTGATATCTCACCAAAGAGCTTGTAGCCCAGCGGTATCTGGTGTTTAAGGTGGTGCCCCCTCCTAAGAGGTTGTGGGTTCAAGTCCCGGCGTGGACAGTGGTGTAAATTTAGGAGTAGGTTAGAAGGGTGTGTGTGTTTGCCGTTCAAAAAAAAATCTCGTTGATATCTCGCCGAGATCTCGGATATCGGAGGTAGGCAATATATCGTTTTCAAATATCGCTGGGTTATCTCGGAGGCGATAATATCGGCGATATTGGCCGATATTTTGCCGATATTCTGAAATCGAGATATCGGTATTTTACCGATTTTTGTATTGGGGTGTTTTTTTCCCATTCGACTATCGTCTTCACCTCTTATCTTCTGGGGAGAAATCAACGGCGGCGATGGACACCATGGTCGGCGAAGAGATGGTCACCGGAGATGAGGGCAACGAATATTTGACCAACGGTTCTCGATTGAATACCTGTGGTGGTTCTTCCTTGGTCGGAGATGGAAGGTAACATCGATCTTGGCGTTTGTCAATTACAAGGGCAGAGATATGAAGGATGCTCGGCAACTTGCAACCAATTAAAGAGAAAAGTAGGGCAAAGAAATGTGGTCAAGAAATGGGGATCTGAAAAAGGAATAAAGGTTTGGAGATAAGAATTAGAACGTGGGTTTAGGAGAGAGAATAATATAGATATCCAATATTACCCTTCTCTTTTTTTAATTTAACTACATACTACTCTTCTCTTTTTTTAATTCAACTGCATACTTTTTTTAATTCAAACTTACAAATCCATCAGTTAGAATTTGTTCTATATGTACTACAGATAATATATATATATATATATATATATATATATATATATATATATTCTACAAAATATAAAAAACCGATATCTCACTGCGATATCCGAGATTTTAAATATCGGTCCTTCACTGATATTTAATTTTGGACCGAGATAACTGCATAGGTAATGACTTGAAATTTACCAACTCTTTCCTTGGGTTACTTGTACATATCATCCACAAATATAGTTGTGTAATGTTGTGGTCCAACTGCAAATAGTTGTTAGTTACAAATTTTAGATGAATATTGAAAGATCGATTGAAGTATCTGGTCAAACTGAATATTGTTATCTAAAACCGGTGGCAAATACAACCCATTTACTTATGGAATGGGTTGACTGTGGTGCAGTTTATCTCTATCACCCTATCGGTCAAAATGGATGATAAAAAATATTTTGATAAAAAAGTTGGCTAAAAAGGAAATGGGTCAAATGAATCGAAATTCGTGCAAAGTGCATTTTTCGAGAACAAGGCAAGCAAAAGAAACTCCTGATTGCTTTTTAAACTCATATGTTTCAAAGACACCTTAGCTTAGTATATGCATCAGAAACTTCATCGTAACAAGCAAATTCAGTTACCCACGACCTCTATGGCCATTAAAACAAAAATTCCTTCCATGTAAATCGAGTGATAGCAAAAAAAAAATTAGTTCAAGGTTTAATTTTGTCTCAAGGAGACAGAATATCCAGTGTTGTTCATTTACAAATTTTGCATGTTTCAGTTGTAAAATCAAAATTAAATACCTAAAATAGTGAACAATTATCTTCCAAATTCAATTGTAAAATTCATATACAAATGCTATTATTGAATCGAATAAATTACATATCAAAACCACTGAACTAATGTATTGAAGGAGGACTACAAAACAGTAAAAATGCAAAAAAAAAGTATATTACCTGAAAACAGCATATTCTCAATCAAATAATCTTGTTGTAGAACATGATTCCTAGAGGATTAACTTCACCAAAGCTCCATCCTTAACAATTATGACAAACACAACATCGTTCATAAGAAAATTAAGAGCATAAGAAATGGAGAAATAAAGCATGATTTAGAAAGATTACTTGGAAGAATTCCACTCCAATAAATTGAAAACCGATATGCTTTCCATCCAAACGGTTGGTTCAACTAAATGTTATTCTGTACAAAAATCAGAATCAAATACGTCAAAACCAAATTGTTTATGAATTATTACAAAGTTAGGAGCAAGTAACACTGTAACAGGTTAATACCATGAAGTCATGCACCAATGGTAGTGAGAGATTCAACGCTTTTTGGAGTATCAATGGATAGTACCAATGATTGCGCCAAGTTCTTGCGGTGCTAAACAAAGGATCTCTCTCCATTGTGGCTCATCTGGTGATATTGTTTTTGCTTCCGCCGCCTAAAACATTTTTGTAAAGATCACCATGTTTTCCAATAGAGCTAGGCCCAGGTACCTAAGAAATTATTGGAATATGCAATTCGTGTGGCTTCATGCATTAACATGGCCCCCATTGCATGCACTTATGAAACTATCTCAATTGTAACCTTTTTTTGAGAATAAAACAGTTGATATCTTATATTCTTATTCTCTTCTGTTTGATAGCATGCACAACATATTTCATGACAAAAGGCATCAACAAATAACAGTAAGCAATTAAAATGAAAATGTGTACCATTTACAAACCTCTTCCGCTTTTCATATTTTCTTGAGCAATTTTTTTTACAAACCATAAAGCAGTTTGAGAAACAAATAATAAATCCAAATTAATATTTTATTGCAAATACTTCATCACGTGTCAAAAATCATACCTAGACACTCCCTTTGGGTTATAAAAAAGAGGTGGTGTGAAGCTCACATTTTATGTAATAAATCATACCAATTATCTTTACAAACATATAACAAATTAGTAAACCTTTAAAATAGCTCATATTTTTTGCACTAAAAACATCTTTTGGTATATGTGGCTTTATTTTTGCATCTTTGTATAAGTTAATTGTCCCATGAATCATTGATCAACAATCAGTTTAAGTCAACAGATAGCGACCAAATAGGAATAATCATTGAATAATGTGAACAAAAAAGCAACAAATATAAATACTTTTAGTAACAAATATGTTGGTATGGTGTTATATTATAAATTTATAGTTAGTAAAAGGAATAACTGAAACTGTTACTTGCAGAAACAATTGGAATACTGATATCAGACAACATTTGTAGGCATGTGTCATCTTCCTCGACAATCATGTTACCTTTTTCAGCTTCAAATAAATTGGTAACACACTTGTTAGGCTATTTGACATAAACAAATGCATTTTTAAACAGTATCCATCTAAAAAGTGCAAGACCAAAACACCCATAAAAGACAATTTCATATTTGTAAACATGCTTCAAAACAAGTCAAACTTCTGCTTTTTAAATAACATAATTTACAAAGAAAGAAAGAAATCTCTAAGTAATTTAATGGACAATAAGGAAAGGGGGTGCAAACCCAAGAAATATGGATTTAAGTCGAGAAAGTAGGTCAGTTGTTGGAAATAGTGGGAGCACCATGGATAAACCTACGCAAATACAAAACAATGTCTTATCGAAATGTTGGAAATTAAATAGTTAGTCGGTGAACAAACATATATGATAAATGTCTTGCTTGTCTTGAACTGATTATATACAATAAAAAAAATCAATAACTGCTGGGTAAATCTATAAGCTAAGAATTCATAAAAGAATTACCCGTTGCCCCGTTGGTATATTTCTCCATTCTCGGCACCTTCGGTGTTCAAGAACACAGTGAGATCTAGGTCTAAATGATTCAATGATTCAAGGTCTAAATGAGTGTTGAAACATGTGACACCTAAGTCTAAGTACATAGTGCTTGTGGCCTCAAAACTCACCTTTTACTAGAAGTAGAGGTGCAGATTACAAACTATTTACATATAAACAGGTCAACTCATGTTATATTTGAGTATTAAGAGGTTAAGTACTATAAAATTGATCAAGCTGAAACAGGTCAAATGTGACCGAGCTTATAAAGGAATAAACATGCATTTAATTATTTATATGTTAACATAATCCTAAAATTGTTTTATAAATATATTATAAAATTCAAACTAACTTTAAAAATGTGTTAGTGAGTCATCCCAACCGAACCCCTGTGACCAGCCCATAAAAATGACCTATTGTAACTCATTTCCCATCCCATCCATGTTGCACCTCAAACATACTAAGGTGTCATTTGTTTAAACCGATCAAAAGCCACTAAACATGTATTAAATGTTTAGAACATCATAATCCATTTTATTCAGAAAAATATATGCTCTTGTTCCAATCAGAAAATTTTCTAAGTATATTCAGTCCATATGTATGCATCCTCTTTTGTTTGGCTGTAAGTGTTTCCACGTGGCCAATATTATGAAACAGAATTAAAGGTTGTGGTTCTACTCAATAAAGAGAGGTTTCAACCACAGCAGTACTCGGACAAGGGAAAGGAAGGAGACTATGTATGGTATCTGGATAATGGTGTCAGCAACCATATGAACCCCCACCCCACCCCCGGGCAGTTTTGCAGAACTGAATGATAAGTGGGTCGTGTACGTTTCAGTGACAGATACTTCATTGAAATCAAGGGTAAATGTTCAGTTCTTTGGAATGCAAAAGCGGTGAGCAGTGGTCATCACGGAGGTGTTTCGTGTTTGATATACCAGATTTGTGTACGAGTATCCCCGGTTTGGGGCAACTCACCAAAGATGTTTGCAAGGTGGTAACGGTAAGCAATATTTTTGCTGTTGTACAACATAGAAGGGGTGTTATTACTAAAGGTACAGAGAACAAGAAATCGTCTCTACAAAGCAATACTACACACTACTACCCTAGTGTGCCTCTCTGCACAAATGGATGATGTATCTTGGAAATGGCATGCCTGATTGGGCACTTGAACTTCCATACGATAAAAACCATGGTGGACCGAGACTTGGTACGTGGTGTTGTGGTGTAGTACACATCACACATCGTATACAAGTGTGTGAAGCATGTGTGGTAGGTAAGCAATGCAGAACGTCTTTTACCTCTCAAGCTCAATACTGAGCCACTGCCACATTAGAATTGGTCCATGCAGATCTTTCTGAGCCGATCACACCGCCTAGGGAATCTCTAATTCCTTCTTTTGGTCAATGATTACACTTGATATATGTGTATTTATTTTATTAAATCAAAGGATGAAGCCTTTATAATGTTAAAGAGGTTCAAGGAAAAAGTAGAGTTACACTATTTTTTTCTAAAATATTGTAGCCAAGAAGGAATTAAGAATTACACAAGCACAAAGGGAAATGCTCTAAGGGAAGGAAAACGGGACAAATACAATATGTTAAATCCCTTCGTAGAAACGGTAAAAGTTTTAGGGAAAATAGTAATTACCTCGAGGAGCAAACAAAATAATAATAAACATAGCATTGGTTTTTTATTGTCTCTTACTCCTATTTCTTAATAGAAAAGAAATGTGTAGAATCCTATCAATAATATCCCAGTGAAAATAGCCATACCTGAAATCAAAGATCATTAAAAGGTCTAGTTCAACTAGTCAAGAGGAAAAGCGTGAAGAAACCAACTTACCAACATACAAACCTCCTTTCATAGGTTGTGCTACACTCCCCCATAGAGTATTCTAATCTTCAAAGCATTTGGATACACAAATCGGTGTTCAGAATCCAAAAAGGTTGCCCACCATAGACACATTTCTTTCTGGTAAGAGACCTACATTATCTTCCCTTTATGATGAGGAAACATAATTTTCCGAATACCTACAAGATAAAATTTCATCTACATACATTAGGGTATAACACAAACATAATTTCCTGAATAGCTTTGAGCAAGTTTCAATAGTACCATATCATATGGTGTACGTCTTGGAAAAGAAAGACAAAGCATCTATAAATTCAGTTCCAATATGAAAACATATCCGTAACTTGGCATACCACTTTGGAAGTGCATGGTTGCATTTGCTCCAGCATGTCATCCAGAAAATTTAAATTTCATAAAATGAATAATGTCATAGACCTCAAATTAACATTGAATAGCATCAGGTACAATAGAGTTGTGGACATTCCTCAATAAGAAAAGGCTTGAATACTTTAGCTCACTTTTCTTCTGATCAAAACTTCCAGTAGACCACACAGCAATACAGCATCAGAACAAACCAGCAGCAAACCCCGCCAAAATCATAAAAGTATCCACTACAACATAACATCAGCTGGAAAACCTTTAGATTGCATAAGCCTAGCTGTGACAAAAGGATATAAATTAAGAAATCAGCAACAACAAATCCGAAACATTAGCATACTAAGAAACATGCAATGACCACCAGCTGGAAAACTTCTTATGCAAACATAAACCAGAACACGTACATTCTATAAATTTCAAAAGAGCATGATAAAATCCAATATTCTTTCTTAAACATAACAATATAATGCTTCATTGTGCAACAAAAGTTACTTTGATGATTAATATTTTACTTATCTTGTAGTCTTCATGCAACAGAACACGAAGTCAACCTAATAATCATTGGTTCCTATTCAGGTAACAATCTTCAAGAATGAACAATTATGATAAAATAGGTGTGTATGACTGTATGTCATTCTCATAGGATCCGCAAGTATTCACGGTGTAAAGAAAAAAGTAAGATCCCAATTGCTCCCAAATAAATGTCCATAATTGTTTTATGGTCTTTGGAGTGACAGAAAGATGTACGTACACCCAAGTGGCACCAATAACCAAACTTCTTTATCACCTAAAAACACGTTAATCATTTAATACCGTTGTAGAATTATAGACTGTGTCTCCTCTTGAAGATATATTCTGGAATATCAATTGCTTTCCCGTGTAAAACAACTCCTTTGATGTTGAAAGCAAATGCGAAGGGATATGGATGATAAAAACAGAAATCATTCTAGCATGTTTAACATAGAACACATTAAACTGAAAGTAAGCAAAAAAGAAAATGAAGAAAAAGAAATTGAAGGGTAAGCTGAGATGGTCAAATCTGACATTGAAACCCGCAACAATGTCTACACTAAAAACATGGGAAGAGATTAAAAAATAAACTATAGATATTCTGAAGAAGGGTTACACAATACCAACTACTATAACAACTATGTATAATTGTATGCGCGCACACACCCATCAAAATATAAGGGACATCAGAACATGAGCCAACCAGAATAATGCAAATCAAATAACAATTAAGAACAACGGGTCATGAAATATTCAAAAGGGAAATTGGAAACAATGATCATGAAGACCATCTAGACTATTGGAGAAACAACTGCAACATAAGGGCAAGGAAATAACATGATTAATTAATAAGATATGTGAATACAGATTTGAGAGTTCTTTTCCAAGTTGTCTTTCAAAAAGACCTGATACTATGATTTTCCTAGTCCTATGGACCTATGCAATAAAAAAAAACTAATCAGTTGCGCCTTGTAACTTAAATACATTCATTTTTCTCATTTATACAAGAAGAAAATGTGAACTATCAATAATCCTCATCCAATTTGCATCACCTACTCGAAGTTTTGGATACGGAAAAAGATTTAGTTCCAAATAATACTAAGTGGATTAAATAAATAACTCAAGGCCTATATGACAACCAATTATTGCTCGCTGTTTATTTTGAACAAAATTAGTTTAAATTGAATCCAAATTCTTGTTTCTTATAATCTCACAGCAACACCAACATAACTTAATAAATATTGAATAAATCTATCCATCCTATGGATCATTTTCAAGACCATCACAACAACCAGCTTTTAAGTAGCCACATCAATAATTTTAACTAAGCACTGTGAGGGTCTAGAATTACTCTACTAGGCTACTACTAAGCTACAGTTAGGTTTCAAAAGTGGGGACAATACTTTGTATATATAACAACATGATGAGTTTATTCTGGTATCATACATTCAGTCAGTTCTTCAAACTACCATATCTTCTTTACAATTCAACAACAAATTGTGAAGAACCAATTTGCATAAACAAATTCACAATAATAGTCCATAGCATGTGTTTGTTAGTTATTTAACTTACTTTAATAGGAAATCATGTCCGCCAACACCAAGAATCAATTGCAATCCAGTTATTATATTCCTATATAAATATCTGAAGGAAATATCAGAAGAAAGAATCCTAACCCGGAAAGCACATAGAAGCTTGATCAAACAATATAACTAAATGTGATTAAACACAAACATATACCTCCTAATCCATTCTTATCAATATCGTTGGCACACCTCCATCTTCTGATCCTTTGGCCCTTCCAGACATCCTGAAAAGATCACACCCGGCCACAAACATGTTCTCGCCACGTTCTGATCCATATACATTTGCCCTTTGCTGTCAATTTTTTGGATGTGTAAGCAAACACATTTGATTTAATTGAGAAGGTGTAATGTTCAATCTATGTGTATAAATCCTCTTTTGTTTGGCCTGGCGAATATTGTGAAAGAGAACTAAAAGGGGTTCACTTAAGAAATAAGTAGTTGCAAGTTGTTCCCCTGTACCAAACTTGTAGTAAACCCATGAACTGTAGCAGCTTAGTATGACCGAGAATTGATCGATGTGCACTTTACGAATGCTAATTCAACCTCTATAAAAAGCATCATTCAAAAAATGTAGTTTAAATGCTATCTCATATATCCAACAAAAACTAACATGGAAATTAAAAGCTTACACAACAAACAGAAAACTAAAGAAATCCAGCAGAGCTATAAAAAATCAATGTTTGGAACAAATTGGTTAAAATTAATGTGGTGTTTCATCGAACACCCCTGTGTGCATCCAAGAAACTTTTAAACTCACAATCAATCTTGAAAAGAAAATAGCATGAAACTACTTGGAAGTTCAAAGAAACCAAGTTAAATCAATGATTGAAACTACTAGAAAATAGTTAGCAGAATCAATAAACGTGTTTCTTACGTGAAACCAATAACAGTAGTTGTTTCTGTAACCAATAAAATGATTTAAACCCTAGTATACAAAGAAACGAAATACTCGTAGAAAACAAGAATCTGACCATTGGAGAAGCGACATTTCGCTGTGTAAAGGTGGTTGTGACTTACTGACCAACGTTAATTCCGTCTCCGCCTGCATTAACAACGTGACCGGAGAGGAGGAACAATAGAGAGTTTCATATGTTAATTCCGGCAGTGTTTTTTTGGGTTTGAAGCGGTTTAATCAAAGAGAGTTTTCACAACGGTGTAGATCGAGATGATTTTGACTTCGGCAGTGGCGGGTGGTGGTGGCGGCGGTGGTGGTATCTGTGGCGGTGTTTCGGGTATAATGTAAATCAAGCTTTGGGAACGATATAAAGAGCAGAGATCGTGTGCCCGTTGGGACTTGGATCCTCCGATTTGATAATTATGAACTCGTATTCTTTCCTTTCTTACTACACGACCGTTATTATGTATAATTAATAATTAATAATAGTGATATAAGTAACTTATAGAACTAATATTTTAATGCCTGGTGGAAATAGACAAACGGTCAAAATCGGAATTCAGATTTATTCAAGTTCATACATCTTCATGCTTCACTGCTTCAAGTTAATAGACCCAAATTTTATTCTAGTTTTAAAAACCCCAAAAATCCTAAATCATATATTACTGATGTCAAGATTTTTAACAAAAAAACATATAGATTTTTAGATTCAATTTTTCTTGCTCTTTGAAACAATACTTGTAACATCCTAAATCCGGACCTAGTAACTTCGTGAGTATTCTAATATTTGCTTTTGTGTTTATTTTAAAAAGCATGCTTATATGGTATTGTTAGATTCGTTTTTAAATAAGGATTTCAGATATTACTTCATTAATTGTTAATTGTTTGAGACTGATCGTTTATATGACAAACTGTATGTTCAAACGTAGCCGTTTAAATACTGTGTTTGTGTGTGTGTGTGTGTGTGTTTATGAGGTGGCCGAAAATTGGACAATTTTAAGAGTCCTTCAAGTCTAAGTTATGTGTACTTTATGTGTGTGTTTTGAAAGTGTGTTTTGAGAGAGAAAGGCTACTACAACTTGCTACTTGATTCTTCATCTTGAACTTGTGTTGTTAAAGTATAAATCAAGGTAGTATGATATTCATGGGTTACTAATAACATGATTTCAAATAGTTACCATGCTCAAAATTTGTTAGAACTACCATGCTTAAGTTCTTGATAAACTTGAATATGTGAGCTTATGAACTTGATGATTTTTAAGTATGAAAAGTGATTCATAAAAGCTCTAAACTTGGTATATGAAGTTTCTTGTTGACCTTTATTATGTTTATGAATAAAAAAGGTGTATTTAGTTGTTATTTAAAAATCAAAATTTGGAATTGGGGTGCTTGTTCATGTAATTGTTCTTGTGTTCTTGAAGATTTGAAGGTTGTTAATAAGAGTATTTGATAGTAGAATATGATGAGGTGTCTTGTTGGTTAAAACAAATCCTATCCATACTTGACTTTTGTAACATGCTTGTGTAAATGTGTACATGCCTTTTAAAAATAATTATATGTGGGGTCCTTTTTGGTTGGAGTTCGAATGGAAGGAGATGTGTCAGCTAAGCTCGAAGTGTGTGTATGTGTTTGGTTCAAGCTTGAATGTTTGTGTGGTGGCATGAGTTTGAATGAGAGGATAGTGGGAAGCTTGAATGAACAAGCTCGAAAGGGAGAGGGTCATGCTCGAATGTGGAGCTGCTCGAATGGGGGGTTCGAAGGGAAAGAGGGAGGTCATGCTCGAATTGTGAAGCATTGGTTCGAATTTGAAGTGGGCCGCTCAAATTGGGTCATTCGAATGGATGGTGGCTGCATGTGATTTGAATGTGTATAAGGCCAGCTTGAAAACAAGTGTTTGATTGTAAGCATGTATAGCTCGAATGTGAAGCCCAATATGACGACCGTTCGAAGCCCGGCTGGTTAAGGCCCAATTCGAATAAAGCCCGACGCGGCACGTCAAAGGCTGCGGATCGCGACGCGTTTTCGTGTTTCGATGTTTTGACCTTCGTTTGCTATTTGTTCGTAATCCATGTCATGTTTAATTGATATACATGATTTAAGTTGGTGTTAGTGATAAATAGTGATATAATTATATTTGTTTATATATTTATGAACCAAGAACTGATTTTTGGTGTAATTGTGTTATCAGGAACAACAAAGGCTCAGTGATTAAACAACTGAGTGGACTACGGTTTGGAAACGAGGTGAGTGGACTTTAACTCACTGGTGGTATTAGTTGTAACTGTTATTGTAACACCCCAAAGTGGGGCCTAGTTGTAAACTGTAGTACATGTAGCTCTAATAGTTGTACGTTGACTGTAATTGGTGTTTTGTTGTTAAATGTAGTATACATGTTGTTAAATGGTGCTTAATATGTTAATTGGTGTTTTAAACGTGAATTGGTGCTAATTGGTGTTAGTTGGTGTTAAATGTGGATAAAAATGTGGTAATGTGAAAAGTGTCATGAGTTGACCAAGTTGATAAATAGTTGAACGGTTTTAAATAAGGGTTCCAAAATATCTCCGTTAGTTGAAACGGATAACCCTAAGTTGTGTTTTAAGTTGAATAGGAGAACAAAATACCCGAGAGGGGGTATTAGACCATAAGTCGGCCTAAGTCTTTTAAGACTTATCAGAAGTTACACAAACACACACACTTCTACACATACATACGTACGCACCAACCTATACACCCAAACCTTTGAACATTTGGAGATAGAAATCACAAAACAAGTTTTTGATTGAAGTGTTCTTAAGCTGAATTTCAAAAGCAACCTATTCTATATCATCATTCTTGTAAGTTTCCATGTCCAACCTAGTTCTTGAGTTTTCATGGTGTAAGGATCCAAATTGATGGATTCTAATTTGTTTTGATGTTGTTCTTATGTCCAAATGGTGTTAGTGAGTTCATATATATGTTAGAAATGTTGTGTAAACGCTTGGATACGGATTCAAGTCGATTTTGAGTCAAAAACGAGTGTGAACCGTTGTTGTGCTCGAACAGAGCAAGAACACACTGTAAATGATGTTCCTACGGGCGTAGTGGAAGGTTACTACGGCCGTAGGGTATTGTTCCTGTTACTACGGTCGTAGGAAATGGTTGCTACGGCCGTAGGGTCTTGTCCAAGAGGATTACCACCTACGGGTGATGGAAACAAGACTACGGGCGTAGGTATATAACCTGCGGCCGTAGTTACCCAATGGATACCTACTACGGGCGTAGGGATTGGTTCCTACGGCCGTAGGTCATGGTTCTTTGGCAAGGACTTCTACGGGCGTAGTATATACCTACTACGGCCGTAGGACGTGTTGGAAAGACAACCTGCGGGCGTAGGAACATGTTCCTGCGGCCATAGGAGGCTGTCAGAAGCCATGTTGACCTTTTGATGAGACAGTTGTTAGTACAGTCAAATGTAGTATGTACTAAGTAGTGTTTAATCTATGCCTAATGTGTTAGGTGATTCGGACGACTCTGTGTGCTCCTGGGATTCCCGCATTCATATCTGCCTCCTGTAATCTCGAGGCGAGTACCGGTTTCCCATGAGTCTCAGTAGGTAAGTTATTTGTTGTACATGTTGACACGTGATTGGTGTATTGATACGTGAGATACGAGGTATGCTATGATAGAGTTATATATGCATGCCTATTATTGATATGAAAGATATAACTGTGATTATATGCGCGCATGAACTGGATTCTTACTGGATCAGCTATCTGTTTATGATATGATGTCCGGACAGTGAACGAAAGAACTACGGAGGTCGGTCAGGTAGATGGGTGATAATATCTGGCTGGGTTCCCAGGGTCCTTAGGGACTATGAATTGGGGAACTAACGGAACTCGGGAGTATACGCTCGGGGTATGGTTCTGCAGGCCACCTTTCCTCTATGGAATTAGGTTCCTTGCTTAGGCTAGAACCATCATGATAGACAGGGTGTACCACGTGGACTGCTTTTCGCTCCCCCCACTGGTGCAATTGGTTGCGGCTGATTCCCCGGATTGGGTTGTTGCGCGGGGCTGGCTCCCCTGCAAGATACGACTCCTGCTGACATGATTGACGCGCCGCAAGATAATATGATAGCCTTGTGTGCTGTTCTGATACATGATAGCCTGCTTATTGATGCTTATGTGTAATTGGTGCTCACTAGCTAGTTGTAGCTAACGGTGCAAGATTTACTTTTTTTCGCAGGTTGATGCTAGAGGCCTGGTGAGGCGGGTACTGGTGGTAGTTTTTGTTGTAAATACCTTTTGGGGAACACGTTGTTTATATGGATCCGATGGTCGGTAGTAGTAGGTAACGCTTGTAGTTAACGAACTAGGCTTATTCTTTTGATGTAATTAAATAGCCGAGTCAATTAACGTTGTTTTTGTAAATGGCATTTAATTTCCGCTGCACACTTTTGATAATAGTAGTTAAAAAGTTTAAATTAACTCTAATTTTAAGCTCGTTAGAGGTGGCGTTACAGTTATGGTTACCTGAATTCGTTCGATTAATCATGTGATAGACTGTTTAGTCTGATATGATTGTTTGACTGGATATTTGTTGATTGTGCAATCGAGTCCAAGATATGAGTATCAATGCATGAAATTGTGCTCGTGATGTTTGTGGCAGAGGTCAGCTAAACGTGTGTATTGGGCTGGGCTGATGCTTCTGGATGAACGGTTCTAGATCTTCTATTACATTCGTTGTAACGGAAGGGATTTAACTAAGCACAAGGTTATCGGTAGATCGTTGCTTTGGCTGGCATTTGGTCGTAGAACCGTCGGTCCTCTGATATTTGTGGTTACCTGTTCTTGTGATCGTTGTGGTTCTGCTAATTGTTGCTTGTGGCTTGATTTTCATTCACTTAGCTTTCGTGCTAATTCCCTACCCTAACTTTCTGTTGCAGGTTTTTGAGAGCACAGTAGGTTGTTGCTTTTGTTATACAGGGGAAGTTTGACCGTCATTCTGATATTGTGATTTCGAGAAAGGATGAGCCATACTTTATGAAATCTTTTGTAACAGGAAACGATAATGTGTTGTTGTAACAGTATGGATTTTAGTTTGTGGGTGTTGCTTTCATTATTATTTTTTATATTGCAATTCTTCCGCCATGTTTTAAAAAAATGACTTGTGTTTTATGGTGCTACAATACTACTTTTAACATGTTTTTTTGAAAAAAGAAATTGAACATGCATGTCCGAAAACACACTGTTATGTGAATATTCGACTCAAAAAACAATCAAAATCACCAAAGGGAATTTAGGTGATAATTCATATTAAATTTAATATAACCTTGTTAAAAGAAAATGATGTATGATATTAACATTCTTTTTAAAAAAAATTCCACCAATAAGAACATTTACTTAATAAAAAAAAGAGTTAATTGCACCAATGGTCCTTTAACTATCCAAAAGTTGTGACTTTAGTTCTTTTTTTTTAAAAGTTGCAAGGATAGTCCTTTAACTACCCAAAAGTTGCACCCATAGTCCTTTTTAACAGTTTCCGTTAATAAGGTCTGTTAAGTCAGGGGCATTTATGTAACACCCCAAAATGAGGCCTAGTTGTAAATAGTTGTACCTTATGTTTGTTAAGTTGTACATTGATTTTAACCAAGTTGTTTAAGTTGTTTTGTTGCTTAAATTGTTGTTAATTCTTGGTACACGTGGTTATGTAGCTAAAGATGGAAATATGTTGTTAATAGATAGAGTTGGTAAATAGTTGAACGGTTTCAGATAATGATTCCGAAAATATCTCCGTTAGTTAAAACGGATAAACCTAAGTCGTGTTTTAAGTTGAATAGGAGAACAAAATAACCGCGTAGGGGTATTAGACATTTAAGGTCGGTCTAAAACCTTTCCCTTATCCCCTGTTTTCACCTTAAACACACACACAAAACACCTACAAGCATACATACGTACGTAGCTTTATACATACACAAACCCTTGATCTTTTGAGAAGAACATCAAGAAGGGAAAGGACTAGAAGCTGATTTCGAAGAGGATCCAAGCTAGCAATCTGTGTTAGATCATCATCTTTGTAAGTTTTGTTGTTCAAAGTCTTGTTCTTCATGTTCATGTGGGTGTGGTGTCAATTGGTGGGTTAAGTCATGAGTTTGAGGTTGTTTTAAAGAAAGGATACATGTACTAGTTGGTAGTGATGTTAAATAACATGGGAGAACTGTTAAATCCAAGTTTTGGTCGATAAAAATGGTGAAAACGTGAGTTTCGGGCCTGTTTCGCGAACAGAGACGAAAGCCTGCTGTGCAGGAACTTCCTACGGCCGTAGGGAAAAGTTCCTACCCCTGTAGGAAGGTGTTTTTCAGGAATATTAAATATTAAGCCTTCTTTGGCCGTAGGAAAAGGTTTCTACGGCCGTAGGAGGGTATTTTGTGTATTTTATGTGGTTTACCACCTACGGGTGAAGGAAAGAAGCCTACGGGCGTGGGTACATAACCTACGACTGTTGGTACCCAAAGAATCACTCCTACGGGCGTAGGGTATGGTCTCTACGGTCGTAGGGTATAATTTCTTGGAAAAGGACCCTTGCGGGCGTAGGGCTTGTTCCTACGGCCGTAGGGGGTGTCCGTAAGGTGTCCTACGGCCGTAGGACACATTCTCTACGGCCGTAGAGGCTATTCCAGGTTGCTTGTTGCTTGTTGTTCGTTGTACGTTTACGTAGAAGCAATGATAGTACTTTTAGACGTTGACTGAACCTACACATGATGTGTTAGGTGATTCGGACGATTCCGTGTGCTCCTGGGATTTCCGAATTCATATCTGCCTCTTATAACCTCGAGGTGAGTACCGGTTTTCCCATGAGTCTCGGTAAGTAGCGTTGTCTATTGTTTGTTGAAATATGTTGTCGATGTCGCACACGTGCGTATGAGGTATGTTATACATGTTGTTATACATTGTTGCCATGCTAAGTTACTTTATACGTTGGTTATGAATCGCATGCGTATAGTTGAACCCATTACGGGTAGTAGTTGTATATGTGGTACTGGTCCGGACCGATGTGGCATGGTTAAGGTCAGCTTTCTTCCCGAAGGCTGGATCCCTTTGATGGAATAACGGGGATTAACGGTACCCGGTGTGCAGCACGCTGGGGTGGTCTTGCAAACCGCCGCTCCTTAACGTGAGTTGGGATCTTAACTTCAGTTGAGATCCAAGATGTTGAGCTTCGAGCTTTGTAACGCGTTTGGTGGACTGCTCTTCGCTCCCCCACCATTGCGGATAGTTGTAGCTGATGGTCCCCAGTTTGAATCGTTGAGCGGGGTTCCCTTCCCTGCAAGATATGATTCCTACTGACTCGTTGGCGCGACACCGTATGTTAGGATAGCTTTATGTGCTGTCCCGTAGTTGGAATAACCTGCTTATTGATGCTTATGTGTTAATCTGTGCTCACTAGCTAGTGTAGCTAACCGGTTCATGATTTATCCTTTTTACAGGTGATGTTTAGGCAGCCTGGTGAGACGGGTGCTTGTGGGTAATTGTATTTAGCTCTTTTGGAACACTCTGCTGTTATTTATATCTGTGATCCGATGGTCGGTTTATAGTATGGTAATACCGGTTCATTTTAAGACTTGGTTTTAATGTTCATATTTGCCAAGTCGGATAGAAACACTTTAATCAGTGTTTAATTTCCGCTGCACGTCTTTGATAAACATACTTAAATAGTTTAAATTATTCTGATTTTAAGCTCGTGAAACCCGGTGTTACAATTTAGGTCTTTTTATCCTTTTTTGTTATTTTTAATTAGATTTAAATACTTAATCTTTTTTTAAATAAATACATCTTAAACACCTCTCTCTTCCTGCACACACTCAGATACACACACATACACCTTCACTGCCACACCTCTAACCACCAAGACACCGCCCACCTCCACCTCCCTCGACCATAACCACCGCCAGCAACGCCACCTCCGCCGCTGCCATCACCGCGCCAAGAACACACAAACACATAAGCACACACACTCGCTCTCTCATTCTAACCGTCTTTCCTTGCAAAACCACTACCGCCGCCACCGGAGTCACAATCACCACCGCAACAACCGTCGGAAGTCACCAACACTGCCACAACATCGGAATCAAGATAGGGCGCAATTGAGGTTACAAAACTAGAAAACCCTAGATCTGGGGTTAAGGCAGAGAGATCGAGAAAGAGATAGAGAGCTTTTTAAGTTACAAAACTTGAAAACCCTTAGATTTGGGGTTAAATGCAGAGAGATCGAGAGAGATAGAGAGATTGAAGCAAAAAACCACTGCCACTAACAAATTCTTCAAGGGTTTTCTCTTCTTTGATCCGCTTTTGGGGTTTTCTCTTCTTTGGGGTTAAAGGGCAGAGAGATCGAGACCCAGACGGTGGTTTTTCTATCTGTTGTTTCTTGTAGTTGATCTGTTTTTGTAGATGTCGTGGTGGCATATGGTGGTTGTTTCAGGAGTAGGCGGCGACGGTGGTTGGTGGTTTCAGGAGTAGGCGGCGACGGTGGTTGGTGGTTTCAGAGGTGGTGGCGGTGGGTGGTGGTTGAATTCACAAATTTAGGGGTTCTGAACAATCATGCGTACGGTCAACATTCAAGAACAGCTTTTTCAAATTTAATTATTATTAAAAGGGGTTTTAAAAGTATTTAATTAATTATGAGGAAAATAAATTAAAAATAGGGATTAGGGGTATAATAGTCAATTGACAAAAACTAACGGAATTAATTAACAGAATACGTTAAAAAGGACTATCCTTGCAACTTTTGGGTAGTTAAAGGACTATCCTTGCAACTTTTTGAAAAAAAGGACTAAAGTCGCAACTTTTGGATAGTTAAAGAACCATTGGTGCAATTAACTCTAAAAAAAATTTAAAAATCAAAAATTCCAAATATTCCTGGAAGTTTGTTCCATATATTTAGGTGACTAGGTGTATTAATTATATAAATATAAGATTTAATTAATTATGGAAGATTGTTCCATATATTTAGGGGGTGCTTTCCTCTTTTGACCTGCAGACGATCCCCCGACAGATGCTACCCCCTGCCCCGTCCCCTTTGACCTCTGCTTTGTGCAAGCCCCAGCTCTATGACCTTCCTCGTGGCAGTTCCAGCAGACGTTGGTTTTGAACCTACAAACAGATGGTTCATGACCAAACCCGCCACATCGTAAACACCGTTTAGTCTGAGCTGTACAAGGACCGGTATGGCTGGAGTTACATGGTTTACACCATGGCTTATTCTGATACGAACCCGAACCCTTTGACTTTTGATCATTCCGATTCTGGTTACCCTGTCCTTTACCCTTGTTGCCACTTTGATTTCCACTGAATTTCTGAGACGATCCTTTCTCACGGTTCATCCTCTCTCTTGCTTTCACATCACCCTCAGCAGCACGAGCAAGTGTAAAAGCTTGTACCAATGAAGTTGCCATCCGGGCGTTACCCCGATACTCAGGCAATAGAGCTTGAACAAAATGGTCTATTTGTGATGGCTCATCCGAAACCTACTGCTTGGCAAACCTTAACTTCTCATTGAACTTCACGATCAAATCATCAACTAACATCTTATCGTCTTGTGCTAAATCCATGAACTCCCGTTTCACCTTGGACAAATCATAGGTGTTACAAAACTGTTCACAAAACTTAGCTTGAAATTGCTCCCAAGTTATAGAGTTGATAACATCCCGAGATAAGTGAGCTGTTAGAGAATCCCACCAAATTGCCACTTGACCTTTCAAACGCTTTGTAGCAAACTTGACTCGATCCGATTCTTCACAGTTACAGGTATCAAAAGCCTTAACCGTTTCCCGCAGCCAGTTCAAAGTATCGGTAGGATTAGAACTTCCAGAGCATTCAGGCGGCTGGCAATCCATGAAATCTTTGAATTGAACCTTGGATCTAAAACCTCCCTGATTAGGGTACCAAGGGACAAAGAAATTCTGTTGCGGTTGGTACTGTTGTTGAGGTTGGTAAGGTTGAGACATAGGAGGCATAGACATGAATGGTAAAGTCCCAAATGGTGTTGACACCGTGTTGAAAGGTGCAACTGAGTAAACTGGTGGTGATATCGATTGGGTAAACACTTCCGACTCTCTGGGCATTTGAATTGTTTGTGTTTTCTGTGATGATTGATTCTGTTGTTGTTGCTGCTCCAATTCCTGAACTCTATCCCTTAATGTTTGCAAAGTATCTTCTAACTGCAACACATATTCTTGTTGCTCAGATTCACCATTGTGAGAAGTTTCAGCCCTGTTATGTTGTTCATTAGCTGCGGTAGAAGACTGATTGTTCCTTCTGGGGGACGTAGGGGTAGTTGTCGGATTCACGTTATCAGCCATTATCTATGTTATACACAACATCTCACCAATTGTTAGATATAATCCGTTAGTTTAAACACACTAACTACCCTCGAAGCTACTTTACTAATTACCCACCCTGGGAATACTGGACTGACCAAAGCCTTGACTCGAGTATTGCACAAATTATTTATGCAAATCCTCAAACCAATGCTCTGATACCAACTTGTAACACTGTACTTTTTTAACATATAATTATATCGCATGCGGAAGCTAAATACATATAATTAACTTAATTACATAATAGATACAAAATATTATCTTGTGTTATACATCAAAACTTTTACAGTGTTAATCCAAAACAGACTCTTAATAAAAACTTTGACATCAGAGTGAGGTATGTCCATATTCCCAGTTCCAAGCTTCAAAGCTCACCAAGATGATCTGCAAAACAGTCTAGTGGGGAATTAGCACAAAGCTAAGTGAGGGAACCAATATCTAATCAAATACAAGGTAAACATGCCTAAATCCAAATAGTTCATGAATCCCAAGAGAACCGGCGGCGTTGCAAGCACCTACAACCAAGGTCGGCCAAAACCAAGGTTTACCGATAGCCCTGCTAACAGTGATAACAATACCAGCCTTCTTAGGTACAACAAATGTAACCCAAGATCTGGTACGGTACACCCCCAAGCAACAAGCCCAGCATCATGCTGATCTCTAAATAACATGTATATACAATCCAAACAAGAGCATTCCAAATAGGATATTAAATCCTGTATATCAAAAGATATAAACCCACTCACCAAAGTCTTCAAAAACTCTGGTTCACTCGAGTGACTAACTCACTGAGTCTTCTCAGTTCCTGAGATTGAAGTAACCCAAGTCAGTATTCAAATCATAATACTGATCCAAAATAGATATCATATCTAACCATGTAAATCATGTATGAACACAATTGAATATATATATTTATCATACATAAATCCCAAAGATATACCAATCATGTTTATCTTTAAATCATCAATCCAATTATTAAATCCCAATCAAATGGAAATCCGAGCAAACCAAATCCGATTGAAAGGGAATCCGAGCAAAGGTCCAAAATCCGATAAAATCCAATTCCGATAAGACTAAATCCGATTGTTCCAAATTCGATAACTCCAAATCCGATAATGCCAAATCCGATCATGCTAGATTCCGATAAAAGTCAAAGTCCGATAGAAGTCAAAATCCGATAAAATGAATCCGATACAATTGCTAAGGCAAATCCGATAAATGTCCAATACCGAGAAAAATGGGAATCCGAGAAAATAGTTAAGGCATCATATATATGTTCAGTCGGATTCCGATACTATCCAAATCCGATAAAAAAGTTAGGGAAATTTCATAAGTGATTTATCGGAATTCATCCAAATCCGATACATTCTGTCGGATTGTCAACAAATCCGATAAAAACCATCGGATTTCACTAAATCCGATTAATTCATACTTCAAATCCGATACATTCAAATGTTCATCCCCTTTATCGATTTCTAACTCAATTCAACACTGATTCTTAACATGTTAATGTTATATGATTCCAGAAACTATTCTAATCATATAAACAACACATAACAAGCATTTAATCTAGCATGCATGAATCCTAAGTTCATCAATTCGATCATCATACTTTAATCGGATTTCATATACACAAAATAGAATACAATCAACAATTAATTAATCCAAATTCAGTAAGCTAACCTTGTTTATGTTACGAATTTCAGTAACTCAAATGCATGCAAATCCTAAGATCAATTTGTTGATTGTTCTTCTTTGTGATTAACGGCCGAGAGAACAAAGCACACACACACACACTACTTGTTTAATTTGCATGTAAATTGAAATGAAGTGATGATGTGGTGACTAATACCACCAAAACCGGCCAGCACATAACCCACTAATCCACATTTTCTAATTTAATAAATTTCAATTTTAATTAATCAAATAAACCAAATAACCACAAAATCAATTAATTCACATAATTAATTTAAATCCAGATCTAAACTTGATTAATTACCTTAATCCTACTAGGCCGGGAAAGTGGGTGTTACAGTCATCGCCGCTACACCGCCATCGACAACAACCTATACACCATCATAACACATCAACAACAACACCACCACCAATATCGCTACCACCACCCTCTAGCTCTACCATCAACCGCCACCGTCGCCGCCGCCACCACCAACTATCGCCGCCATCACCAGCAACCACCACACCATCGTAACATGTCAACTATCAACACCACCACCAATATCCCTACCAGCAACTTCTAACACCACCACCAACCGCCACCGTCGCCACCGCCATCACCACCAACTGTCGTCAGCGCCGTCGCCACCGGAAACAACGTATACACCATCGTAACACATCAACAATCAATACCACCACCAATATCGCTACCACCACCCTCTAGTACCACCACCAACTGCCACCACCACCGCCACCAACTACTGTCACCATGTAGTCGCCGACACAGACAACATCACCAGTAGCAACCTCTACATCATTTTAACACGTCAACAATCAACACCACCATCAATATCGCTACCACTACCCTCTAGCACCACCACCGACCGCCACCGTCATCGTTGCCGCCATCACCGTCCACATAACCACTACACGATCGTAATTTGTCGCAAAATCACCACCACCACCACCTATCCACAACACACACATACATACATATGTGTATATAGTGATTACGAATATTAACAAAGCAATATCAATGGTAATGATAATACTAGGGAATGCTCATTGCATTCCTTTGTATTCCCTTACCCTTTGTCATTCTCATTCCCCTCTAATCAACCAAGCGCCCCCTTAGATGATTAGGTGTGCAAATGTCAACAATTCATATAATCTTGCTTTTAAATTTTGAACTATAGAAATAATTATAAATTCTAAAATTTTAAAACCGCCAATATATTTTTGAAACCAAATTTACATAACTTAAAATCAACATACTTGATACTCCTATTTGTATGAACGATGAAAAAAAGAAAAAAATTATCAACATGCTAAATCATTGATATTCAAAGAATCATTGTCGATCAAATTGCAATATTTCATTATTGTTCTTCAGGTAAATAAGTTTTGTTTACATTTCATGAAAACGATTCACGTATGCTAATGTAAATATTGTTCTTCTTTTTAATAGCTATTAATTATGGAGAATAAACAACCTCCTTCATTGGCTTAAAATCGATCTTCATTGGAACAATATTCAAAAGAAATGAAAAATCAAGGGTGATTCATTGTACACATGACAAACTTTGTTCATAACAGTTCAATGTCAATTGAAAATGATAAAAGAAGTTCACAAATTCCTTTAAATGATATATCTAACGGTATGTTTAATTTCAAATTAGAAATTTGTTCAATATTTACATAAAGTACAATAGATTTTTATTCATTTTTAATTTCAATAGATTTCTCACCTGTCGCATGCCGTCGCACAATTTATGTGTGGTTTTTTGCCGCCAAATGAAGCACGCCTACGCCTCCGCCACATGAAGCACGCCTCCGCCTCCGCCACATGAAGCACCGCCTCTGCCTCTGCATTAAGCAACACCTTCGCCGCTACATTAAGCACAACCATCGCCACCCACATACCCCTTTTCTCCCCCGTCTCTCACCTTCTCTCCTAACCCTTTGAAGATGAATTGATGAACCACCATCATAGCCATCGCAGGACGGTCACAGCCACCGCTGCTTGTGAATGTCGAATTGGGGTTCATCCTTAGAAAGTTGGACTTTTCAATGGCTTCTCGATTTGATCTTTATTTGTGGGTGTTCATCCTTAGTTGGGTTTTGTTCTTGCCAATTTCTGTTTTGTTCTTGAATATATATACTATTTGTCTGTTTTTTAATCACTCAATCTTCATCTTTTTTTCTTCTTCATATTAGATCAAGAATATTTATTCATTTTTGATTTTTGTTTTATTTTTCCAAATCTTTTCAAATCGTTTATTAACAAGATTTATGAAGCAGATTATCTTTCAAATTGTTTTATTAACCATACTGATGAAAAAGATTAGAACCAGATTATGAAAAAGATTAGAACCGAATCTTTTGTTCTTCTTGTGTTCTTGATGTTTGAATTTGGGAAGAACATGAATTAAAAAATATAAAATAAAAAGAAAATATGTTGTTTACCTGTGAACAGGTATAAAACTAACAAAATTTAAGGATTTAATAGAAACTAAACAAAACTTTATGGTTAAATCATTAAAAAAACCTTTGATGGCTAAAACGAAAATTAAATTTTTTTTTATGATTAAACCATATTTCATCTTTTTTAGTCTATAAACTTATTATAATTTATAATTTAAGATAAGAAAGTAGGTCGAAAAAAAGTTGTAACTAAAAAAATAATAAAACATCCCTTGGAATCGCATGAAAATATGTAGTCGCATAGATTTCTTATAGGCCAAAGACAATTAACGATATTCGTTAAACCCTAGCGCACAAATATTACAGTGGTTTATCAAAGTACGGTCTGAATTCCTTCTTCAGTCTCATGCAATCCTCCTTACGTGTTTCTACTTCAAATTCTGCTTTCAATTTTGGCTCTCAATGGGAAACACAAAACAAGGTTCAAATCTTTAAGCAAAACCCCTGTTTTAGAAGAATCTTAGAACTACCAAATTCGTTAAAGACTTCACTCCACTTCGAGTTCGAAGAGGAGAAATTGAAAAAAGAACTTGAACCCGCAGCACCTACGCTACTTCCGGTTGTTATTCGTCAGTCTGATGGTGTTTCTCGATATTTTTGGGATGGTGATGATTTAAAACTTGTTTCTATTGATGGGAAGCCGTTTGGTTTCGGTAATCTTGATGATTTGGAAGATGGGTGTCGAAGGTTGTTCAGAAGTTGCAGTTTGGGTATAAGAAATTTCTTGCTTCCCAGAAAAATTAATGAAAATTATTTGGAATATGTAAAATGGAAGTTCTTGCACAGAGTCTTCAGCTCTGCTCTTCAAGTTCTTGCTACACAGGTAAAATATTCTTCTGTTACTTTCAGTACATTTTTTTTTCCTTTTTTCTGCAAATATATCGACCTTGGTTTTAAAATCTATACTTTTGGAAAATACAAAATTATACCTAAGATTCTGAAAATTCTATTTTACTTGATTTATTATAAGAGGTAAGAAAAGAAATTCACAGAAGTTTCCTTTTTCTGCAAATATATCGACCTTGTTTTCTGTAATGTTGGGGGTCAGTTGTCTAATCTGTTTTCTATCAGCATATGCTTATATCTTTTAGATAAAAAAATTGTGAATACATGGATAATGCATTTATGTGGATGAACAGATTCCATCTTTCTTCAGTTGTTTTTCTGTTTTCTATGATAATGGGTTTGATTATAAATTAAAATGCAGCAATGGATGCATTTTTCTTTGAATGTTTGCTTTTAAACTCTATTTTCTGATTTGTTTTGCTGGTTGGAATGGAATGGAGTGGTTTTAGGCGATGTTCAGGGCAATTGGAATCGGATATGCCCGTTCACTTCCATCCGCAGCAGCCCTTAATTGGGTTTTGAAAGATGGGCTTGGACGGTTAAGTAGGTGCATCTACACGGCTAGCCTAGCTTCTGCGTTTGATACAAACTTAAAGGTATCTGTAGTTCCATAACTATCAATTAGAGATGACCATTTCACCCCATTTACTTATGATTTAGTTAAAAAGTAAACATGTCGAATAATTCAGAGGTCCCTGAAGTGTAATGCATACAACCTTTTAAATTGCTTTATCCAATAATCTAAATTTTTATTTGTAATAACATAGCTTTGTAATCATGTTTAACATGGTATTTTGAAAATTATAAAAGATATGGAGAAAGTGTGTTTTGGTTCAACCCTTTCCATACTGAAAGTACCCGTAGTGATCTCCGCATTTTGCTATATAATACTATCAAGATCTTGTTTTGGTCAATATACATCTGCCTTGTATATATGATATCAATGATACTAAATTAAATATTCTTTTGTCTTAATGGAAGAGAGTTAGGTTCTCGACATCCGTTGTCTTCAGTTTGAGCATAGGAGTTGAGTTGATGACACCTGCTTTTCCTCAATACTTTTTGCTTCTTGCATCAATAGCCAACATCGCTAAGCAGATAAGCCTTGCTTGTTACCTAGCAACTGGTGTAAGTTCAAATCTTTCTGCTTCTGAATTTGTATTTCTGAAATTCTCTTCCATCTACCCATCTAATTACAGAGAGATTATTTTAGTGCTGTTTAGTGAAAATGCTTCTTTTCTTGAATTTAAACATATGCAGATGAAAGTATAAATGTTCATACTCTCAAATTTTTAATTTTTGTTTTTGGACTAGCAGACTGCTGTCCATCGAAGCTTTGCAGTAGCAGATAATGTTGGTGAAGTTTCAGCCAAGGCACAGGTTGGTTCATGTTTTCACTCAAGTTTTTCCTCTTTCATGTTCAATGGAATTAATATTTTCATTGTTTTAGATTCAAACAGTCTGCTTTGATAACCTTGGTCTTATGCTGGCTGCAGCCTTGAATATTATGTTTAAGAATAACCAAAGGTTCGTCTTCCACAACCAAAGATCCATAATCTTTTAGAAAAATGATTAAAACTTTCACATTTTCACATTACCTAACTCTTTCAATGTTACAACAGATTGCAAGTAGGTTTGCCATTTGTCATATACCCAATTTTCACAGCCATTGATCTTTATGGGATATATCAAAGTCTGAAACATGTGCATTTGCAAACATTGACTAAGGTTAGACAAAATCCTCACTACTGGTAACTTCTACAGCTCCTATGTAGTACCTCGTTTTTTATGTTTTTTTTTCAAATTTGATATTTAGGATAGGCTTGAGATGATTATAGATACATGGATTCGGCTGGGATATGTCCCGTCACCTGCAGAAGTAAGTAAAAGGGAAGGAATCAATTTCTTCTCAAGCAAAGGTTAGATGATGATCTTTAGAGCTGTAACATTAACTAGGTTTAGAGTTTTAGCAGTTTTTTTTCAACTATGTTTCAGGTAGACAAAATTGGCCCATAAGGATCGGTTGCTTGAATCCCAGATGCCAAATACCTATGATATCAATGATGGCAATGCGATCTTTGACTAAAGATGATTTTTACTTTGTATGCACGGAGGTCTTCTTTCATGGTTTCAAGAGAACTGAAGTATGTATTAACTTTTTTTTCACTCTTTCTGTGAGTTACAACATTGAAAGCTTTCTTAATAATAAAAGTTATTTATTATTTAAAGAGGAGAAGTTATTATTTAAGTTTAAATATTAACGGGACCAACTAATTAATAGTTATTAATTAATTAGAAAGGTCGAGGGGTTTTTCTGTAAGTGATTAATAGTTTAATTAAAGTTGGACTTTAATTAAACGGGCTTTGGGCCTAATAAGGGTTTATTATAACATTGAAAGCTTTCTTATTATGCTTAGCAATTTGCAGGGTATTCTTCTTTGTATACGTGAAGGAGCAACTACAGCAGATATCATCATGGGTCTTTTGCAGGTTCCACTTTTTCTTGAATTTTTCGGTAAACATTACTTTTTATGGGTGTTTGGATGAAAGAGATCAAGTGATATTGAGCAATTATAAATATTTCTAATTATTAGTATATAAAATGATAATAAAATAACATTTTTGTGGTAACGGTAGACATTTTCTGAAATGGAAAGGAACCATTTATAACATAATCCGTTAATCCAAACACTTTCAAATGGAAATTGCAAGCACCACCTTAGACAACTGCCTGGAAAATGTACCATATTTCTGTGTTATCCATTATTGATTAGTAATTTCTATTTTTGTTATGTGTTAAAGGCGTGCTATATCCGTGAGCGGCTACCGTTCGAGGTCAATGAACAGGAGATTGTAGACGATTTTGAGAGTTCAAATCGGGGTTTTGCAAACTGGTTTAAACTAACAAATGAGTGCAAGCAATCTGCAAAGGAAGATATGATGTTGCTGAATGAGAAGATGGTTGAATTAGGGTGGGGTTGTAAAAATATTTTGTTAAGCACAGATGAACAGACTAGGTTTAGTTTCATAGATGACTAAAATTACTCTTTAGCCCAAGTAATAAAACCAGCCTCCTTGTAAACAAGAACGAAAGTTTTAAATTTTCTAAAAAAGCTTGATATTCAGGAAGTTTTTCAATCTATTTACCAAGTCGAGTTATGATTAACCAAGTCGAGTTATGATTAAACAAGTCGAGCTTCATTTCTACCCTAATGTATTCTTAAATCGTCAACCAAGATTTTCACTCGATATTATCGCAATATTCCCCCTTTCTCCTCCCACTCGATGGTATTCAAACTTATCGTACTCAATCAGGTTTTTGCAAAAGATTTCAATATGTTCTTATCAAAATGAGTTGCCTGAGTGAAATTGAGTACAACCAATTTCGGCTTCATGATGGTTTTGAGTTTAAGGAGGAACAAGTTGAGCAATAGCAGCGAAAAAAGAAGCAAAGAGAGTAGACCCTGCAAAAAGATTATTTGGGAGAATTTACGAAGAAATTGTTTTGACAATTGTGTACATTGGTGTATCCGAAGACTCAGTGTATGGGAAATGATGTGTGACGGGGATTCCTTTCTAAACCAGTCAGTTCATTTTTTGTAGGGTCCTACTATGCATACGAAATCCGTGTGGCTAGCAAAAGTAAAAAGTCAAATTTCCAGTTGGTGGGGTGCACCGCTGTAAATGTTAAGAGTTAATGAGAGAAGGGTAAAAGTTTGTGTGTTGTCAATGTCAAGGAGCTATAAATAAATATTAAATAGTCATCTTTCCAAGAATATCATTCTTTCTCTACTCATTTTAATTCATTTTCTCAAAAACATAACTCTCTCTCTCTCTCTCTCTCTCTCTCTCTCTCTCTTTCCATCTTCGTGGGTGTGTTTTACGAACTTTTTTTGTGGTCTGGGTTTTAGATCTCTTTTTCCATCTTCGCTGTTGTAAATATGGCCGGACCTTTGCCGGAATTAAGTGGCCGGAGTGTTGTTTTGATCGATGAGACAAACAGAAGATATGACAGCATATGAAATGCTGTCAGACAATCAGAAAGTGTTATTTCGCATTTGACAAATGCGACTTAGGAGTGTCATAAGTAATCTATCCCCGTGCGAATAGCCCAACCTATGAAATGAGATTAAGGGGGTGTTTGGTTCATTCTTTAATTTTGGGAGGATTGGGATTTTAGAAGGGGAATTGCATTTCATGGGAATTCATTTGGTGGGATTTTGAATCCCGTACCTTTGTTTGTTTCACCACTAAACACCACCCATACCTGAATCCCATACCTTCATTTCAGTCGGAGCCGGCGACGGCGACCAACCACACAACCAACCAACAACCACCGCCGCCGCAGGGTTCAAGTCTGGGCGACGCACGTAGGGAACGACGGCTAGGGTTCAGATCTGGGCGACAGTCGACGAATGTAGGGAACGACGGCTAGGGTTCCGTGTTAGGGTTGGAGCGGCGAACCAGATCTGTGTTAGGGTTTTCGACGGGAAACGACGAACCAGAGAACGACGAACGGTGGCGAAGAAGAGTACGAAGGTGCAACAGCGACTTAGGGTTGGAGCGGCGACGAAGGCTAGGGTTGCGATGACGGGTTGCTGCTTGAAATCGAACGGGGAAGACGGAAGGGTTTCGAACGGGGAACGACGGTTGTTGCTTGAACGACGAAGGCTAGGGTTAGGTTTCAGCTTGAAATCGAAGGGATGACAGCGACGGCTAGGGTTAGGGTTTCTGCTTGAAACGGCGACGACGGCGACGGCGGTGGAAGGGTTTGACGGCGACGAAGACAACGAAGGGACGACGGCGACGGAGGTGGTTCGCCGTAAATTTAGCCGGAAGGTCGCCGGAGGAAATGACTCAGTTGTGGGATTTTGAAATACCATGGGGGGTGGGAGGATTTCTAAATCCTTCATTCATGGTATTTCAAGGATTCCCAGGATTTAGAATCCCTCCTCACATTTGCAAACCAAACACGTCATTTGGGAGGATTTGAAATCCCATTCCCATGAAATCCCCCCAAATACCACCAACCAAACAACCCCTAAGAGTATAGATTCATGGATTGTTTGTACTCGAAATAGTCTATTGAACCGAGAATTAACTAAGTTTCTTGGTATACTCAACAAACGAGTTTCAAAACATCTGAGTTGTTGGTTTGGCAAAAATGTATTCACCCACGCTTTAAGTGAATACAAACGCAGAGTGGTAAAGAATTTAAATTGTCATGCAACTAATATTGTGAAAGAACTTTTGTAATGGATGAATATAATGTATATCCTATATTAGTTATAAAATATATTTTGATATAGTATTTGTGTTTATAATATATATATTAAAAATGAAATTAAAAGTGGTCCGGCTCATGATAAATCACTACTTGGGGATACTTGGTATAACAGTAGTACATAAGGGACACTGAGGTGATTCTTGGTATACTTGTCAAGTTCTTCTTTCACATATAAACTCCCTATTGAACTCCTCACTTTTCTTTATATACATTCACAACTACTTTTTGTTGCATCATGAAGAGTATGAACTTGGCTCTGTGCTGTACATGGAGTATTCACCAAAACTGAAGTCATGTTTCTCTTCATCCCACTTCAAAACCTCTCTTGCATACTTGAGGGTTCCATCTACACTCTCAGCCTCCAAACTGTTCACAATGGAAACAAACAGTTTCCGCCCAGTGAGCGATGAAAACAGTCTCTTGAACTTAACCGCAACATAATATGAAGCCATTTGGCCCATGGAAGGACTATGATTTATGTTGCTGCTACTGATGTTCTTGTTACAACTGTTTTGGCTCACAACCGGATCAAAGTCATTGAACCAGTCACATGATGTTAGAGGGACCCGCTTAAGTTTTTCCTCAAAGATGTCGAATTTGTTTAGTACTAAAACAAAGTTCATCTGATCATAGGTTGGGTGTGTCACAATGGTTTCGAAAAGTTTTCTGCTTAGAAGCATCTTGTTCAGTGAGTTTCCATCAGTGTTCATGGTATACTGATCATAATCACTCAAGGAAACACAGAAGATTATCACTTGAACATCTTCAAACATCTCCAGCCATTTGCAGTTTTCTCCAAAACCTCTTGCTTGCATTCTTATTAGTTGGAACCTGGATTATGCATGATAAAATGAGTGATTGACTGGTTTTTACCAATTGCAAACATAATCATAATCTATGCAAGAGGTTTCGTTTTTCATGGTAAATGAAGAAATAAAGCAACCTGATTGGACAATCGTGTTGATCAGTAGAGTCGGGAAATGAAAAATCGACACATGAAAGGCCATTAGATGAGGTAATATGCTCAGCATATAAGATGTCCACATCTGAGGGTATATAGTCTGTTCTTAGTATGTTGGCAGCCTGAGAAGGAGCATGATACTTCAGAAATTAGCTTTTATATAAACAAACTGATAGTTCTGATGTAATACTGATGTAGGGGAAGGTTCAAATGAGAATAAGAAATTAAATGAGAATGAGAGACTCAGTCTCAGCTGTTCATTTTGTAAGTGGAATTCATGGATAGAGAGCATGGAGGGATAGAGTGTGGCAGGGTGCATGTAAGAAATTTATGGGTGGACAATGACATTGAAGGAGGAGGAATTGGACGGCTGAGATTGAGTCTCCCATTCTCATTTAATTTAAGGTTCTCATTTGAACCTCCCACTACCGATGTAATATTATTACCTGTTCCAAGAAATAACCAGAAATAGCGGGAAGCATCTCCAATTCGCTTCGCCTCTTGTATGTTGCTTGCAAAGCTGTATGATTCCACAACTCCTCAATAAGTGGTGCGTATTCACGAGTTCCAGCTGAAAATTTAGCTTCCAAATCACCAGCCAACATGGTTTTGAGAAACCAGTCTGAGAATGCTTTTAATCTTGGGCACAAAGAATACAAAGTCTTCTCATGATCTTCCTTCGATGCTTCATCTTCAAAACATTCACGGCCTTCCAGCAATATACCAAGATAACCATACATGTTACTCTGAATCTTTAGCTTTATGTTTTCACGCTCGTCCTCTGTGAAAGGAATTTCTTTGTATAGGATTTTCGCCTATTAATATAGAAACTTCAAGTTCAAAGATATATACAAATTGTTGCAGATAAACTTGCTGCATTGAACCACAATTCTAATTTAGAACCAGTGATTAGATATGAAATCACCTGCTTATATATGGTACTTGTCCCGGATCCGCTATATCCAGTTAAAAGAATTTTTCGAGGTTCATAGCTACCAAAGTAGTCCGGCACTGTTTGACTAACCATGTTATTCACTTGCTGTTCGTTGGGATAATAGATTTTTGGTGGGAGCGGAAGCGACAATAAAGCACAAACCAGCTTTGTTCCCGCCTGAAAATTATATTTTGAATTCAAGGAAACATTCTAAGCAGCTAGGAAGACAATATACACAAGAACTGCAGGTGGCCAGAAAGCCAAACCAGGTTGGGTAACGGGTAAAAACATATTCAGACTGAAACGGGTCGTTTTTTAGTACCAGTCAAACAAGCCAAGTCGGGTTGGGTAACTTGGGTTGACACTTTTCAAGCACTTCATTGTCCATTTTATAACTATTTAAAATAGAAAACTTTTAGTAATTCTAAATCTTTATTTGATGATTTAAGACTAGGGACGACTATCGATCTGTTTCACTTATTTTCTTTATTTGACTCGTTTAAGATAGAACACAACCCAAGTCAATTATTTCATAAGTAAACGGGTCAAAATTGCCACCTTCGACAAATATGTTCATCATAGAATATTCACCTTTCCCCAGATGTATCCTCTCTTGTTTTTCTGTCCCTCTTCTTGATACGAACCATCCTCGTTCACCCAAAAATGTGGATTACCAGCACAGTGGACTCCAGACAACTGCATTTCAAGAAATATTTAATTTAGTATACATTTTGGTTAAATTATCCATCATTTTGTTAAAATAATATGAACCTGTAGCATTCGCAGCTCGACTTTAGTAATCTCACGACCATTAATAAAGACTCCCGTGTTTCCATTGCTGGCATCGGGTAAAATCGGGCCTCCAGCATTCAAATGAGGACTAATAATCTTGCAAGGCTTTTCTCCCTCCTGTTTGAAGAATAGAACTAAATTATAATAATAATAACGATAAAACGCGACATTGGTAACTATGTGAAAAGTGTTTAATGACAGAATTTATACCTTTCCCCAAAGACCAGACACTTTATCATACCAATAATTTCCCGGTTTTAGCTTCTTTGGAGGGTTTGGGCACTTCTGCAATACAACTAGCTCCTCGTGAGACAGTGGTTTCCCGTTTACACAAACATACTCAGATGGAAATTGATTTATGGCACAATGTTTCTCAGCCTTCATTATCTGTGAAATTTCCATGCTGTTAAGCAAGTTCTTGAGCATTCGAGAGCATCTTCCTAAGTTACCACGTTTAGACTCGTTAATCGAGAATCCAATGCAAGTAACACACTTTCTTCCTTCAGGCATAGACCCCATTGCTCTAAGTACACAATTAGAACAATATTTTGCATTACAAACAATGCATACCTCTTTCTCAGTGAACCTGTTTCCTTTCATACATCGATAACACGCCCCTTTTCGTGTTTTCACCTTCAATTCTCCTTTTACCCGAGTTTCAGTTCGACTTAAATCGTTACAAACAGATTCATCATTTAATGACACCATTGAAGACGGATACTCAAAGCTCAATCTTGAGCCTTTAGAGGCCCAATCAGGATTTGAATTTCCAGACATATTCCTTAAATTCTCAAAGCTATCTGAAAATCCTAAAGTCCCAGAGCTCCCATCCCCACCAGACAACTCATATGAAAGATCATGAGTCACTAAGGAAGATCCAATTGAGCTACTAATAACATCTGAAAACTCACCTGAGCTAATAAACACAGAATCTTGAGTACCCAGATCATGATTTGTGGGCATGGTGGCTACAATCTCATTATTAATGCTGTTGTTTTCATCATTTACGTGTGACATTGAAGAATTGGAATAAACAATAGGTTCGGTAGTACTTGTACCTAATTTGGAGAAGTTGGTGAGGATATCTGATGCAAGAATGGGTTGTACAACAGGCATATATAGTTTATTGTAATCAATTGTATTGTCAGATAAACATGATTGGGGAACAATGGCAGCAACAGGAATCTTATAAACATCGATTGGAACAGCTTTTGGAAGATGAAGCTGAGGTATTGGAGGGCCTTCATATTCTAAAGCAAAAGAGTAATAAGGCATACCTCCATCTTCGATAACCATGGCGGCGCCTTCAACTGGTATTGTTTTATCCTCTCAACTGGAAATTGATATCAAATCCTTAACGAGTTATCTCAAATTCATACATGAACTCTAAAATCTAAACCCCTTTTAAATTGGCGAAGAAGATTCAACTTTGAAGCATGCCCATGAGGAATCGAAGTGTGTGAGTGAAGGGTTTTGTGTCAGAAATCGATTTTGATGAAGGGTTTTGCGGAATGCAATGAGGAGATTTGGAAATGGATTTGGGAAAGTAATGTAGAACAGTGTGGCATCTTGGTTGTATGATTTGGATTGAAAACAAAGTAACTTTAACCAGTCAAATATGGAGGTGAATGTGGAGATGAAATGACTGAAAATTGTCGTTTTACGTGGTGATTGGAATCCAAGATATGAACTTTTTCTTTGCTGGTGCAGTCTCACTAGTGGCATCATCAAAAAGAAGGAATTTGATCGAACACTTTTGTCGTTTTTTACTTTTTTTATGATTTGCTTTTTGGAAGGGAATTGAAAAGAGGAAAGGGGTCTGAAAAGAAATTGAACAATGAAATTGGTCGGCCTGCGATCGGCGTGGGCCTGGACGTCAAGACCGGATGGTTGGACCAGGTTACAATTCAGAGGGTGTTTGGATTAAGTTAGTGGTAAGCTTGTTAGTTTTTTAACTTATGGGTTTTTTAGTTTATTAATAAAAAAGTGTTTGTATTAATTTATGATTTATAAGCTAATAAACTCATTTAAAAAAATGTTTGGCTTATCTTGTTATATTAAAATGACAAAAAAAAAGACATGTTTACATTTGAGGAGGAGGTGTTTAGGAAAAGAAAGAAGAATAAAGGTATATATATAAATATATAAAGATAAGCCAATATAGAGATAAAAAATTTCACTTGACTTATCAAAAAGTGGTTTATTTTTACTGGAAATAAACTAATAAGCTAAGTCAAACACCAAATTTCTCATAAGCTAAAAAAAACTAATAAACTAAAAAAAACTCATAAAATAAGTCATAAAACAAACACCCCCTTAGAGTGTAAGGAGTGAGAGTGGGTCACAGTGAGGTGACCACTTGGATGGTGGTGTGGTGCTACAGCATGAAGGTGTGGTGGAAGGATAGAAGAGGCATAACTACCACGTGTTGAAAAGCGGTGTGGTAGGTTGAAGGTGAGACCAAATTAAGATTATCATTTTTATTTTTTACTTTTTTTTTAGTTTTGATGGTTAGTGAGTATTTAAGTTGGTCCTAAAATTTGATATGATGAGTAATGACCACTACGAAACTGGATGGTAAACTAAGTGGTATGAGAAAAATTTTGATGTAGCTATATGGAGTGTTACTACTCTCACCACTCTTAAGGGGTGTTTAGTACATAGAAAAGGAAGACAAAGAAAAATGAAAAAAAATTATTTTATTTGGTTAGACCTGAGTTTATAATATATATATATATATATATATATATATATATATATATATATATATATATATATATATATATATATATATATAGAATGGTTGAGGATATTTTTTATTAAACTAAACTAGTAAGATGCTTAGGAACAATAATAGAATAATAAAAACACCAATTTGTCCAATTTAATTTACTCTTAAAATTTCTTCAAGTATTTAGCGGGAAAAGGTAAAGTTTTGAATCTTGCCAAAAAGATAGATAAGGAATGGCTCCTTTGTGTCAAAAATCATGTCTCTCCTCGTAGATATAATACCTAACAGAAGACGAAGATCATATTCGAGAATCCTCGAATTTCAAGGTTTTAACACGGTGCTACTTGTAAAAATTTTAGATTTTCAAGGTACCATCAGGAATTTTTTGTGCTATAATAACTTGATTAAAGTGTTAAAAATATATCATAGTTAAATGTTTTTTGTTTGAAAAATACCTTCTTTTGGGCTTAAAGGACGAATAGTACTATTGGTAATATTTAGTTAGGCTTACTTTTCTTGGCTATTGATGTTATAACAACCAAAAAACCCAATTAACCTAACCAGAATAACCAAAAAGCCGAAGAACACATTAAATTTCAATTTTTTTATTACATGGTGCTATCAAGGATAAACCTCCTGAATTTGTCACTATGAAGTGTTCTTCTGCTTTAGACTAAAACACTTTCTCCCTCTTACATTACATCTCTGTGTAAAATGTGGAGATGCATTTTGTAACTTGATTCACGAAACAATTCATTTAACATTGTAAACCTTCTCCTAAACGAAACTCTATTAAAAATAAAATTCTCTACAAGATAGTTGTTCATAGCCGGATATTTGCAGCTTCATAACGTCAGTCGATTGACTTCCTTTTCTTTTTTGAATGGCTCGATCTTTCTACTTCATCAATTCAATTTCCGTAGTTTAAAGATGCCCTTGTATATGCTTGAAAAATAAATGTGTAGGTTCGAGTGTTGACGTCGAAAGAAATTGAAGAAGATGACAAACAATACAATTTGAAATTTTAGTAATCTATACTACTATATAAACCATTTAACACTCTCTCTCCTCTTTAATTTTAAGACTTCTTAAAATTCAATCAAAACAAAATCTTAACATTCCATTCTATTTGAATTAATCTCATCCATTCAATATTAACAATCCATACTCTCTTACTTTACTTAAATTTTTTATTTATTTAAAATATACTCTGACACAAATACAATTATTCATCTATATCAATACAATTTTCAAAATATTATTAACTTATCTCTTCTTATTTCATAGATATATATATTTTTACTTATTTTAATGTGTATTAGAATTTATTTCTAAAATTAATAACATAGTTGATGCAGATAAAAGAGAAATTGAAAAAATGGACATGTTGTCGAAGAAAACTTTTTTGTAACATTCGTGAATAATATATCATTACTCATGCAAGAAAGTGACATGCTGCAAAAACAAAAACAAAAAAGTTATTCGTTGTCGCAGCATTGCGCGAGTACGATGCTAGTTAAATATAAAAGATTAAACTGTGCATAAAAGTATATAGAGGAAATTGAGGATATTTATGTGTTAGAAATATGAGTATATAAATACAGATTTCTTTTGAATTTTTACGGTACTGGTTTTAATGGTTGATAATGTTTAAAGAAATATGATAAATAACTTGTATCATGTGTTAGTAGGAAATATTTAAATATCGAAATATCTAACAGTAGAAATGAATTCAATTTAATGGAATCATTCGCAAAAGAAACATTTATCTATATTTTCACAACTAAATCTAACAAATCTACGACCGTGAAAACAAATTCAAAATCATAATAAACCTACCACGAAGTTTGGATAAAAATCCACCATGTTGATGAACAACGATCATCATAATCATAATCATCATCGCCAAAATCATCCAAATGATGCCGTCGAAAGATTTCATCTAAACGTCGGCAATATGCCAGATTCTCAACCGGCATCATCCACCGAGTCACCATACGACGGCGAACATTCATGGGATTGCTATTCGCCACCTCCATTATCAAATGCTACGAGCTCCGCACCAACGTCACCGGGGGCATGTTCTCAATGGTCGTATCGAGAACAGGATTTCATCGATCTCAATTCTAATTACACCGGATTATTGGCTTCTATTGTCCGTGAAGAAGGGAATATATATTCGCTAGCGGCAATCGGAGACTTGTTGTACACCGGATCTGATAGCAAAAACATCCGCGTTTGGAAGAACAGAAATGAATTTTCAGGATTAAAATCTTCCAGCGGATTGGTTAAAGCGATTGTAATTGTAGACGATAAGATATTTACCGGTCACCGTGACGGAAGAATTAGGGTTTGGAATGCATCAGCTAAAACCCCTAACATATATAAGAAAATCGGAACCCTACCAAATTTAACTTCCATAATGAAAAAATCAATACAACTTAAGAACTTTACGGAGGTTCGAAAAAATCGTTGTGCAATTTGGATCAAACATTTTGATGTGATTTCAAGTCTTAGTTTGAGCGAAGATCAGTCGTTATTATATTCAGGTTCGTGGGATAAGACGATTAAAGTGTGGAAAGTATCAGATTTCAAATGCCTGGAATCAATTTCCGCCCATGACGACGCGGTTAACGCCGTGGTGGCCGGATTT
Organism: Pulicaria dysenterica; assembly: GCA_947179395.2. NCBI lineage: Eukaryota > Viridiplantae > Streptophyta > Magnoliopsida > Asterales > Asteraceae > Pulicaria > Pulicaria dysenterica. Next base: position 84,196,889 of record OX359290.1, read on the forward strand.
AGCGATTTAGTTTTTTCCGGCTCAGCGGATGGGGCGGTGAAAGTTTGGCGAAGGGAGATTCAGGGGAAAAGAACGAAGCATTCGTTGTTGCACATTTTATTGCAGCACGAATCTGCGGTGACTTCATTAGCTGTTAATCCGTCGGAAACGGTGGTTTACGCTGGTTTATCGGACGGACTTTTGCATTTTTGGGATCGGGGTAAGCTGGAAAACAGCAGGGTTTTGAGATGGCATAAGTTGGCGGTTTTGTGCTTAGCGGCTGCTGGGAGTTTGGTTTTCAGCGGCTCGGCGGACACAAATATATGCGTATGGCGGAGAGAAGACGGGGGAGAGCATAATTGCTTGTACGTTTTGAAGGGACATAGTGGGCCCGTGAAGTGTTTGGTGGTGGATATGAGCCGCCGTGATGGAGGTGGTGAAAGGTCGTGGACTTTGTATAGTGGGAGTTTAGATAGGTCGGTGAAGATATGGCGGGTGTCTACACAACCACCGCAGACGGAAGAGCAAGAACCACCATCGCCATTGCAACAGAATAGGTTGCGGCGGAGCTATAATGCTAGGTTTTAGAGCTTCACGGCGTAAGGGCTGTTGAGTCACCAGAAAAAGTAGTCGTTGAGAATGAAGTTGACAAATTCTACAACCACACCCTAATCTATTTTTATTTTATATGGGTATATCTATTTATCCCCCCTTTAAACTCTATTTGACTCCCCTAATAATTACCTAATTAAACTTTTAAAAATAACTATAATTATTACCTAATCATACCCTTTTTATTTAATAAAATATCAAAATATTGAAAAGGGGAGAACTTAGAATGGTTGCAGTCCCCTTAGTCCCTCACTCCATTCCCACACCTCTCTCTCCAACCTTTCCCTCCCTTTCCGGTCACCATCACAACCACCGGTCGCCGGCCACAAGCCGCGACTGTTTATGCATTGCTCCGGTCCCCGCTGCTCTCTCTCTCAACTCTCCGCCTCTGGCCACCCGCATGCAACAACCCCACTCTATCTCTCTCTCCCTCTCTCTCTCTACAATCTTTCATTTTCTCCGTTCACCGTCATGGCCGCCGATCACCTCTGCTCTCTCTCAACTCTCCGCCTCCGGCTCATCTTCCGGCGACTTCACCGGTTTTCCGGCGACCACAGACTTCACACTCATCTTCCGGCGACTTCACCGTTTTTTCGGCGACTTCAACGTTTTTCCGGCGACCACATACTTCACCCTCATCTTCCGGCGTGAAATAATGCTGAAGAGAGAGAGACGGTGGGTTTTTAAAATTGGAGATGATAATGGTGCTGGAGAGAGAGAGAGAGAGAGAGAGGGGGGGGGGGAGGGGAGAGGGAGATGATGGTGGGGACATGAGTAAGAGTGTCAAGCTTTGAAAATTATGTTGTTCCTGACAAAAAGTAAGTAACATTAATTGCTAGCCTAACCATCTAAAAAAGTGAAAAGTGTGTAATCTTATTGGAATATAATCTGAAAAGCCATAACAGAGAACCAATAGAAATTAACTATACCAATAAAATAATGATTACGGGGGATATTAAGAATTGTAAGGGGTATATATAGTATGACCCATTTTATATTTATTTGTTATAATGGTTTAGGTTGTATCATTATTGCTTTAGTTTAGACATAGAAAGAATTTAAAATTTTGTCTTTTTATAAAGTACGGTGTAATTTGAAAATACAATAAGATGTAGAAAGAAATAGTTTAAACTAAATTTTTCGGGTTACGAGACATAATAACTTGTCAATAGGTTGTAGCCTAGTGATAAACACTTAGGTGTTTTGATGTAGTGATTGCCCATTAACCAAAGATGATGAGTTCAAGTCATGTTGAGGACAAATTGGGATGAATTATGAGCCTTAAAAAAAACTGAATAATAACTTGATGCGTTTTTTTCATTATGCATAACAAAACAATATTTGATTAGATGATCCGTAAACATAACATGCGATATTGTGGTCGTTAACCATGCCGTCAACATTATTAACAAAGACCCACTTATAGATACTAATGATCTCAATTTATATTTGTCAAAAAAACAAATAAGGGCTCGTGAAGGTCGTAACTTCCACCACGGGCCGTGGATAAGAGTCACATCACGAACTATGTCAATGGAGGCAACAACTAACAAGTATAAAGTCACGTTAATTCGTCCATTTTTCTTAAAGTTTTAACTAGCCGATATTTATATCAAATAGTTAATAGTTAAATATGTGAGTTTTGTGGTAGCGAGTTTTTTATGATAGTTATTATAATTTCTTTGGCTTGGTTAACCGAACCTAAAAAAAATTCGGTTATTCGGTTCGGTTACAGTTCATGATTTTAGACACGGACAGTTAACTGAAAAACCGGAAATTTAAAATACTCAAATTTTATTTTATTACGTTTATCAATACTAACAAATTAATCAATATTTACATGCGATAATTATTTACTCGTAACAATTTGTTACACAAAGTCAATATCTATATTTCACTTTTCAATATAGATATTAGTAGATGTATGTTTATTTAAGTTCAAGAGGCAACTAAATTATAAATCTTATCATTTACTAATTATTTACTTAGTTTCACTTAAAGTTAATCACATTTTTATTCAAGAAGAAATTTATGTTATAATTAGTTGATACATAAATAAAACAGAGTGCAATGTTTTATAAATTTCTCATTTAAACTTTGTCCTAGTTGAGATATGAATATTAAGTCGACACCTTTTGTTTAATATATTTAGTAGTTAATTGGTTAACCCCGGAAAAGCCGAACCGAAAAACCGGTTAACCGATTATAGGTTAATCGGTTTTCGGTTTAGGTTTAGGTTCATGAAAGTTACGAACCGATATTTCGGTTAACCGTCCATGAACACCCCTACAATATGTCATAGTTGGATAAGTGAACCGTCCAATATTAATCAAGTCGTCTCAATAAAAGTTTTTGTAATTTTTGTATTATTTATCTATTTTAATATGAAACCTTATTGAGGATTATTTTATATAAAACTAAAAAAATAATTTTAAAGTATCGTGTTTTAGAGTTTTTTGAAATTTTTGTTAGACGTCTCCTATTTATTTATTTTCGTTTCACATGAATTTTCTTATTTATTTTTATGTCAAGTTTTGTTCATTTATTATACTAAATTCTTGTTTATTTTACCCAAGTTTATTTTTAATGTCTAACCTTTCTAATTGATTAGCCGTCTGATTTAACCAATAACCGTCCTATTAAAAACTAAAACTGAAAAGTGTAAAACATAACCGAAACTATTAATTGTGGTTCGACTTTAGATCTTCACCGACCCAAACTGATCCATACATGATGATAGCTATTATAAAGGGTCAGTCTATTCCCACGCAACAATTTACTTATAACACTTCTTTTTCGCATTTAGTAGATGCGAAATTGACTGTCAAGGGTAATAAGTACAACTATACTTCACTTTTCTGACACTAGACTAAAAAGTAAATGTTAAGTTTCAGAAGCGGTATACTATGCATCGCTTTAAGTTTCAGAAGTTGTATATTATGCATTACTATTTGTAATTTACTGACAACTTTTTTTTTTCAAATTTCATCTTCTTCACTCATCAAATTTAATCTTCTTATTCACACAACCCATTTTTTCTTCAAAGAAATTATAACCACCGCCGCCATGGAGTAAAAAGAGCATCACTAGCTAGTTTGTGGTTGTTTCTTCATCTACTCGCCAAACAACATGAGAAATCTTCAAAATTAATCACCGACGAGTACATCATCACCGCCTTCGCCGGAGATGACAACCTTTCACCGGAGAAGACAACCTTTATAAAACACTCACGGAGATATTCACCGGAGATGAAAAGAGAGAGGAAGGGAGGGAGTGCAGAGACGGGTGGTGCTCGCCGTTGGAATAAAGAGAGGAAGGGAGGAGTGCAGAGACGGGTGGTGCTCGCTGATCGGAGGAGACGGGTGGTGCTCGGCTGTCGGAAAAAAGAGAGAGGAAGGGAGGAGTGCAGAGACGATGGTGCCGCTGACCGGAGGAGACGGGTGGTGCTCGGGGTCCGGCGGCGGTGCTCGGCGGTCGGAAAAAGGAGAGAGAAGGGAGGGAGTGCAGAGAGAGAGTTGTCTTTGGATATATTTTAGAGATAGAGATTTTGGGAAGGTAAAGTTTGAAGAGAAAAAAGAGAGTTATCTTTGGGAGTGGTGAAAGTTTGAAGTCAGAAAGCTTGTCACGTAAATTAAATATTTTAATGTAAAAAGTAAATTTGACAGCGACAAACACTGTATCAAATGTTAAATTATATCAGAAAAGACTATATCGCATTTCACAAATGCGAAATCGTTTTTGCTAGCCACACGCAAAGCGTGTGCATAGGAGCACCCATTATAAATTACCTTTCTTTTCCCTTAACACTTAAAACTATGAAGTGTCAACACACCCTCGTAATTTCCTCCATCCCCAACGTCATCCCCCTCGTGATTTCCAGATATCGAGTCAAATTCGTATACACCACTGTGAATTCTGCCATTAATAACCACAAACCTCCTTATATACCCTCCAAAGTCTTCGGAATCATTCACAATAATCACATAAGCAATCCGAAGATGCTCGAAGAAATAATCCCAAGTGGAGCTTCTGATACGACTTCAAATCGGAAACCCAGGATCCTGTGCCTCCATGGATTCCGAACAAGCGGCGAAATACTCAGAACTCAACTGAGCAAAAAATGGCCGGAATCGGTGCTTGAAAAGATGGAGTTGTTCTTTCCCGATGCACCGTTTCCTTGTAATGGTAAATCTCAAGTCGAAGGGATTTTTGATCCGCCTTATTATGAATGGTTTCAATTCCACAAGGTTTAATTGTTTTTGCTTTTTGCGATCGATATGCTTATATTCCTACCGATTTCTAGGGTTTTTGAGGTTTTAATGTGTGAATGAATTGCAGAATTATACGGAATATGAGAATTTAGATAAATGTTTTGAATATATTGAAGAATGTATGATTAAGCACGCACCTATCGACGGTTTGCTTGGATTCTCACAGGTTTGAAATCTTTTTTTTTCTTTTCAAAATTTAAATTGACGAATGCAAGTTTTTGCCGATTCTTTTTGTGAGTGTTTTAGGGTGCAATTTTGTCAGCTGCATTGCCCGGACTGCAAGCTAAGGTATCTTGTTTTATTTCTGGAAGTTCTAAAACTATGGTTCTAAGTTTTATTTTTGGAAGAAAAAAAAGGATTTGAAGAGGTAGAAGCCTAATTAAAAAAAAAAAAACCTTTGTGTTCTCATGATTTTTTTATAGAGTAAAGTTAGAAGATTTGAATGGAAAGAAAAGAAATTTTTTACGATTTTTACAAGTGACTAAATTATCTTTAATCATAATCATCAATAATATTAATATAGGGAAGGGGTAATGTGAGCACCGTTAACCTAACCAATCTCAGCTGTTTCTTGGATATGGAAAGTATCATGGATGAAGAGCGTGGAGGGATAGAGTGTGGCAGGGTGCATGTGAGGAATTCATGGGTGGGCAATGACATTGAAGGAGGAAGAATTGGACGGCTTAGATTGGTTCTCGAGGTTCTCGCGCTAACAACGGTTCTCGCATGAACTTTTGACTATTAATATATATGGGTATTATAGTAATATATATTTTTTTTATCTTCTGATATGCAAACAACATGGGTTTTTAATGATCAAAAGGAGTAAAAGCAAAGCAAAACAACTCAGTTATCTCTACGTAAAAGATAAGAGTGTCGTTATAGGCAGTGTGATGCGTGGTTAGAGTGGTAGTGAGCACGGGAGTGAAAACCGTGATAGGATTTTTTAGTTAATTAATAAAAATTCGTTAGTGTCAATTTAAGTTAGAGTGATACATAGTTGACGGCCGGATTCGAACAAAAAATGGGATAACCTGAGAAGGAGAGGTCTCCTTTCAAAATCATTTTATTTATAAATGAAACATGTTGAATCATGCATTTGTAAAGATGTGTTATATTTAAAATAAATAAATGTGACAAATAACATTAAAATGTATCTAAAATGGAAATGATAAATGATGTTAATTTTATCAAACTTAGGTTAATGTTATTTTTATAAATTATCTAGATAAACATATAATGGAATGATTAAATTACTCTTTATCTAAGTTAGATGATGTTAATAATCATAAATTATTTTTTCATATTGAAATAAGAAATGTTTTGTGAAACTTTTGATTTTAAATATATAAATGATAAGTAAACACAACCCTAAATATCGGAAAATGGTTTACTTATCTAAAATTTATTAAACTATACCACAAATGTTAATGTGTGTATTCACCTTTCAAGAATTTTATTATGTGTATTGAACTTTTAATATGTTGTTATTGTATTGTATTTTGATTATATAAAAAAGCAAAAAAAAGTATAAGTTTGATACATATAATAAAAAGTTTAATATATCCAATAACACCTTTTTTGAAAGTTTGATACACACCGTTCCATTTTTAAAAGGTGAATACACACATTAATGTTTTAGATATAGTTTAATATATTTTGTAAAAGCAAATACTAGATAATGATATGTAACTTTATACATACTCACCATTTTTTTAATAAAATATAGAGTTAATTACACTTTTGGTCCCTGTGGTTTACACGAAATCACAGATTTAGTCCTTGTGCTTCATTAATTACGGATTTAGTCCTTGTGCATTACCTTTTGTTTCAATCTTAGTCCAAATCCAATTAAAAAGACTAAAATGCCCTTCTGCCTTTAATTTATTCTTTTATTTTTAAGTTTAATTTATTTAACTATTATTAATATATAATTAAATAACACCAAATGAATAATCATTACATTAATAATAACAATAACTCTCCCACCTACTTTCTAATCCACTCACCTCCCTCCCCCCTGTCTCTCTCTCTAATACCCATCTTCACCATACCTCCGCCACCTCCCTGCAACCACCGCCGCCATATAGATCCGCCACTACCGGCGCCACTCTCTCTTCTTTTTCTTCTCAGTCTAGATCTGCCACCGCCGCCCCATAGTAGATCTGCAACCACTACCGGCGACGGGAAGGAGAAAGACACTGGTTTTAACCACCGCCACCAAAACGAGATTACGGTTTTCTCTCTGATCCCCTCGCCTCTCTCTCTATCTCGCTCTCTCTCTCTCTCTGTGTGCAGTACATAGCACCACCAGCACCACTAAAATCAAGAGTAGATCTGGTTTTAACCACCGCCACCAACAAAATCAAAAGATTGTTTAATGTAGGTGGCGGTGGCGTTGGATGGTAGTGATGGCGTTCACCGATCTGATCTCGACAAAGGATTAGGGTTTCTGATTTTGATTTATGTTTTTTATTTCATTGTCGTAATGGTGGTGATTAGGGTTTCTGAGAGATTTGGGTTTCTGAGAAATAGAGAGAGAGATAGGATCGAGAGAGGATAGGTCGGTGGTCGGAGGATAGATTGGACAAACGATTAGGGTTTCTGAGAGATTTGACAAAGTCGTGAATGGTGGTGATGCGGCATTCACAGATCTGGTCGGAGGTTGGTCATTGTAGGTCGGTGGTCGGAGGTGGCACTGGTGGGGCTAGGTACGACAGAGAGATAGAGAGAGAGAGGGTTTACCGATTAGGAGTTTAAGGGTGTTGGAGAAAGGGTGTTCGTCGGAGGGGGTCACCGACAAGGAAGACACTCGCCGGAGAGAAGGAGGAGGTGGGAGGCTGGTAGGTGGTGGCGGTGTGAAGGAGGAGGTGGGAGGCGGTGTGAATTACTAGAGAGAGAAATAGAGGGTTTAGGGTTAGAGAGATGTGGGGAAAGGGGGGGGGTATTTCTAATAATTTATTTTTATTTTTTAATAATAATTATGAATTTTTATTTTCTAATAATAATTATGTAATATTTAAATGAATAAAATTTAAAAACAAAATAATAAATTAAGGGATGAGGGGTATTTTAGTCTTTTTAAGTAAGCCAGAGACCAACATTGAAACAAAAGGTAATGCACAAGGACTAAATCCGTAATTAATGAAGCACAAGGACTAAATCTGTGATTTCGTGTAAACCACATGGACCAAAAGTGTAATTAACTCTAAAATATATTTTGCAGGAAGTGGCATTGACGAGGGTACCAAAGATTAAATTTTTGGTGATAGTTTCAGGGGCACAATTTAAAAATGAATCATGGAATGAGAAGGCATATTCGGTTCCCATCCAATGTCCATCTCTCCATTTTTTAGGTACCCCTCTTCTCTTCTCTCCTTATTTCAAAGTGTTACCTTTTTTCTTAGTTATGTTTCAAATGATGTTTATTTAATTCTAAAAGTAAAAGTTAAAAAATACACATAAAGCATAAAGTTTCATAACAAGCATAAAAAGCCTAGAGCTAGGATGATCCCTCAAGATCTTGTTATTGTCACAACACTAACAACAAAAATACCCAATATTGTCTCAATGAGATATATGGAAGGTAAGATGTAGACAATCATACATATATTCATAAGTAGAGATTGCTTCTTGAGAGATCTTCAATATCTTGTCATTGTAAATCATAATTTATCCATGGCTAGACAATGTTTACAGGGGATGACGATTTCATGAAGCCCTATAGCACCCAACTCTTAAAATCAGTTGAAGATCCTGTCGTAATTCATCATCCTAAAGGTCATACCATTCCAAGATTTGGTAATCCCTTTACTCTTTATACTTTTATGTTTGTTTACACCAATTCAATTCACATTATTAGCACTCTCATACATATTAAAGAGTGACTAGATTTTTGAAGTTGGATTGCATTTCAGATGAGGAAGGCTTGAAAAAAATGTTGAAATTCATTGATAGGATTCAAAATATTATTTCTAGCGAGGAGGAGGATGATGTAGTCGTAGTTTAGTCTACAAAATTACTTGTGAAGTTTTTGTTGTAATTGTTGCAATTCGAATACCAAATGAAAATAAGAATAATAATAATATTCACTGCATAATTTATGTTACATTTAAGCAATAACATTTATTAAAGGTAATATACAAACAATGATTCCACATTAATTAGATTCATGTTTAACTAAAATTATAGCATGAAGGATGAAAGATGTATCCGTGTGTCCGGATTATGGGATTTCCTTATAACTTTTTAATGCTTATTTATCTATTAATGAAATGTTTGTTATCTCATATTGATGATTATTTGGATCTTACAAGCCTCTAATTTGATTTATTTTAATTTTTCCCAATGAATGCGTTCACAAAAACATCTCATTATATATAATAACATTTACCAGGGTTATGAACAGTAACTCCCTGGTAAATAGTTATATATATTTAAGCTGCATCCAAAAACATTGTCTTAGTCCAGTCCAGTGGCAAATGTGTTTGAAGACAAATCGAGAGGCTTAGGTTCAAATCCTTGCAGCGCATTTTTCCTCTATTTTTTCCCATTCACGCTTAAATCATATTTTCTACTTTCTTCTTCAACTTTTTAAAGTCTTTGATCTGTCACTTAATACTAACTCTTTCATTTATTAATATTTTATGAAAATAATTAAGTTTATATATTAGTTGTTTTCTGTGAGGCATCAAGTTTTTTAATATTTGTTTTATATAGTTTCAAAAATTATTATGATTATATTCAGACAATTAATTTTATATGTATTTTGTTTGTCTTTTATTTCGATACTCAACACTAAAAAGTATAGTTTCGCTTCTTGCTCTAATTATGAAAGACTTGCTAGAAATCGCCAAATGACTTGGTCCGGCCAACAAATGCATGAAACTCAACATTATTAATATTTACATACCAAAAGAAAGATTTTCAGCAAAATAACATATCTTTTAGAACAATTCTAATTTTTTACATCTTAAAACATAAAAAAAAATTAAACTTTAAAGTAAGAATATGCATAAAGTTATCTTTGTAAATAAAAAAAACAACATTATCTAATTCCTCATGAACAAGGTATTGAGATTTTATTAAATAAACAGATACTTAAAATCTGTCTCTATAAAAAGAAATATTTAATATAGTATTTCTTAAATTAAAAAGACTTAAAAAATTTGCTTAAAAATAAATATTAATATTTAATTGTTATCTACATTTTAATATAAACTTTATCTCATTATGATATTTATCTTAAAAATATATTTTCAAAATCGTAATAAAAATACATTTAACATATTGTATAGTTTCCCGTCGCAACTCGCGGGTCTAATTAACTAGTTATGTCTAAAGTTCAAGTTAAGTAACTATTCATCACCATACCGAACAATAGAATTAGTGAATTTAGTAAAAAAGGATACCGTGAAATTGTTGGTTGACCTTTAAAGTTTGACGGTGATTCTTTTTCACCTAGAGTAATGAGAAAACATCTAGGGTTCCATTTGCGAAAAAGTTATATTTTATAGTTTTTGATTTTAGGTTTTGATGATTATTGTGATAAAATATGTTGCCGTTGCAGTTTTCATAATAATTATTTTAGTTTGAGACTGTTGTCGTTCATTGATAAATTGATATATACTAAATATTCTATATGTTATCCATCTTATTGAAACGAGTTATTAGTTGAAGTTTAGTGAGCTATTCTTGTTAGGAAAAACTGTAGTTTCTTTTTTTGAACTGTTACAAAACAAATTGAGACATGTGAAGATCTTGTTTGGTAAATTGTAGCATTATATTGAACTAGGGTGGTATTAATTCTTGGTAGGTGTACATAAGATTGTGTTTATATAAAACAAATGTAAATTACATCCTTCTGGTTTGTTCCAAATTCCAAGTATTGTCCTAAATTTTTTTTAAAACTACCCTTATGGTCCTTAAATCGAAAAGTTGTTGCAAATATGGTCTCTCTGTCAAAAATTGAAAGAAGTTTGCTAAGTTGGTGTAAAAAGACAATGTTACTCTTTTCATATATATCTCCTATATTTGAGGATTAGAAATGGTTTAATTAATGTTTTATTTACTTTTCTATTTAACCATTAAAGTTTTTTTAAACATTTTTATCAGTTTCAATTACTTGCTAGTTTAAAACCCTTTTACATATTGTAAATGGTAGATTTTTAACCAAACACCCCTAGTCACTACTGACCCTCTTAAACTTTCCTCAAACACCGTCCCATTGCCATTCCTATCTATATCCTCATAAAACTTACAACTACATATATATCATTTACAAAACCTATAGGTTCACATATTTTTTTTGAATAGCATAACACACACACTAAACTACTCCTAATATGAAGGAGGGGGTTGTATCTCTATGAGTGTAAGGGAGATAAAGAGAGAAATGCGACAGAAAAAACCTAATTTGAATTGTGATGATATGATGATGTGACAATGGTGATGATACGTCAATGTGAATGATATAACGGTGGTGATGATGATATTCATACGACGATGTGTTGTATTCTCCGGTGCAACTCACATACATACCTCCGCCGATGTGTTGTTTTCTCTAGTGAGGTGATGTGTGGCGAGAAAAAACCCTAATAGTAGACCTATACCAATCCCTGTGAGAGAGAATGGTGAAGTAAAGGGGTCATAGGAGGTGGTGATGCGACGATGGAAAATGGTGAGTGACGGTGGTGTAGTTATCCCGCGAAGGGGAAGGCGATGGATGACGGTGGGTTTGAGTGGAGAGAAGAATGAGAGAGAGAATGGTAAAAAAAGGGAGTGGGAGGTTGTAACGCCCTAAGGTTTGAAAGTTCCTTGACATGTCTATGTTTTAACTTAATTGTTAATTGTTAGTATGGTTAGTAAGTTGCCTTTATGTGTTATTTGTTTCTTATGTTTAAGTGAGTTAAGGGGGTTAGAATTACCAATTGCTAAAACTTAGAAGTTCAAGAACCTTTTGTGTCATTTTGAAAAGTAATAGATGTACATGAACTCTATTTGACTCATTTGGAGTCAAATCATCAGGAACTAATACATACTCACGTACACACACTTATACCCCTTGTTCTTGGCTGATTTTGATTTCTAAAGTGAAGTTCAAATATTCAGAATCAATCCTATAGTGATTCAGAAGCAAGAGGTAAGAGTTCTTCATGGTTTAATTGAGTTTTTAGGTCAAGAAAAGGGTTCATGGGTTGAATCCATGTTTGTAGCTTTGTTCATGTGTTTTAGTGATGTTTTGTATCAAGTTTCATGCTAGAAGTTGGTTGTAAAGTTATAGAATTTATTTGTATAGTTGAATATGAGTATAATCAAGATTTAAGTGTTAAAAGATGTTTTTTGTTGCTGTTTTCGAACAGAGCAGGAAGCCTGCAGTGCCGACTGTCCTTACGGCCGTAAGGGTTATTCCTTGCGACCGTAAGGTAGTGTTAGAGTGTTTTAGTTGTTTTGTCCCTTGCGGCCGTAAGCAAGATTGCTTGCGACCGTAAGGATGTGTTTTGTGAGATTACCGTCTACGGACGAAGGGATCAAGTTTACTATCGCAAGTACATAACTTGCGGTTGTAAGCAAGTTTAGAACCTTCCTTGCGAGTGTAAGGACAAGTCCTTGCGATCACAAGCCTCGTTGTTTTAGAAAGGACCCTTGCGGTCGCAAAGGATTTTCCTTGCGGCCATAAGGAGGTTTGATAAGGCCCTTGCAGCCGTAAGGGTTATTGCTTGCGGTCGCAAGCAGTCAACCAGATTTCAGTTTAGTTATTCGAGTTGACTTTTGATCAGTGTCCTTCGCAGTTGAGTATAGAAGCTTATGTAGTATTGTTTATTGCTTGTAGGCAATAAGAGTTGACGTTTATGTGATATAGAATAGCTGTTTAATTGCTGCTAAGGTGAGTGTACTTACCTTTAATCAGATTAGCATACGTGTGTATATTAATTGCATGATTTGTGATTGGTTATGTGATATTAATGCATTGTAGACATAGATAGGGTATATTGAGATCCTTATACTCAAGTAAGTGTAAGGGGTTGCTTATACTTTGTATAGTATATTCCGGGACCAATTAACAGATTTGGAACAGCTTTGCAGATTACAAGTCGGGATGTGAGACATCCTAAAGAGAATTCGCTCTCATGCTTTGTTTATTATTTCAGTAGTATACTCACTAAGCGTTAGCTTACGTTCAGTGTTTAGTGCATGCGGGTGCGTCAAGTTCTGGCAAGGGGAAGGCCCCAGCGGCTTGATAGGCTGGATAGTTCCCGGTTTGTTTTAGAAATGTTTTAAACACTACTTTTAAAAAACAGTTTAGCACCGATGTGAATAGTAGTAACATTTTGTAAAACTTTGATCATTTTTTGGTGCTAATAGTTATAAAATATGTATAATAGTTTTTTTTTTTTAAAGTGGTGTTCCAGAGTTGGTTTAAAGTTATGATAATAAGAATAAATAAATAGTTATTTATGATAAAAAATATTTATAGTTACGAAAAATAAAAAAGACATAAGGTATCATGATATTTTACATAAAAAGGTGAGAGTATTTGATCTTTTTTGTTAGACCATAGGAGATTAATGAAACAAAACTCAAACAATAAATACTGATATACTATGGTCATTTTATGTGAAAAGACAAAAAAGACATGGGGTTAAATAGATAATAGGGTAAAATATGATTTAACCCTTAAATTTTGTGTTGAAAAATGGTTTAATCTCTAAACTTTTTTAATGAATGTTTTAATCACCAAACTTGTTAAAATCAATTGTTTTAACCACTTGACTTGCTATACCAGGTTAATTAACTTTTAAAAATCGCTTTAATCCCTAAACTTATCTCATAAACATTTTTTTCTCTAAACATAAACCCATAAATAATTTAATCCTTAAACTTTTCTTTATCCTAACAAACATACATTCGTTATAAAACTATGAGATTTCCAACATTTAAAAACTAACGATTTCTAGTAAATATGACATTTCCGTTAACTTGTAAAAAAATCACTAAGAAAACTTATTGAAGCATGTATTACTAATTACTATATCATATATAATGTCTCTTCAATAGTGATGTAAAAGACTAGGGGATGAAGAGTTTTTTCAATGACTTCGGATTTTTTTTTTCTGATGGGTGAGGAAACTGATGGTTTCTAATACAAAGAGGGAACATCGAAGTCATTGAAGATGCAAACAAAGTTGAGATTTGTGTGTTGTACGGTGGTGGGAGAAGTGTTAAGCATAGTGTTGTGGTTTTAGTTCTAATCAATTTGTGACAAAGTGTTTAAGTGCGCAGTGATGTTGGCGTGTATATATTGTTGTGGACAGAAGTGTGTTAGCACACTATTGATTTGTGTATGTATGAGTTATGAGGATTAATATAATGGAAGTGATGTTAGGGATGAAAACAATGAAATTTGATGAAATATACTTTAAAATGTTTAAGAATTATAATATTCATTAAAAAAGTTTAGGGGTTAAATCATTTTTAAATAAAAAGTTTATGGGTTAAATCATATTTAACCCAAGTTTTAAAAGTTAAGTAACCTGATATAGCAAGTCACAGTGGTTAAAACAATTGATTTTAACAAGTTTAGGGATTAAAACATTCATTAAAAGAGTTTAAGGGTTAAATCATTTTTCAACACATAGTTTAGGGGTTAAATCGTATTTTACCCTAGATAATATGATACAAAAATATATATAATTAAAAATAAAATAAAAAATATCTATAATTAATTAATATTTATAATATTTTCCATTTTTAATTTGCAATCCGTGCCCTTCCTTCTCAAGAAAAGATACTTCGACATCAATCCCGCGAAGCGAAGACCGACAACCATATCAGAATCTGATAAACCTTGATCATACACTCCCCAACGATTTCAAGAAACAATGCCGTTAATTTGTACATTCGATACCTTCTTTCCCTGAATTAATCGTCATGTTTATAACCAACTTGATTAAGCGCAAGCTAGCATCCGTGCTGCAACCATGGCTGCTGGAGGAACCGGAGTTGGAACTGAAGCTAGGGTTACTTCGTTCTCAAGGAATTGCCAATAACCTACGTTTCAATACTTCAGCGCTCAACGAGCTTCTTGATGATTCTAGTAGCTTTTACTTCACTGATTTCAGAATCGATCAGTTGACCCTCCGGATATCCAACTGGTCTGCTCCTACATTCAATTGGAAAGTCCAGGGTTTCCACGTCACTGTATCCCCAAGGTTTTCTATTTACAATTGTCTACAATTCTGCTTTTTAGTTCAATTTTTCTTCCTTTTTTATGTTCATTGATTTTCGCAATGTTGCTTGCCATGGAAGGCTACCGGAGAGGAGGGCAAGAAACAGAGAATTATCTGAAGTTTTGTTGGAGGAGAAGAAGAAGATTCTATCTGAAATTGACCCTGAGGTACTTCATTTGAAGTTCTATAGTTTTACTCGTTCTTTGATTTTTGTATTATAGTCGAAATTGATGATTAGGAATTCTGTGTCAACTCTTGGACCTAATCTACTTTAGTCCTGCTTCAGCCTTCAGTTCCATGTGACGTAAAAGGTGTGATTATTCAAATGAGGTCCTTTTGTTTTAGTGTCCTAATTTGCTAAACAAAAAGAGACCGGCTACAGATCAACTGTAAATATGTGATATCTTGCTTTTCAAAAAAAAAAAAAAAAAAAAAAAAAAATATGTGATATCTTAGTTATTGGTGTAGTCTTTTGATATCTTAGTTATTGGTGGTCTTTTGATATCAATTGAATATATTATATCCAGAAGAAAGTGGATGTTATCCGGCAATAAATTGGATTGGAACATACTAGTGTTTTTAGTTATTGAAAATTTTATCTTGGGAGGAGCGAGTGTAAAGTATAATGTGTTTTATCTTGCATTTGATGAGGTTTCTCATATAGACAAATGCATAGTTGCTATTGCAAAGGCACTTTTAGTAATTGTATATATAAATGAAGGAAGTTGCAAAACTAATTATCAAATGTTGATGAATGCTTTATTCTGTCCTAACATGGTATATTTTTGTCTGGTTTTATCACATTGTCTAATGACTTTCTGATGGATCACAGGGTTGTGCTTTGCATGATATCATGGAAAAGCTTGCTGATATTTCTCCATCAAGAAGCCAGACTTCTTCTCTCTCTAAGCTTATTCTGAATTATTGTTCCTTACAGATTTGTGATATCAATCTGCTACTGCATCCTTCCATCTCAGATGACTCATTCCAATGCTTGTGGGAGATAGAGGAGCTTAACGTAGATTCCAGACATGTGAAACCTCAAAGTATTGTAAGAGGGTACATCAATTCACTTTTTGTATATTCTAAAGAGAGTTCTTTTGATCTTGAATTACGAGATTTAAAGATAAGATTGAAGAACCGTGGTCGTATTAGCTCAGTGTGTTATACACCTAATATTCTCTGCTCCTTGAGGTTAGGTGATCTTCAGTTGATTGAACTCCATTGTTCTGTTGAGGAATTAGTGTTTACATTCTCTCCAGGGGATGTCTCCACTATATTAGTCATTGTGAGAGAATTATCAAAAAAACCGTTGCCAATAAGAAATGGTAGGCAACTTTGGAAAGAAACTGCTATGAGAATCAGGTCATTGATCTCAACACGTAGATGGTCGATGTGGAAGTTAGTTAGTGTTGTTTGCCTTTGGTTGCGTTATATACATGCCTGGGAGAACTTATTTTCACTGGTTGGATATCCTTTGGACATTATGATTAAAAGATCCACAATAAAGATGTCTAAAAACCAGATGTTTTCAAAATCTTTTAGGCGCCAATGGAATGTCATTTCCGAAATTGAGAAAGAAATACCTGCTCAGGCTATCGCACTGGCACGCCGAGTCGTCCGATGCAGAACTGTAAAAGATGTTGTTCAGAGTGATCAGGAGCAATCAGACACTTGGTACTTTCAAAAGACTTGCCAATTATTTTGTTTCATATGGAGTTCTTTCTGTAGCATGTTTTACTCAATAATACAGTGGATGCTACTGAGAGATTCTTTTGCTGCCGATACTAATACGAATAGGATCGGAATTCTTCCCACCGTTTCCTGCCCAAATATTTGTTACAGATTGAATCTCAGGAAAATTCATATCACTGTTTCTCCTGATAACACTCTACCTTCCACTGGTAAAAGAACTGTTAGGGACAGGAGGTTTTCCCACTTTGATCTACTTTCTTTCTGTCTAATATTTGATACGTTTATCCTTATTTACAACCAAAACATCTGTGAACATCATTTGATTATCTCCTGTGGGAGCTTCAAGGTTATGTCTTCATCTGCTGCAAGAACTAGCACAAATAAGTATGAATATTTTTTAAATGGACGCAATAAATCTGAAGTTCGAGATTCAAAAGCTATCTTATGGGGTAAACCGTCTCTTGTTTTTAACCAAGAAAGTGTTGAAGCTGCTAATGCTGTTTATACTGAAATGGTATCTCTCCCTACTCTGGAAAGTCTCTTAAATCAGATGTGGTTGGATTGGAAAATGTATTGTGGAGAATCTGAAAAGACATTGAATGGTCACTTTAAAAATCCCTTCATTCTTTGTGAAATCAAACATTTATTGACAGATCAGGGCCATAATAGTTTGAGTAAATTCCTTTTGAAATGTTGCTTGGCTGTGGGACAGTTGGACTTCTTTCTGGAATATGCATCAACATTAGCATTAGCTCTTATTTTTTGGCAGATGCAAAATGTTTTTAGTTTTCCTGCAAACTATCAGAAGGCGAAAGCACACACTTCTACTCCAACATCCCTTGACGACCCACCACTTGGGGACCGTGTTTATGATTCATGTATTGCTGAAATGCAAAACAAACTGTGTAAAGTTTTACCAGAAAAGCTTATTCAAGTTGGAGTATATGTTGTTGGTCCTCAAATCCGAGTATCACTAAGAAAGGACAGGTCGGACAGTAGGACTACAAATTTGCATGAAGAAGTAGATGATATTCATCTTTTATTTGATTGTAAAAACATTGAGTTCACCATGTCACCAAATTTAGCATCTAATTCTTCACTATTAAACAATGAGGCACCAGAGTGCATGCATATGAAGGAGCTTCAGATAGTTGAACTGGCTAAGTCAGATAAAGAAAGCTACTATTGTCAAGGGCATATAGCGCTTGATGCATCTTTGAGAATTCATGGGATAAATGCTTACCTTGATAACTTGCCTGAACTTCAACAGTCCCTGATTTTAACAATAAAACCAACAGGAATTCAATTTTCAACTGTAAGGTATGGTAAAGTCACACTTGACTTAAATTTATTTGTACAGACTTCCTTTGTATTATGCATGCATTTAATAAGCTCTTAGTTTTTTTGTGGGTCGTCTTTTTTTTTTTTTTTTTTTTTTTGGCCAAGTGTCATTGCACTTTACTTTTCAACTTTTATCTTTTTTATGAAACTATTGTATGGCAGGAAGGATACTTGGTCACTTGGCGAGAGTGTAAGTGCTTTTTCTGCACTCCTGCATGGGAATGCTTCGGGGCTCTCGGGTCAAATATTTGTTGATGAATTATCTGTATTGGTTGAGGTGATCTTCTTGGTTGACATGTTCAATTTTTCTGTAATACCTACAACTTTTATAATTTTAGGTTTGTTAGATTGATTACTTTACCTTATTTCCTGCATTTGAATCAAGCCTCTCTAGTATTCCATGATTGCTTATAACAAGTTGTCAATTATTTTCTACAGACTGAATAGAAAATTTTGGTTCTGTGATGAAGTGGTTGCTGGTGGCTATGCTTTTCTTTTCTTTCACTATTTCTGTTGAGGAACTATGTTGACCTCCTCGACAATTATTGTGTGCAGGTGGTTAATGGGTTGATATTATCTCTGTCACGTGCATTTAACACAGTTGACTCATCCAGTTCTGTGAATTCTCATCATTCAAATAGTGAAGAGACTTTATCTGTTGGTTTTGAGAATGATGTGCTGCTAAGCACTCTCTGTATTCTTAACAGCACTTTTGAAATCCTGTCAGTGGATTTCGTCATTCACAAGTCAAGGAAAGGCAGTGCCATGGAGAATCAAGTGTCAATCTCTGAATCATACATGAACCAGAATTTGTCTGTGCACTTCTTGCCTGATAATGGAATTCATATTTCTGTTCAACAAATGCATATGGTGTTCTCTTACAAAAAGAAAGAAGAGAAAATGGAAGGGTTTGCTGATCTCTTAGGTTTACGAGCTGTTATCTTCAGATATGCTGATGTCATGAATACATCTGATAAGTATGATCTTGGTAACTGGTTTACAAGGTCTCAGGATGTATGTGAATTATCGATTTCTAGTGTCAGATTCAGTTCATCTGTAACCTGTCTTCCCAGTGAATCATCATTATTTCAACCAATTGGCAGTTCTACATCTGGAAGTAATATTTCGCACCGTATGGAGGGTTCCATTTTGACAAGTGATTCTCAAGAGGTGATTGCTCAACCTCCTAATGGTGGTGAGGAAGCTAGTCATGCTCAGTCGACTGTAACTCCAGTCTCGTATACTTGTTTCAATGCAAGAATTTCCTCCACTGAAATTTATCTGGTAGCATGCCCTTTGAAAGATGTTGTAGCTGGCAAACATCAGTCAAGTAACCTTGAGGTATCACTTTCCGTTGAGACTGGTTGTCAGACAAAAACCTCTTGCCATTGTCAGGTGCCATTCTCATTATTCAGTTCTATTGTATTGACCTTTTGCACCTATGTTGGTTTGACTAGGTTTTAACACTTATAACCCCCCCCCCCCCCCCCCCCCCCCCCAAAAAAAAAAAAGAAAAAAAAAAGAAGAGAAATTAGAAAGAGTTGCTGTAGCAGGCATGGTGTTGATGACATTTTTTTGACAGGGTGGTACTATCTTCCTTGAAGCCAAATCTGCTTTAATGTTCTCTCAATTTGGAAATTCGTATAAACGTCGCATCAGACATCTTCTAGGTGGTGCACCATCATTTCAAGATAACCTATCATCTGCCGATAGTGAAAATATCGCGACATGGGGCATTCCAAAAGATTTTACCATGGATCTCTCTCAGTTTTATTTTGCCTTAATGGCCAGAGATGAATCTGGTATGGCTATCTCATCTGTTTTTATATTTTACAGAAATGAGCTTGACATCTTTTGGTGTTGGACTTTGTGCAGGAAGACTTAAAGAACTTCTGTTTAGTGCTGAAATGCATTTGGACATCAAAGTTGACAATATGAGAAAGAAGTTATCGTTTGGTCTTCCCCAGTTGTCAATTATCTCTCGATTTCTTCAAGAATCTACCAATCATCAAGGTGGTGACGTGCAGGCTCCTCTTACTTCTTTTAACACGTCTAGTGATTCATCTTTTCCTGTAATACCAAAAGACATGACGGCAACATTATGGCAGACAGGCGAGATTCATTCTGTTGCAACTGATCCAAGCAGCCCTAGTTCTGATTCCCATCAAGCTTCTGAAAACTACATTTTGAAAAAGCTCAGTTGTTACATAGCAGCAGAGGAACCTGTGCCAAGGGTTGCATCTGATACTTTGAATTTAAAAAGACCTTGGGTTGGCAGTGGTTCTATTTCAGGTTTTGATGTGACGATATCCTTGGCTGAGATGCAGGTGAGAGTTGTTAAACATGTTTGTTTTGGAAACCAGAGGAGATATCGTTCTGTTCTAAGCACAGTGATTCCTTTTTAAGTAAATGTATTTATAATTTGTCTTCAGATGATGCTTTCAATTACTGACCTTTCTGGGGTCTCCAGTAGAGATACAACTGCCAGTGTGCAGCATAGGCAATTGCATAACGATGAGGAACCCGTGAGAAAGTTGGAGGAGATGGTCCAAGATGGTATTTATTCTTAGAGGTTCTTCTAGTTGAAAAAGTATATACATAAAAAGCCAATTGCAATACGATTGACAAGATTTTCTGCTTTATACCCATTGTAGGGAGTATTATTGCAATCCAAGATGTTCATCAGCATATGTATGTTGTTGTTGAAGGTGCAGAAAGGAAGTACCAATTGGCTGGTGCAATGCATTATTCACTTGGTCGAGAGATGGCTCTTTTTAGGGTTTGCAATTTCTAACTCACAATAATAACTATCCATGAAATGGCCTCGTTAACATGCTCTTACTACTTAATGTGTTAATGATTGTTTGTCTTATATTTTAATAAGTATAATGAAATTTAGGACAACGATTTTTTTGACACTTCTTCACCACTATATTTGTGAGTATTAAAAGTGATGGTGACATCTCACATGTGATTTGTCTGTTGATTTGGTAATTATTTTAATTGTTTCGACTTTAAATGACATCAATTCAACTTGAGATATCCTTTATCCTAACTTGGTTTGGATATGTTAACTTAAATCAACTTGGTGGATTTCTCTGCGTTGCAGCCATCCATAGCCTGCTATTGTTCTATTGATGCAAATTTAACCTTTTCATTTAGGTGAAGTATCATTATCAAAGACTATGGAAGTCATCATATCTCTGGTTCTCGTTGACCTCATTGTGTGCTAAGAGTGAATCTGGGGAACCCCTGCAGTTGAGCTGTAATCCCAGATCAAACTTTGTTGAGCTTTCCAGCTGTGGTAACAGTGGATCTGGACTGTGGCGATCACATTCTTGCATGTCTACAAATATTGAAGATGATAGTGAGCTGGAGTTGTACAACAATCCAGAAAAAAATCTATTTTACCTAATAAATAAGAAGAATAATTGTTCTGTAGCTTTTGTTGAAGGAGTACTAGAGTTTGTAAACAAGTGCGGAAATCCATTCAAGTGGAAAGTTTTTCAGGATTTTCCTCTGGCTCGTGACCCATCATTGCTGGATATCTCAGTAGGGGAATCAAAGACTGATGTACAGGATATTTTACATGGAGACAAACAAAAAGATACAATACCTACTGGGGCTTTACCCTTCATCTATGTCAAAATTGACAAAATTTCTTTGACCATGTATCATGAACTTTCAGATACTACAGAAAAGTTTCCACTTCTCCAGATGTCTATGGTTGTTCCTGAATTAATCATACAGATAATGCGTGCTAAAACCAGGGTGATAACCAGACTTGTAGTTGAGCTATACTTTTTTGACGCCCAGAGTAACTCATGGTACACCGTACATGTTTGTAAGAGTATTTATACATCTTCCCTTTGTTGCAAATGTGTTGAACGATTTCTTGTTTCATGTTCAAACGCAGGAGTACGTTTCTACATCCAGTTGAAATAAGCATTTTCTATCGATCTAGGTTTCAAAGCCATGGATTAGGAACTGTTTTGCATAGAATGCCTGTGCATTTCTATGCTAGTGTTAAAGAGGTACGTGTGCATTAGTTATTTGCTTAAATTTGTTGTTTGCGAATATCAAATTGAGATATCATAGTGTGGATTAACAGTTTCGTGTAACAATAATCGAGCTCTCGCTGGACGTACTTCTGTTTGTTATTGGAAAACTGGATTTGGCTGGTCCTTATGCAATTCAAAGCTCTGTGATGTCGGCAAACTGTTGCAAGGTATCTGTGCTTACATAGTTTTGAAGTTCTTGATTGGTTTGAAATTGTAACCGTGCAACCATAAAGGACTTAATCACTTAACCATGTGTGTGCTTGTTAATCTGTTTATATAAGAACCCACACATGTACCTTATTGTACCTGATTTTGCTAGCTTCTTTGACATGCAGTTGTTGTGTTTTCTAATTGACAGGTTGAGAACCAATCAGACCTTATACTTATATGTCAGTTTTCAGATAAGCAGTATGCTACAATAGCCGGAAGACAATCGAGAACTATGTTTTTAAGGTACTTGTACTTTTAGCGATTAGTGATTGTAAAACTCTTAGTATTCTCATTTGCTCTTATTACTACCAGTTCATATTGTAAATGAAATACTCCAAAACTGTTTATTGGGAGTATTTTGATATCTATATTAAATATATATAAGGGTAGAGCTAGTGAGGAAGTATTCGGATAACTCAGTATGATATATCCAAATGCTTCTTCACAAATTATTTTTTAAAATATTTTTATAGCTCTATCCTGTATATGTCCACAAAACTATACCTTATTGTATAAATAACTATATAGTCTATGTTGCTTCTGCATAAAGATGGTAACACTTACATCAAGTATGACAACATATAAACTTATGTCCTGCCTCAACTAGTTTGTGATAAAAGGCTTATATCATATCACAAATATGTTTACTTTCAGTAAGACGATATCCTGTTCACATTATATTGAGTTATCTGTGACTATGATTATTGTGTTTGCAAGGAGCTTGGCTTTAGATCAACCTCCAGAAGCATCAATTGTCTCCATCCAACTTGCAGAGCCAGGAGATTTTTATACCTTCCCAATTAAGTTTTCAGTTTCAAAAGCTGGAACTTTTGCTTGGAGGACGCGTATAGTTTCTAAAAACAGTATGTTATTGCCCCTTTTTACATATGCATTATTGCACTATCATGTTGACGAGTCACTTGTCACTTTTACAATGGTCCATGGGCCCACCATTAAGCAATTGCTTCTGAAGTCTGACTTTTGCTTCTGATGTATATTGACAGATTCAAGAACATTCCCTGGGCCGTTCGTTATTGTAGATATTTCATGGAAATCTGAGGTACCGAAGTTATTGTTGCTACTCATGTTGGTTTAAAGTCTACATTTGTTTTAATGTTTTCTTATTTCATGCAGGATGGCTTATCTATTGTTGTCTCTCCCTTATTAAGAGTCCACAACAGAACTGATTTTCCTATTGAGCTACGATTTCGACGAACCGAGCCACAGGAAAATGAACATGCTTTTGTGGTGCTCAAGGCCGGGGATACAACTGATGATTCTACAGCAGCTTTTAATGAAGCTTCTGGTGGATCAAAGAAGGCATTGATATCTTTGAGTGTTGGTATGTCATGAGCGTCCAAGTTTTCATTTTATTTTTCCAAATATTATTGTATAAGTTCCATTTTGCATTCTGTGAGCTTTACAAAGGCCAAACTCCCATTCCATAATCATTTGGCAGGTAATTTCATATTCTCTTTCAGACCTAAAATTTCTGTTGACTCAATGGGATGGTCTGATGAACTTAAAGGTGGAAAGGCTGCTCGTCTCTCTGGATTATTTGATAAAATAAGTTACCATGTACGGAAGGCTTTCCCTGTTGAGTCAGCAAAATCATCCTTTACCACAGCTAGTACTCTTTCAAAATCAGAAGAGGGAAAAATCGATGATTTACACTTTCTAATACAGAGTACCAAAAGAAATGTACCTATTTTACAATCCGAAAGAAGTGCTTCAACAGTTGCACTACTAGAGCAGAAAGAAATCTATATTCTTCCAACTGTTCAGATATCTAACCTATTGCAGTTGGAGATACACGTGCTTTTGACTGATACAGGTAACCAGAAATATCCTTTAGTGTTTTTTACTCAAGTTGACTTTTCTAGGTCCAACTTTGACTCTCTTGCAGATCGCTATATGTCCCCAGACCATGCGAACATGAGCAAGCATGCAACCATTCCTTGCGGCGCAAGTGTTAATTTGTATGCCAACCCTGAGGCAATGTTCTTCACTGTTTCTTTGACTGTGTTTAAATTAAGCTCCAAACCTGTAAATTGTGGTGATTGGGCTAAGAAGTTACTGAAGCAGAAAAAGGATAATCGAAACTTGGACATGGAATTAAACTTCGGTGATGGAAGATATTTTGGTTTCTTAAGGTTGTCCTGCGGGCATAGGGGAATATTGGAGGTATATTTTAATATATGTTTCTATGTATATTCCTAACCTAAATTTCCATTTCGAAAGCTGATTCATATATATTTTTTTCAGGCTGCTATATTCACACCGTACACACTGAAGAATAACACTGATTTTGATTTATTTTGTCTTGCACCAAACCCTAATCCCCTATCTAGGTAGGACCTCTTTATTATTATTCATCTTTCAGCACATTTATTTCATCTAACACAATTTTTTTAATTCAGAAACGAAGCTGAAGAACTTCGTTCTCAAGGATATTCACAACTAGGAGCTTTGCTGCCTCCTAAGTCAACTAAATCATGGTTCCTAAGGTATTAATTAATAAGCGCTAATAATTTATTAGTCTCATCAGTGAAAGTTGTATATGAAACAATTTTCTTTACTTATGTCTTTAGAACAAACAAGGTCTCCCTGAAATTACTTGATAGCAAAGCAAGTGGAGCACAATTAGACCTGGATGCGGTATCAGGAGTTACAGAGATAAATCTAGAAGTGGAAGAAAGAGCAGGAGTAAAATATATTACAAAGTTGGGTGTTTCACTGCATTCATCTATTAGGAAAGTAGTTCCATCACAAGTAGTATCTTTAAGTCCAAGATATGTAGTGCTGAATGAATCAGATGACGTAATCACTTTCCGTCAGTATAACTTAGAGGTTAGCCATTATGCCAACTTTTAAGATCTTCTCCATTTCCAAAGTATGCTTGTTTACCTACTGTATGCTAACATTTTCTTTCTGGCACACATTATGAGAAGGATGACATGGAGGGCATAGTTACTGTTGGCAGTAAACAGAGAAAAGCATTACGACTATGCAACAGAACAAACAAGAAGAGGGAAACTAGCATTTTTGAGAACTTCATCAGAAAGCATAGAAATGCTCAAGATGATTCATCGTCGTTTATTCAGTTTTGTCCTAATGAATCTGGATTGGGTTGGTCAGGCCCAGTTTGTGTTGCTTCAATGGGGAGATTTTTCATTAAATTTCGCGGATCTCTAAATGTTTCTGTAAAAGAAGATGACCAAGAAAGTACAAGTGAAGAGAATATGCAGAAATTTGCTGTTGTTATTATTTCGGAAGAGAATTCATCTCTTGTTTTGCGATTCCACAGACCACCTAACATGAATTTTCCTTACAAGATTGAGAATGGTTTGCGTGATGCAACTATAACCTACTATCAAAAGGTGAAAAACAGTATTTTTATGTCATCAAATCTGGTTATGTACAAAGCATGCAAATGAGCTATTACAACTGGAACTCAATGAAGCTTTTCTATGAACATATTAGATCTAAATTCTGCTAAGATTTATTTACATATGGGACTCAATTTCACTCATGATTGTAAATATTTCAGGGTTCGACGGAATTACAGACTTTGGGATCTGCAAAGCAGGCTAATTATGTCTGGGATGATTTATCTCTTACTCATAAGCTGGTCATCCAAATAAGTGGTAGTTACTTCTTTCTAATTTTCTGGGACAAGTTTGTAATCGGCATGGGGTTTTTGAGAGTGGTTATGGCTGATCCTGGTGTCTCATCTTCCACATAGAATTATCTTCCTTGCTTTGGAAATATATTTGTTTTAATAACCTAACACTAAATCTACTCGAAAGATAAAAATTAATACTGAAAATTGTAATTTGGTACTACTTCCTGTGCTTCTTACTTGTGTTTCTGTTTTTTCCCCTTATATCTAGTATGCTAATTTCATGTAGAGGAAGAATAGGCCTTTACTGGATGGATCTCAAAATGATCGAAGTAATTTCATGTTGCTTTTGTCCGCCTACCTTTGAGACTTCTATTTCATTTTTCATATTGAGTGTGTTCTGCTAAATTCTGCTACTCATCAGTAGTCTTGATGAAGTCGTAACTATTTGATCCAGATATTCTTGAATATCAGTTATTTTCTAACTTCCCTTTTTGTAGGTTTGCCTCTGCTACGTGAAGTCAACTTGGACAAGGTGCGGGCATGGAAACCCTTGTATAAAGCCGGGAAACATAGAGCATTGGGGTTTAATTTCGCTAGGGATAAGAAGGCAGGAGACAAGGTCAAATTAACAAGTCTTAGTAACTTAAATGAGATAGAGGTGGTAAATTTGGGTTATGAAGTTTACACAGATGGCCTTACAAGAGTTCTTAGAATTTGTGAACGTAATGATAGCCGCAAACCTAATCAAGTATTCTATCCTGGTTCAAAAATTACCCTAAGAGTCTCCAGGTCTGCTATCAACTTCTCTGAATCTTCCAAGCTGGTTAGTTTTTTTTTTCTTTTGTTGTTTTAGTCTGGCTAAACTATATGCTCTTTAGATGGAAACTTTTAGTAACATCTTCACATATAAAATCCTTCACTGAAGGAAGAAGATTCAGATCGGTCACTCGTTTACACACCTATCATTGTAATGCGTCTTAACAACATTAGCCTGGATTCCATGCTTACTGATCAACAAAAACTGAATCAGATTAGGGTTCAGGTAAAGTAATTAACCTGTTTTAGTTGTCTTTTTTTTCTTAATCTCTATCCTTGGTTGATATGCTGATGATGGTCGGAGATCATTTGACTGCAGTCTGTGAGTGTGGATCAAAAATGGATCGGAGCTCCTTTTGCAGCAATGCTTCGCAGGCATCAAACAGGATTCTCAGATACGTGTGACAGCATGCTCCGTGTAGTACTCATTCTGCTTCCATCTACTTCCAATATCATACAAGTGAAATACTCATCCATTGTTCTTCAGGTAAAGCTGGAACCTAGCTTATTCTAGCAACACATTCTTGATGTTTGCTATAATTGATACACATTATCTGTATCTGTAGCCATTTGACTTGAATCTGGATGAGGAAACCCTGATGAGAATCGCCCCTTTCTATAGAAGATCACTCAGTGACCCAAATACTCCGAGTCGGCAATATTACTTCGATCATTTTGAGATCCATCCAGTAAAGGTCTATTCTTCCTCTACATGCATTCTATTCTTTGGTTACTTTTATAGAGTTGTGTTCAATATAGTCCATATAAAAAGCATAGTCCTAAATTTTAATATTCAATTATATGTGATTCAATATAAAATCACATGTGATTCAGTATACAATTTCATGTGATGGTAAAATCATTACATGTTAATTACGAAAATGCC
Organism: Pulicaria dysenterica; assembly: GCA_947179395.2. Classification (NCBI taxonomy): domain Eukaryota; kingdom Viridiplantae; phylum Streptophyta; class Magnoliopsida; order Asterales; family Asteraceae; genus Pulicaria; species Pulicaria dysenterica. The sequence continues at coordinate 84,224,614 of OX359290.1, forward strand.
ACTCCGCCCAAATTTTTAAAATTCAATCTGGACCATTGATGGGGCTGATCCAAGGGCTAAGATTAGTCTCCTGGGACTATGCAATAAGTATGGACTATATTGAACAATTCTCTACTTTTATAAAATAAATTGACAGCATTGTTTAATATCTTGAAGATCATAGCAAGTTTCCTCCCTGGTGATTCATATTCCAGCTATAATTCGACACAGGAGACACTGAGATCTTTGCTGCACAGTGTGATAAAGGTCTGCCATGAGAATTTCACACTTCCCTATTCTTTTTATTTTAATACTTTAGACTTGCTAATTATTGTATAATCTGTCAGGTTCCTGAAATAAAAAACAAGACTGTAGAGCTGAATGGTGTCCTAGTTACTCACGCTCTAATTACTATACGTGAACTTTCTATCAAGTGTGCACAACATTATTCATGGTAAGTCTATCATCTAAACTCAAATTTGATTTTTTCTCTATGATATATATCATCATTTTTTTTATTTAATTTTTTTTATGTAGGTATGTTATGCGGGCAATCTATATAGCGAAAGGAAGCCCATTGCTTCCCCCAGCATTTGCTTCAATCTTTGATGACCTTGCTTCTTCATCCCTCGATGTCTTTTTTGATCCTTCAAGTGGCTTGGTCAAGCTTCCTGGTCTAACTTTAGGTCTCTCTCCCTCTCTTTATCTTCCAACCATTATTGGGAAAATGACGTATAATATTAATGTACTTCCACAAGTTCAGTTTTTGCAACGTACTTTTTTCTTTGTACACCCTAAGTTATTGAACTTGTAAAAGTGTTCCACCCTTTGAAAGTTTAATGGCTGGGGTGTCCAAAAACATGAGTTGAGATTACCAAGGTGGAACACATTTAGAAGTTCAGTTACCAAGGGGGAACATTTGCGATTCCAGTGACTTAGGGTGTGCAAACAAAATGCGTTGCGTAAAATGAAACACCTGTGTAAGTTTCTATTATATGCCAATTTTGCCTTCATTATAAGGTGACTAGTGTAGAGGGGGTTATTATTAGCTCACAAACTTTTAAGGTCTCTCACTGCATGTACCTGAGTGCATTGTTTCTTTTATTCTTTGCATGCCTTTTATCTATCTAGCACTTGGAAACTATTTGGGTTATTACTTGACAATAAAAATACTGCTCGTCAGTCTTTAGTATATTTTAGAGGTCGCATTTTTACTTATGGATGGGTTGATTTGAGTTGTGTTTTATCTCAAAAGGGTCAAATAAAAGAGTTCAGTAAAAGGGGAACAAGTCATTAGAACTGGTTGGAAGTTGCAGATAGTCTACTTCTAGTGAAAACTTTTCTACAGCATTTTATTTGAACTTCTACATTGTTATTATTACCTTAAAATATTGCTTTTGTAATCAAAATTAATACATTCATTAATTATAAGAAAAGTAAATGGATAAAAAGAAGTTTTAGTGGGTCAACCTGACCCGGACTGTATCAACCTACAATAAAAAGACCTTTTTAAGCAGAACCCGTTATTACTCATTACCAGTTGCTTGACCCGTGCATGTTGCCACCTCTTTGGGTCAACAATTGTTTACTATCATTCATACCTTTTGCTAGAGATTTGTCATCGGAATCATTGCAGGTACATTCAAGCTCCTCAGTAAATACATTGATGGTAAAGGCTTCTCCGGAACCAAACGTTATTTAGGTGATCTAGGGAAAACTGTAAGTGCTTAATCTGAATCATTTTCATACTGGATTTTTCTGGCAAGTGTCATGAACACTGTAGCTGATTGATGTTACAGCTAAAAGCTGCTGGATCAAATATACTTTTTGCTGCCATCACTGAGGTTTCAGATTCAGTGCTGAAGGGAGCAGAGACCAGCGGGTTTGATGGAATGGTGAATCTTCCATTTTAAATATAATTTATGTGCTTAAAACTATAATTGTCAGGATTGTCATGTTCATGTTTCTTTTCCAGTTTACTGGTTTTCAACAAGGAATACTCAAATTGGCAATGGAGCCATCTGTATTAGGGAGTGCTTTTACGGAAGGTGGCCCAGATAGAAAGATTAAGCTTGATCGTAACCCGGGTATTGATGAGGTGATTTATACACGTGCTGGTTGTAAATATGCTCTTTTTGTACCTCAATATATGGTACACAGATCCTTTTCTATGTTGATAATGTTAGTTCTCTATCTAAATTGCTAATAAAGTTGGAATTTTAATATATGGCAAATGGTATTACTGGATTCTGTTGGTTGAATCAACAGAGATCACTTTGTTAGTGGTGTAAGCTATGAGCGTGAAAAAGTAGCTTAAAGGTGAAAGTATTGTCAACATTTTACTGTGTTTGGGTGTTTCCTCTAAGCGTTATGATTGTACATATGCTTATGCAGTTACATGTAAATCTCTCTTAAACAAAAGTATGTCTTTCAGACCTTATTATCTGATAATTGCCTGGGATTTTGCAGTTATATATCGAAGGATATTTGCAAGCTATGTTGGATACAATGTATAAACATGAATATCTGAGAGTGAGAGTGATAGATGACCAGGTATATTTTGTACCTGCTATTGTGCATTACAATTATATTTGTCAAAATATGTTTTGTGTTTTTAAAGTAACAGTCTTGTTGCGTTTAATATATATAGGTTGTCCTGAAAAATCTACCACCAAACAGCGTTCTTATAGATGAAATTATGGAGCACGTGAAGGGGTTCCTCGTTAGCAAGGCTTTGTTGAAAGGAGAGACTTCATCCTCTTATCCATTGCGTCATCTTCGAGGAGAAAATGCAAGTTTACATTATAAAAATCTATTTTTAAGCATTAATATTCTCTCCCATTTTTTATTTTACTTTGTTCTAAAGAAGTTCATTACAGAAAGGATTTGAGATCTGATGGTTTATCGGCTGTTGCAGGAATGGAGAATCGGTCCTACAGTTTTGACTTTGTTCGAGCACCTGTTTGTAAATTTTGCAATCAGGTGGCTGAGAAAGCAGGCTGGTGATCTGACTGGTAAAGTAAAACGGGATTATAATATTAAGTTTACGGGTGGTTTGGCTGAAAAAGCCATGGTCCCAGGATCGACAACGAAACAACCGAGTAGTAGGGTATCTGTTTGGAAATGGGGTATTGGACGGTTTGTGTTTGCAGGTATAGTTGCATATATTGATGGTAGGTTATGTCGTAGTATTCCTAATCTTCTAACAAGGCGCATTGTAAGCGGATTTGTATTAAGTTTTCTCGACAAAAATGATGAGGACTGACGGTCGGTTTTCTTCCCCTTGTATAATGTATATTGGGTGTAAATGACAAAAGAAAGTAGGAAAGAAAAGAAAAATAGGAACCTTTTAGAATAGGTAAAAGGTTGGAAGGAAATATTGACTCTTTATATTGTTGAAGTGCTTGAAATTTTATTTTCACACTGCGGGAGGCTGGAAATGTGATGGAAATCATGCGTGTAAGCAGTTTTTGCACATATTTAACTTTTTGAATAATGAGTACGTGTAATCGTGTATCATGTTTTTTATTTGACTTTTTGGTCAATTATTCAAAAGGATGTTGTGGGTATGGTATGGACGGTGGATGTTTACGTCTTTACTTCATTGCTTAGAACCCAGAAAATATCCATGTTTGCACTTTTAAAAAAATAAATCTTTTCTATTTAGAATATATTTAATTTAAAACATATACTTTTAAAATTATGAATACTCTAATATTATTAAACAAGCCTAAAATATAAAGATATAGTAAAAACTGATTTACTCAATTAATTAAAAATTAGATCACCAGAAAATTTAAAAACTATATGAAAGTAATAAAAATATGAAAGACAATTTATTCTTCATCATCTTCGTCGGATATTATCTTACCTAAATACTCTAATAGTGTTTCGGAAACTATGGTTATATCAATTTCATCAAATGTACAAATTGCTTGGTCATTGTCTTGTAATCTCATGTTGTACATTATTACACACGTGTACATAATGTTACTTAACTTTCTTATAGATCACGGTTGTGCCGAAATTTGCAACTTTTGTCAACTCTCTTTAAAGACACGGTATGCTCTTTCAATGTTCTTTGTTGCCAACTCTTGTGCTTTTGTTACATGTTTTACACTTCTCATCCCGCGGATATTGAAATGATGTGACAAAATGTGGTCTATTATGGATATATCTCATATAACGATAATAATTGTACTTGTATATAACTCCGTTCACTAGCAACCCTATAAAACAGGTGACAAATTCATAGATCTTGAGAGCAAGTGCTTCAAGCATAAGAGTAGGGTGTTTGTGATCACCTATATATAAAAGTGCAATCAATACTCCTAACATCTCCGGAAAATTGTTGCATGTTGATGACCCCATCGGTTTACGCTTCAACTGGATGACTTGACCCGAGTTTTAAACACTACATTAAACCTTCCTTCATGTCCTCTTTTCTAATTTTCCAAACATTTTATGTCAATATATTATGAGGTCAATGAAATCAATATTCAATAAATAGTTTTATCTTTCTCTTTTTTGATAAATTATTTTGTTTGGTTTCGTTTTCATATTTTAACTTTACTAAAAAAAACTTATATTATTGTTATAACTTTTGTCTTTGTTTTTTGCAAGGTTGTAAAAATCACTCGGCGGTATCGGCGATTGACCAACCCTAAGCGATTAATCGGTGTTGGCGGCGATTAATCGGTTTTTCGGCGGGTACCCGAAGTTCTAAGGGAATTTATAAAAGAACTAAATATTAGCAATATATATTAATAAAATAAGTCAATAACAATCAAAAAGTTTAACAAACTTGAAAAATAAAAACCATAAGTTCATAATTAGCTTAAGTTCTAACCATAAAAGTTAAATGAAATTTGAACTATGAAATACTTTAATGATGATTTAGTAATTATATAGAAGGAAATGGTGATATTTTATAATTAAATAGAAAGAGGATAATTAATATGAGATAAATGGGGGTATAAAAGTCATTTAACTATAAAGTTACATAGTACCACCAACCATAATGAAATAAGCGCGGCCCCCTTACCATTACCTTGATGAAATAAGCGTCGCTTCTCATGAAATCGGAAACTGAGCAGTCGCCGGCAACCCCAAGCAGCGGGAGTTTTCGCCAGAGATGTGGAGCCGGCGAGTACGACGAGAAGAGAGGCAAGCACACCGCCAACGTAAAATTTAATTTCTTCGCCGGAGTTTTCGTCGGAGCTGTCATATGGTAAGCCCTAATTATTTTAATATAGTTACCGACCGCCAAGGTCGATTTTGACCGTCTTTGACCATGACCAGCTTTTTTTACCGATAAGAGGATTCTCAGGGTGGTTGGCCACCGATACTGTAACACCCTGGAAATGGGCCTAGCAGTGTAGGGTTGTACTTTGTGCTTTAGAGCTTGTACAGTGACATTAAGTGAAACTAATTAAGTGTTTTGTGTGACTAACGTGTACTGTGTTAATTAATATGATTGTGTGAAAAGTGTCAAACGTGTCTAGAAGTGATGTCGTGTTATACGGTTTCGCGTAATGATTCCGTAGATATCCCCGTTAGGTAAAACGGGATGGCGTGTGTCAAGTTGTAAGTTGGAAATGGGAACAAAATACCCCGTTTGTGATATTTATCCACCTTATGGCGGTTCAAGTTATATTTGACTTCTTTTGAGTCAAACATCCACACACAAACATACGTACATGTTAAGAAAACACATACACACACTTTGCTCTCAAGTTTTTCAAAGAAATCAAGGCACAAATCTATTGCAAAGGAGTTGTATAGCTGATTGAGTGATACATCAGTTGCTTCTTCTTCTTGTTTGTAAGTATTCTCACTAAGAACCCTAGTTTTAGCTTTTGAAGGGATTACACCATTTTGATGGTGTAAATGGTGTTTTCTCGATTGTAAATTGGGGCAAATGTGTTTGTAAGTGTATGTGGGTGTTAAACAAAGTGTACTTGTGGTTTAAACTCAGTTTTTGGATCGGTTGTGTGTCAAAATCGCGTATTTGCAGAGCTGTCGTGAAACAGGGACGAAGACCTGCTGTGCAGGTACTTCCTACGGGCGTATGACCTATCCCCTACGGCCGTAGGAGGCAGTTAAAGTCTACTGTGGCCGTAGGCAGGGTTTCTGCGGCCGTAGGCAGGGTTTCTGCGGCCGTAGGCAGGGTTTCTGCGGCCGTAGGATGGGTGTTTATGTGGATTACCGTCTACGGACGATGAAACAAGGTCTACGGGCGTAGGTATGTAACCTACGGTCGTAGTTCACCAAAGAACAACTACTACGGGTGTAGAAGAGAGTTTCTACGGCTGTAGTACATTGTTTGTTGGAAGGAACCTCTGCGGGCGTAGTGACTGGATACTACGGCCGTAGGGAGGGTTTTTCATGTGTCCTACGGCCGTAGGATATATCCTCTGCGGCCGTAGAAGGTTGTCTTGGGTGGACAGCTTGTGTAATTTGTGTTCTAACCTGTGTGTGTTACGTGTAAGTGATAACCAAGCCTGAACCTTATGTGTTAGGTGATTCGGACGATTCGGTGTGTTCTTGGGATTCTCGGATCCATATATGCCTCTTGTGATATCGAGGTGAGTACCGGTTTCCCATAAGACTCAGTAAGTAGGGCTATTGTGTACCTGTGTTGTGTGCTATGTGATATAGTGATACAGTGTTATAAGTGATACCATGTGATATAAATTGTGATATGTGATACGCATGCGTACAGTGGACCCTATGGGTCAAACGTGTTTATGATCTCCTGTCCGGACAGACGCAGGGGTTGAGGTCAGTCGCCGATGCGGCTGGGTCCCTTGAGTGTTATTCAGGGATTAGCGGTTCCCACGAGTGATTTTCTGGGGTAAATGTTCCGCAGGCCGCCGTTCCTCGACAAAAACAGGGGGGTCTTGGTTTGTAACTAAGGCTTAATTGAGTCCAGGTGGCTCCGCAACGTGCTCGGGGGGTTGCTCTTCGTTTCCCCTCCAGCATGGATTGGTGTTGCTGATTTTCTCAGTTGGATTCGTTGAGCGGGATTTGCAACCCCGCGAGATATGATCCTGCTGACCTGTCAGCACACCGCTATGTGATAACTTAGCCTTGTGTGCTTTATTGTGACGTGATAGCATGCTTGTTGGTGCTTATGTGATTCTTGTACTCACTAGCTAGTGTAGCTAATGTTTCGTGATATTTCCCTTTTCGCAGGTTAGTGATCAGATGGCCTGGCGAGGCGGGTTGCTGTGGGTAGTGTTATTGTAAATATCTTTTGGAACACTTGTAGTTTATTAACTCTGATACTGTATAACGATGGTCGGTGCGTAGTGGTAACACTGACTTAATTTTGGTACTTGGCTTGATTCGTTGTTTGTGATCGCCAAGCTGATAAGAAATAATTATTATGTAATCAGTGGTTTATTCCGCTGCAAACTTTTGGTGTAAATAAAGTTTTAATTTACTCTAATCAAAAGCTCGTGAAACCGGTGTTACAGATACCCACCTAGGCGGCGATATATCACCCGCCAAGGCCGCCATTTACAACACTGGTTTTTTGTATAGTATAACTTAAAAGAAAAGCTATTTTCTTAAGTTCGAAAAAAAATAAATTATTTGCTTCTCGTTGATGTTTTGTTCATGCTTTCAAAATCTTCATCTTTATAATCTAAAATACTAGCGTTGTTCCTATTGTTACTGTAACATCCCAAATTTATAAAGGTTATTAAATAAAGTGTTGGATAAAAGTTGAGGAAAACGAGTAAAAGTTATAAATTATCAAATGTTTTAAAATAATGATTTCAAATATATCCTCGTTGAAATTTATGGATATCGTATGCTGAGTTGTAAATCAGATAGGACAGCCGGATACGTGCTAAAAGATGATCACTGACTCTAAGGTTAGTGGGTCAAGATTAAGTTTAAATAGTGTCTTATGATCAAAGGATGTTAATATATTATGTAATATAGTTACTAGGGCAGCCACCTCTTCCTTCTTGTACCTTTTTTTTTCTTTGTTCTTTCACTACAAACACATATACTCTCCCATTTCTTATGCAACTTGAAAAGTGGAATCCAAGAATTTGTTTACAAGCTAGTTACAAATCTATTCCATCTTATTCTTCATTAATTAGTTAGTGTTCTTAACTATCTTTCTTATTGTTGTCGATTAACATAAAGTGTTAGTGGGTCAAGCTTAAGTTTAAATAGTGTCTTATGATCAAAGGATGTTAATATATTATGTAATATAGTTACTAGTGGTTATGAAATGATTAAGAAGTGTTGGATATATCATAAGTGTGAATTAAATGAGTTTTGGTCGAAAACCTGTGAGTTTCCATCAAAGTTCTAACGTAAATTACAGAGCCGTAGAAAGAGCAGGCCATGTAGTATGCATGTGTAGGCTTACATGGGTCGTGTAAAGTTTAATACGAGCCCTGTACCACCCTAAGTGGCACACGCCATATTGGGGAGTCCATAGGCGTGTAGACTCTAGTGATGGTTTACATGGGCTGTGTAGGGTTAGAAAGTGAACACCGGGTCATACTCGTCTTGTGTAGTCGTGTGAATAGGCCGTGTACACGAACACGGACCGTGTTGGAGGCCGTTTGGCCACTGTTGCACGTCTGAATGTGATATTGATACAATTTTAACTATAGTATGTGTTATCAGGTGATTGGTAATTGTGGGATTGAACAGACTTCAGAATCGTAACAAATCAATTAAAGTGAGTACCTCGACCTATTACTCGTAATTAGTGATTCATTTCATGTAGTTCCATATAAATGTAGATATAAGTAATATTCATGTTATATATGACAAATTAATAGATACAAGACTAGAGTAGATAATATGTTCAGATACAAGACTATATATACCAAGATAGTCGTTTTGATACAAGTTTCATAATATACGAATACGGTATTCATATACGATATGCAAGTACAGTAATTATAAAAGTACAATTACATATATACATATAAGGGCCGTGTTGTTCGACACTCTACACATGCCTGTATACTACGGTATACAAATACGATATGCAAGTACCTTGTATACTACACGACCCCACACCAGGCTACATTACCTGTGTTGGTCGACACTCTACACCAGGCCGTGTACCTTATGTGCTACATGACCATGTACACCTACATGGCCTGAAACCGCTCTAGGTACCTATACGGGCCGTATAGACCTACAAGGCCTGGCCTACACGCTCTCCATATATATACACGGGCCGTGTATCCAACAGTACAACCGACTGTTCTTCCTTTCAGTTGTTGTTTTAACTCATTTCTCGACTTCTAAACATTTTAAACTCACCAGGGGTGTCATCCTACACCCCATACAGACTCAAAACATGCATAAGACAATAAGAAACATATATGACACTCTATGATCTTTATCTACCTTTGGAATCACTTTTCTTGACCCAACACTTGCAAAAACAAACAAGAATTCATACCTCCAAGCTTATGGAATGATTAAATGGCCGAAATCAGACGTTAATGACTCTCTAAGATTGATCAAAATCCGAAGGATGGCTGTGTACGTGTGTATATATGTGCTTGCAAAAATTATTTGACCAATAAGGTCAAATGTAACACACACACACACACACACACACACACACACACACACACACATATATATATATATAGGGGAGGGTTCTTGTAAGATGTGAAAAAATGTAAGATGTGTAAGATGTAATCTGGATCGTCCATTTTTTCATCAGATGTACAAATTATGGAAGGTTTTCATTTCTTAAAATAATTTAATAAAAATGGCAGTTAAGGGTATTATCGACTTTTTATAAATCTATAGAATTAAGTTGTTACCATTTTTACATTTTCATCATTTACACCAACTTTATACATTATTTTTAAAAACCCACATAAAAATATTCTTAGATTTTTATCAATTTTTATAAAAACCAATTCTTACAATAATATTCATCAATTATTTGTTCAAATAAAAATTGATGCATAAAATTATTTGATTCACTAGAAAAATTATAGATAACATCATTATTTAATACTAGAAACAAACCAAAAATTGATGAAAAAAAGTGAAACTTGAAACACCAAAACTGATAGATATTCACCATAACTGATGCACAAAACCTATACGCCATACATGGTCATCATCATTTCACATATCCATACATGCACAAAACCTATGGGCCGTACATGGTCATCACTCATCATCATTTCACCAGGGATCCAATTTCACCATAAACCGAATTAAACAAATTCGTAATCATCATCATTTGAGACTGATGATTTAAACATCATTTAAATAAGCTGGAAAAAGGAAAAGTATTCAGTTTAATTTCCAAGAAAAACCAGTTTACTTTGCCGGACCCGGTCACAGGGCAGCAAGGCAGCGGCGGCGGCAGCGCATAACCGCGGAGACAGCCGGTCGATAGGAATGTCGTCGAGGGCAGCAATGGCAGGCAGTTGTCACGGCAAATGCGGCTAGGGCAGCAGCGTTGCAGGTGCGACCTAGGGCAAGATCGACGGCGATTGCGGCTAGGGCAGGACGACGGCGGCTGCGGTGGTGGATTCTGCTAGGGTTGTTGTGGCGCAATGAGGCAATGACCGGAAAACGCAAGATGCCGGCAGACGTACAAGGCATCGGCGGCGGTTCCCGGCGATGGCAGATGATCCAACGGCGGCGAGAAGCTTATGAAGGCATCTTGCATTTTCCGGCGATAGAGAGCGTGGCTGCAAACCTTCGACGGTCACAGTGAGGGTTTCAAAACGCAAGGTGTATTTATGAGAGAGAAACAATTGAGTTGCCATATTTAGGGTTATAAATTAAAGAAATTAATTTAGTTATAATGATAAAAAGGACTATCATACCCTTTTATTAAAAGTGTCATATGTCATCATCTCCTTGCATCTTACACATCTTATTTTTAAACATATCTTATTTGATCCTAATCCTATATATATATATATATATATATATATATATATATATATATATATATTATATGTATGTATATATAACTTGCAACAATTGCATTTCAGTCCCTGAACTATCACTTTGCACATATGACACATTTAGCCCTCTAGTTTTAGCCACATAAACACATAAAATGGCAACTTGATAAACACGTATAACACTTAACAGAAGTTATAAATATATATCGAACATTTCGAACCTTGGGGAGTTACATTATTAATACAAAAAAAAAAAAAAAGATAACATCACTTAAGTAATGAAAATGCTATTCGAGATGGAGTCACAAATGTCTCGTTAACTACTTTTGAGCGGATCTAAATTCTTCACCCTTAAATTCATTGCATTCACGTATTGTAATTTGTATTTTGGTATTTATGCGATATTATTTTGCCTTTATAATTTCATAAAATAAATTTTGTTAATAAATTATCAAAAATTTGTTCACCTTTTCTTTTAAAGCATTATTAATTAGTTGTAAAGAAAAATAAGGTTTATCCTCAGTTTTGTCAATTAAAGGATATGCTTTGGCCGCCATATCATGCAACGTGACCATCAAAGTTCACATACTCTCAAATATGCGACCATCAATCTCTGAAGTGATTAGGTTGCTTCATGATTTAAGTTTCTTGATTTTGTTCATCGGTTTGAGTTTAGGGTTTCAGAACATAAATCCATTTCAGTTTTTTGAGTTTTAGATTCCATATCAGATCTCTAAAGCGATTAGGATTCTTTCTTGATGAAATCGATAAATAAGGGTTGTTTGCATTTTTTGGTAAAAAATAAAGTTTTTTCTTACATACAAATATACAATAACAATTTATAATATTTTTTTTTTCTTACATACAGTAACAATTTATTATAGTTCATTTTATTTTCATGCATTAAGCCCTTATATATATCTCTCGTAGCAATTCTCACTTATTTTTTTATAATTATAATGTATTTCCTTGCATCGAAATTTCACCTGCAATAAAATTAATTATTATTTATCTTTGAAATTTTAGAATCCAGTTTTAAGATTCCTTTGATAAATGTTTGCACAAGCCAGCAAGTAATAATCAAACCATAAATATTAAATAATATAAGTGCTTAGCGACCAAATTGTTTAATCTGAGTTGTGTTGGCACATTTCCACTTAATTGCAAGTCAGTTTCATGAACGTACGCTCACCTCGTAACCAATTCCAATTCTTTAATTTATTTTGTTTCTTTAAATCGATTTTAATTAGATAAATAATCTTTTCTAATTAAGTGGTTTCAATGGATATATTATAGGTAAACTACAGTTTGCTATTTTAATAATTAGGTCGACTACAATGAACCCCAATCGTCACTTCAAATAATTGTTTATTCATTATTGACTTAGTTACGTACGTACGACAACAAGATTTCTAGAAGTAGAAATTTTTACTTTTATAACTTATAAACGTATGAGCAAATGACTTCTCGAATATTCGTATAAAATTTCAAATGTAAATTAATACATACGCGTCATCTTTTAAGATATACTATCACTAATGTTTTATTTATTTTAATTGTTTTACCGTTTTTCATTTCAAAATACGGAAAAAAAGATGAATTACATAAAAATATAATAAACTTTGTTTTAGTTAATATTATATATAATCAATTTTTTTTAATGAGAATCATGACAAAATTAATTGTATATAATGATAATAAAAACGAAGACACGAAAAAAAGATAAAGGTTCCTTATTGAGATCCCTATATTTCGGTACAAAGCTTATCGCTACTTTAAGTTTAAAATATTGTCATAATTTATATATAAAAGCAAGGCCAGTCCTGGGTACGAGCAAGCGGGACGGTCATTCAAGGCTAAAAAATTCCAGGTGCCTTTTTGTGAACCTATATTTGTATGTGTGTGTGTATTGTGAGAAAATAAGCTTTCTCACTAGTGCAATACTAAAACTGTTAAGGAGAAGGGAGATGAATAAGAAACAAAAGATGTATTGAAAATAACAAAGCAACGTTCAAATTTCATATGATCATTCCTCTTCATTATTCACCCTTCTTCCTTCTTGTAGCAATAACGCCTCCTAAAAATGCAATCAAACTTTCACTTAAGTCAGTAAATTAAGAAACTCACCCTTAGCTATATCTTATTATAACTAAAAGCAACTATTACTATTATTAAACTGGAAGCTAAATGCAAAAAATATTAACGTTGATTTTGTTATTGGATTATTCTATTTAGTAAAATATAAAACGAGGTGTTGTTGAAGAAATTGTAACTGTTTTAGAAAAGTTTATATTGCATATGCATTTACCTTTTTTTTAAACAAAGATCTATTAGAAATGTACCTCAAAAGCAATAACAATCCGCTCAAATCCAATTCATATTTTACTTATTTATTTTTATTATATTTTAATATTTTTAAGGAGAGCCCTCTATTATTTTTGCCCGGGGCCTTGTATATGTTTGGACCAGCGCTGATATAAATGTTTGATGGAAACTTTAAAGCATGAGAAGTACTCACTTTCATGCTTCAAAAGTCAAATAATTCATTGCACATCAGCCTTACCTCACCCATACTTAGTTTAGGGACTAGCTCGGTTCCAAAACCGGCTTGAACCAAATATCCCAAAATTTATGACCAAGAACCGAATGGTTATTGTTAGAACCTAGAGGGGGTGAATAGGTTATATATCCAATTTTTGAAGTTTTTACAAGTTCTTGCAATAATATAAAAGAGATAGAGTTAGAAAGATATCACCAATCACAAGATGGACACAATGATTTATAGTGGTTCATGCAAGTGTTAACAAACTTGCACTACATCCACTCCTTGGCCTCACCCACCAAGAGTTTGCTCCACTATCTTCTCTCTTTGAAGGTAGAGATAAACCTTTTACACTTCTCTTTTTCACTTGCAAGAATTAACATTTCAAACTTGCAAGTAAGGTAAAGATAACCTTACTTCACTCTAATTCTATAGGCTAGAGTTGATCCTCACTTCACTCTAATTTGAAAGGCTAGAGTTGATCCTCACACTATTACAAATGATATGAAATGTAGAAGTAGTGTTTAAGCTTTAAAAGCTTTGACTCTTGCTTGAATCTTGATCTTGAGAGTTGAATGAATAGTCAAGAAATATGAGCTCACAAGTATTAGAAAGTATTCTGTGTTTTTATGTTTGCAAGAGGTGAGTAATGAATGAGTTTGAGTTGGTTTAAATAAAGAAAAAGGTGCAAGTCCAAAAGCTGTCCAGACTTCCCACGGTCGAACCACGGTCGACCGTGGCTTCGACCTTCAGTCACCTGGAGTTTCTTGTTCTTTGCAATATAGACGTTGGACTTTATTTAAAACCACACTCAACTCATTTTTACCATAAAAATCAACTGAAAAGAGGATTTTTAAAAGGTTGGTTGATCCCATACTTCTAATGTTTGAATTTAAACACAAAAATGAAAGTTTGGAAACCAATACACAAAGCATGTTAGAATTTTACCCATTTGAGAGATTCCTTTGCTAATTATGGTGGTGTATTGTTTCAAAGTAGGATTGTGTTTGTTATTTGCTAATATGGGAAGTCTTAGATTTAATCAAACAACACAAATAAGTTTTATAAAATCTTTGTCATTTTTATAAAAGTTTTTATAAAAATAATTTTATAAAAACTTAAACTCATTTAATTATTTTATTTGTAAGCTCATATAATATGATTTTATTCATGTAGGTAACTTCGGCGAAAACTTGATCTTGAGCGTTGATGGCTATGATCTTGGGCGATTGGATTTTCGACGATTTGTATAAACACAACTTGTAACAAATAAATATAAATATTTATTTGCTTGATTATATATATAGATGTATATGTGCACATATGTTAATGTTAGTGTATACAATTATATAAACAAATTGTATATTTTTGAATTAATAAAAGAGGATATAAATTATATTCTTATTTTTCCAACAATCTCCCCCTTTTTGTTAAAGACAAAAATTTACAATTTTTGAACAAATTGTATAAATAACTTTAACATGTTAACATGTGCATTTATACATACATATATACATACATACATATATATATATATATATATATATATATATATATATATATATATATATATATATATATATACCTTCTCCCCCCTTTTTTGTTTTAACAAAAAGGACTCCCCCTTGACTTGTGCTCCCCTTTGAAGAGAAACTCTCCCTTGATTGTAGAACTCCACTTTTTGAAATCTATAAAATTGTTTGGAGATACTACCAAGGACTTGTCAAGGAGGGTGAGTGCATAATATATAAATTATCCAATTTGCATACAATATATTCAATCATATCAAGCTAATGCAATTGTATAATCATGCCAAGCCAATGAACATACAATATAATCATGCATATCACCACAAAAACAATACATACATGATCACAAGCAATGACGTATAGAAGCATAAGTCATACATAACCAAACTATAACATTGGTCAAGCATAATCAAATTCATAACAATTTTTGAAATCAACCTAAGAAAACATAGTAAGTTGTTTTCAAGACAAACAACCCAAATATAAATTGTTTTCAAACATACAAATCAAAGTTAAATTGTTTTTAAGCACAATGAAAGAGCAAGGAGGAGATATGTCATCATGGATGAGATGGTTCACCCGCATCCGTGCCGGCATTGCATGAAATGACATTCATGATGGCCTTTAACATCTTCTTGACGCCTTTCACCTCATTTGTCATCTTTTTCTCAAAAGCCCGATGATCATTCCTCAATTCGTTGACATTGCGGTGTAGAGCCGCAATGCGTTGATTCACGTCGCCCTCTACCATCCCGTAGTTTGGGGGAATAGTGTTGTCCACCTCGATCTCCTCCTCCTCATCCCCAAAAGTAAAAGCATCGATATCGGCTTCCGTATCACCGAAAGAAGAGGAGTGTGCACGTTTCTTCCCTTTGTGGGAAGACATCTTGCGAAGTGTTGCAAGGTCAATGGCAACAGAAGAGGCCGGAGTAGAGGCAATGCGAGGAACCCCCGGAAGGTTGGTGAAAAGTAAGGAAAGAAGACGCCCATAAGGAAGGTCTCGATGACTAGTGACAAGTCCACTCATGCGTTTGGCAAGAATGTGCATGATGTTGACTTGCGACCTTGATTTTAGGGCATGAAGTAGAACGGCTTGAATGGAGCTAATTTCAGAATGATTCCCGGATTTGGGAAAGATGTTCGAATCAATTATCTTATTCCACACAACGCATTCGGGAAGAAGATCTCTTCCATAGAGGTTTGTGGTAGTGTGAAGAATATTGGATTTGCAAATTGATCCAATAATGTCGGCAATTGTGAGAGAGCCGGGAAGAGTGGTTAGACTATGTGCGGTGCTATAAAATTTCAAACCGGAGGAGGGAACATGAATAATCATGCCTAATTGAGCTAAAGTGAACACAAAGTCTTTTTCTTCAATGGCGAAGGTAATGAGTTCCTCATCTTCATTATAGTTGAAAGAGGCATAAAACTCATATATGCGAGATTTATAAAGGACATTGGAGAGAGTGAGAAAAGTGGTCCAACCAATTGCTGCAAAGGTAGCTTGAGTTTGAAATTGATCAAGTTGGTTGACTACAACCAATCGACCCTCGTTTATTCCACGTTTTTTTAGGGCATTGGCATTTTGTCTAGGTGTAGGATTATCTTGTTTCTTGGATGCAGAAGCACGTACTCTAGGCATGTTGATCTAATCAAGATAATACTCATATGAATATATAATTAATGATCAATTAAGGACTAGTGTGTGTCTAATGTGCAAACTATGTTCATTTTTCTTCTTGTCATGACACAAAGGAAGAGAAAAAAAATTATATTTTGTAAGATTTATGACAAGGCATATGATAATTCAATGTATATGTAACACATTTAAGAGAATGCTAATTAAAAATAGCAAACTCTATGTATAATGTGTGCATAAATAGTGTGTGTGTGTCCTAATCGTGAGAAGTTTTTGAAAAATGATGAATCAAGTGTATACTAATGTTAATGAACATATTAGAAGTAATATAAAAGTGAATTTTTAAATTAAAAGTCAAAATTTAAAAAAATGAAAAAATATGTGAAAAATTCCAGCAGCCTCACGGTCGAGGCACGGTATCGACCGTGGTTCGACCGTGGAGGATCTGGATTGTTGCTTGAACTGTGTTTTTAATTCGACGGTTGATACATGGTCGTACGTGGTTCGACTGTAAGTGAGCTGTACAGGTTTTTGAACTTTTGTCTTTTTTGTCCTTTGTGACAAGATATGTATTTTTTTAATCTCATAATCACAGCACACTAATCACTTTTACACATAACCCACAAGTTTCATATCACACACATTTCAAACAATTTTTAATACTTCAATACTTTTTCAAATAAAAAGCTTCAAGAGTTTTAAAAAAAATAGTTACGAAGAATTTTAGTTTTCAAAAATTATTTTCAAAAAAATTGTTTTTAAACCTCAAGCTTTTCTTTAGAACAATTTTAGTTGTATTCATTCAAGATTTTCGAAAAAAAAATGTCCAAACATAAAGATAATATACACTTTTATCAGATTCATAGAATTTTTATGGTGCAAAGTAGAAGCCTAAATGGAGAGAATGAGGAAAGTGAAAGAAAATATACCTTGTTAGATGAAGAACTGGTGAAGATAAGCTAAAACCGAGAAGAAATCTAGAAAAGGCAAACTTCAACCGAGGATCTTCCGCGGAAAAATTCATGTGGTCAACTGGATCTTCGACCGTAAGGTAATCCTTGATTTTTTTTGTAATTTAAATGGTGAGATATCGAGTTTTTGATGAGGATTAGGCTTAAAAACGTTAATGGAGGCTGTGGGGGCGGCTAGGGTTTTGAGAGAGAAGAGAGGAAGAGATAAAGTGGAGGAGAGAGAAAGAAAAGTGGCATCCTAGGTTAAAAACCCGTCTTTGTCCCGACGGTCAATGCACGGTCGACCGTGTATCGACCGCGTGTGTTTTTACCATTATTGACATTTTGGACAGTGAGCCCACGGTCGATGGACGGCTTCGACCGTGAACCCCGCTGGACACCATTTTTTGAACATTTTCACATAATCATGCATATTTTTCTAAGGCACATGCTCCATCATTCCTAAACCAAGTCTCAATAGATCAAATGTTTCTCTCTTAAGTGGTTTAGTAAATATGTCCGCAATATTTTCACATGAATCAACCTTTTCTAAGTTAATGTTTCCTTTTTGCATATTGTCACGTAAGAAATGATGCCTAATATCAATATGCTTAGTTCTAGAGTGCAAAACAGGATTTTTACTTAAATCAATAGCACTTTTATTATCACACATAATAGGAATATCACTTAAATATACCTCATAATCCAATAAGGATTGTTGCATCCACAATGCTTGTGCACATGTTTTTCCTGCGGCTACATATTCGGCCTCGGTTGTTGATAATGCCACGGATGTTTGCTTCTTTGAAAACCATGAAGTAAGGCAATATCCAATGAATGCACATACTCCACTTGTACTCTTTCTATCCAAGTAACATTCTCCAAGATCCGAATCCGCATAACACATGATATCAAGACCACCCATCTTTGGATACCACAATCCTAAGTTGATTGTTCCCTTTATATACCGGAATATTCGTTTAACGGCCTCATAGTGTGATTTCTTTGGATTTTCCTGAAAACGTGCACAAACACAAACACTATACATAATATCGGGGCGACTTGCCGTTAGATAAAGCAAGCTCCCGATTAAACCACGATATCTAGTACTATCATATACTTCACCTTCTTCATCAAGTGTCAAGTGTGTGTTTGTGGCCATAGGTGTACTCATAGGTTTGACATTCTCAAAATCAAACTTCTTAAGCATATCCTTGATGTACTTAGATTGGCTAATGAATGTACCATCTTCATATTGCTTTATTTGAAGACCAAGAAAGTAATTCAATTCACCCATCATGCTCATTTCAAATTCATTATGCATAAGAGTTGAGAATTCATCACATAAGTCTTGACATGTTGATCCAAAGATAATATCATCCACATAAATTTGCACAAGTAATATATCATGCTTTCTCTTCTTGGTAAATAAAGTATTATCAACTTTTCCCATGACATAATCATTTTTCAACAAGAATGATCTTAATCTATCATACCATGCTCTAGGTGCTTGCTTAAGGCCATACAATGCTTTTCTAAGTTTGTATACATGAGATGGATTAATTGGATCTTCAAATCCGATAGGTTGACATACATAGACTTCCTCTTTTATAAAACCATTTAGAAAAGCACTTTTGACATCCATTTGATATAGTCTAAAATCATCGGCACATGCATAAGCAAGTAGAATCCTAATGGATTCCAATCTAGCAACCGGAGTAAATGTTTCATCATATTCTATCCCTTCTTGTTGATTGTATCCTTGGGCAACTAATCTAGCCTTATTCCTAGTAATGACTCCATTTTCAACCACTTTGTTTCTAAACACCCATTTGGTTCCTATTATGGTATAACCACTAGGCAAAGGTACTAAGTCCCACACTTGGCTTCTAGTGAATTGGTTTAACTCTTCTTGCATTTCCATTACCTAACTTTCATCCTTAAGTGCTTCTTTAATATTCTTGGGTTCTATGTGAGACACAAAGGCAAATGATGTACTAAGGTTTTGTGTTTGGGATCTAGTGAGTCTTTGGTTTAGGTCTCCTATAACTTGGGTTATTGGATGGTTCCTATTTTCCCTAACCTCATTTTGTTCACTAGTGATCTTATCATTTACTATAGGATTTTGGTCACTAGGTTTATCTAAGTCAACTCTAGAGAGTTGTGTTTCAATGGCTTCTTCTTCTAGTTTGTCATCATCTACTAGAGGTCGAGTCTTAGGTGGTGGAGATTCATCAAATGTGACATTAAGGGATTCCTCCACAACCATAGTGGATTTGTTTAGTACTCTATAGGCTTTGCTATTTAGAGAGTATCCTAAGAAGATACCCTCATAGGCTTTGGGGTCAAACTTGGTCAAATAGTCTTTGGTGTTAAGGATAAAACACTTACTTTCAAATACTCTAAGGTGACCTAAGGAAGGTTTCCTACCTTTGATAATCTCATAGGGTGTTTTACCTATCATTGGTCTAATCAAAACTCTATTGAGTATGTATGTGGCCGTTGAGACCGCATCACACCAAAACTTTTGGGGTATGGATTGTTCATTAAGTATAGTCCTACTCATCTCTTGTAAGGTCCTATTTTTCCTCTCAACTTACCCATTTGATTGAGGAGTGCGAGGAGCCAAAAGTTATGAGAAACTCCATGTTTATCACAAAATGCTGCAAATTGCGCTTCATTGTCAAATTCTCTACCATGGTTGGTACGAATTGAAATAATCGTACAACCGAATTGGTTTTGAATTTTCTTTCCAAGAATTTTAAATTTGTCAAAAGCTTCATTTTTTGTTTTCAAAAAGGATGTCCATGTATATCTAGAGAAATCATCTACAACAACTAGTGTGTAGAAATTTCCTCCATAACTTTGGATTGCTGAAGGTCCAAAAAGATCTATATGCAAAAGCTCAAAACATCTCTTAAAAGATATGACATTTTTAGATTTATGAGATGAATGCACTTGCTTACCTATCTTACATGCATCACAAAAATGATTATCAAATTTCACAATAGGCATGTCTCTAACAAGTTCACTACTAGACAATTTATGCAATAATCTCATGTTAGCATGTCCTAGTCTTCTATGCCACAAAGTTGGATTATCAATAATAGATGTAAGACATACTTGAGTGTTAGGATTGTCACCAAGTCTACATGTATAGAGTCCATTCCTCCTAACACCTTTTACTATCACATGATCATCTTTGCATATCATACTTTCATGCTTGGAAAATCTAACATTCAAGTCTTTATCACACAATTGACCAACACTTATCAAGTTGTAAGCTAGACCATTAACATGCTCAACATTTGTAAATTTAATAATGTCATGAAGGATGTTACCTCTACCAACCATCTTTCCTCTTAGGTTGCTCCCAAACACCACATGTCCTCCATCATACTCTTTGTATGAAGTAAAGAGTTCTCTATTTCCGGTCATGTGTTTTGAGCAACCACTATCAAGTATCCATTCATGAGACATAATCTCATTTTTGTTGCAAGCCTACACACATGGAATAATCATTCAAGCTTTTGTTACCCAATGTTTCATGGGTCCGAGATGGTTAACATCAAAAACTCCTACTTTAATCCACCTTTGAGTGATCTTGAAACCCTTATGATACCATGTGTTTATAGAGTTGATAGGTTTGATAGAATGCTTTGGTCTTTGAATCACATTTGACTTGGGTTTCTTGAATCCAACTCCATGCCTTATGGTTGGAGTGTAAAACATTTTTACTTGTTCATCACTTGCAACTTTTGGTTTACAAGTTGAAGAACTAGAGCCAAGTGACAAATTTTGAAACTTAAAAAAATTGCAGTGGGCCGATGGTCGATGCACGGTATCGACTGTGGGTCTCCTGGATTTTTTCTTTTCCTTTTTCTTTCACAAATTTGATTTTTGTCACATGACTTATAGGCATGGTGTTTGAACAACTTGAAAAACCAAGACCACCCTTATCATTTGATGATTTTTGGACTTTTTAGCATTTCATCAAGCCTATGTGTGCTCTCTTCAAATTTTGACAAGGTGGAGTTGTCAAAACTTGTCTTTAGCTTATTCTCCAAACTTATTAAGCTTGGAGATAGATGAGGAACAACTTGACTTTGTAAATCTTTGATTCTCAAGTTCAACTTTTCAATCTCCTTTTTCAAATTTTTGTTTTCAACTTTTAGTTCCTCATTTTTTGCAAGTATTTTAGAGCTAAAGTCACACAATTGATCATATTGGTCATTATCACTATAATAACTTGAATCGGATTGTACCTCATTTGTCTCAAAGGCCATGAGACATGTTTCCTCCTTGGTGTCATCTTGATTTTCATCACCACTGTCACTCCATGCACCTCCAAGGAATACTTTGTGGTTTTCTCTCTTCTTTGATGCAACTTTTGGACAATCACCAATGAGATATGAGGAATCACCAAATCCATAACATTCTCTTGATGACTTCTTGTCTTTCTTGGCATCAATGCCTTGCTTGTACTTTCTTGGGTCAAAGCGAGCCTTCACATTTTTGCCCTTCCTTTTGAAGAACTGATATATATGTTTTTATGCATGTTTTACATGCTAGAATACCCCGTACTTAGCCCAAATCCAAGGTGATTACTCTTATTATTGATCTAATATGCTTAACATTCACCATGCAGGTTACAAAGAGCTTAAAGCAAGATGAATGGGCAAAACAAGGGAAGAATAGAAGAAAATTGAAGAATAGTGAAAAAAAATGATCACTACGGCCGTAGGCCGTAGGAGGCTGTCTTCTAGAAGCCATCATTTCCTGCCACTCTTTGCGTGTCCCGGTTGAGTGGTTTAACATTGCGTGCAGAGAATATCTGTCCCAGCCACCCTACGGCCGTAGAGGCTTCTTCCTACGGCCGTAAGAAGTCCACTTACAGCAGATTAAATTCAGAATTCTGCCATTTTGCAAAGGGTTACTTCTCTTGGTGATTCGAAGAAGGAGAGCTTGGATCTTGAAGGCTTGGAACAACATTTGAAGCTTGGTTTCATTAGTTTTATCATTGCTAGCTTGGGTATACTCTTTCCATTTATTATATCAATCATATTCCCATGTGTTCCAGATATTGTAGTGCTACTATTATTGTATATGGATAACTAAACTCATTTCACTTGGGCCAAGATGATTCTTGGCTAAGTTATGGCAATATATTTGACTTTTATGATGACTTGATTCATATATGCATGTTTGATCTTGAATACAAGTGTGTTTTATCAACTTAGTATGTTTAATCTTACCATGTTCATGTGTGATAATATGTATAGGATAACTCCTTCATGTTTAAGCATGTGGATATTCAAGAATGATGGTTGATTTTACTAATTCCATGTTGAGTTTGTTATTAGAAATGATACATCTTGCATGGTTGTCTTTAGATATCATTATTGGAATATGTTTTGAATCCTTGTAGGTTCATCCATTATTGGTCATTTTACTCATATGTTGGTTTTATGCATGCCTTGTGATTGTAGATGAAAATCTTGTCATTTGGTGTATTCATTGGTCTAACATGCTACAAATAATTAAAGGGTTCACAAAGATGTTTGTTGGAATGTTTAGATGGTGAAATGAACTCACATGTATGCCTTTGTTATGCTTGTCTTAGTGTTCAATGTGCATATCACATGATTCATGTTTTAAGAAGTGTTGGCTATACTAGAAATGGTAGGTTTAACATGTTCATATCTTTAGTAATCACGTGGCTAATCATTAAAACCCCTTAATTGTGTGGTTTGAGTTTAGAGGAGTTTGTGACCCCATTGTACCAGTTTACATGTGTTTATGATCTGAGATTAAAGTCTAGATTGTAATTTGTTGTTGAATGCCTTTATGTTAGATTTGACTGTTCTGTCTTATTGGTTCCTACGGCCGCAGTGAGAAATCCATACGGCCGTAGGGACTATACAATATGCTACGGCCGTAGTAATTAATCAGTACGGCCGTAGGAGGTTATTTTCACAACAGTTTGCTGTTTTTGCTTGTTTTAACTTATTTAACCACTTTAACACCTTTTTGGGTTCTGAGGACTACTGGATATGCCATTTGAAAAGATGTATGTCTTTGTAGTCTGATTTGGACGTGATTTGGTGGATTTGTAGTTAAATCCTTATATGTCGTTGCTTACCTGATTATGTTTAATTGCTAAGTCTGAGTCTTGATAACTCGAGTGATGATTTCTGCATGATAATGTAGTCTTTTGAGTATTAGAACAGCATGCTATGTGCTTAATCTATTCAAGTCTTCATATTATGTTTTGTATTGAGTCGTTGCCATGACTAGTCTCGATGATTCGAAAGCCTGAGTGAATCTGTTATCCTGCATGTTTGCCTTCAGTGTTAATCTGTTTTAGTTGGTGTATTTCTTGTTTAATTTAGTTCATTCTGTCACTTGCTTAATATTAATTCTGCTGATCAAACAACAATGAGACTTAAGTATTGGTAGCTTCCTGTCCTGGTGGAACGATATCCGGTCTTACCGAGTCTATACTGCTATTGACCAGGTTATACTTGCCTGAGTCGTGTGTAGTATTTGCTTAGTAACATCGTTTTTATAAATTTAAAACGAGGTTGTGTCACAGCATTTTATAAAGAAAAAAAACCAGTAGTCTAAAGCACACCAAGAACTTCTTGAAGTTCCTCACCATCATAACATATTCTTCATCATCATCACTATTGCCATCATCTTCCTCGTCACTTGAGGATTCTTTAACATGCTTGGCTTTGAGGGCAATGTATTTTGACTTCCTTCTTCAATTTGGCAATTTCATCATCTTTTTGCATTATCACCTCATACACCTTGAGGTTTCCAATATGCTCATCCATTTGAAGTAAGTTCAAGTCCTTTTGACTCCTCTATGGCCGTCACCTTAGCTCTCCATTTTGGTGAAAGAGCCCTAAGAAACTTTCTCACAATTTTCTTGTTAGAATAAGTAGTCCCAAGTGACTTGAGACTAGTAACAATAGTATTAAATTTAGAGAAAGCTTCATCAATGCTCATTTCATCAAGAATGTTAAACTGCTCATATTGTTGTACAAGCAACTCAACCTTGTTGTCTAGGATTTGAGCATTTCCTTGATCGGTAGTGACAAGAGATTTCCAAATTTCATTAACATAAAAACTCTTTCATACTCTTTTCTAGGTAGTGCATTATATAAAAAGAGTTTTGCTTCAAAATTTTTGGAAATCATCTTCTTGTCATCTTGATCCCATTTGTCCTTAGGAGTTTGTACATATGCATCAATTTTGGAATCAAAGGTTTTTGGCACATGATCACCATTCTCTATGATTTCCCAAAGATCAACATCTTCGGCTTTGACATATGTCATAAACCTTTGCTTCCAAAAACAAAAACCTTCTTCTTCAAGAAGTGGAGGTCTAACCATAGAATTCCCCTCTACAAAGTTTTGTCCCATTTTCAACTCAAAGAATTTTTGAAAAATGTTTTAGAACACTCAAAGCAAGTTTTCAAAAATTATCAAGAGCAACTTGCTCTGGTACCAATTGTTAGAACCTAGAGGGGGTGAATAGGTTATATATCCAATTTTTGAAGTTTTTACAAGTTCTTGCAATAATATAAAATCGATAGAGTTAGAAAGATATCACCAATCACAAGATGGACACAATGATTTATAGTGGTTCATGCAAGTGTTAACAAACTTGCACTACATCCACTCCTTGGCCTCACCCACCAAGAGTTTGATCCACTATCTTCTCTCTTTGAAGGTAGAGATAAACCTTTTACACTTCTCTTTTTCACTTGCAAGAATTAACACTTCAAACTTGCCAGTAAGGTAAAGATAACCTTACTTCACTCTAATTCTATAGGCTAGAGTTGATCCTCACTTCACTCTAATTTGAAAGGCTAGAGTTGATCATCACATTATTACAAATGATATGAAATGTAGAAGTAGTGTTTAAGCTTTAAAAGCTTTGACTCTTGCTTGAATCTTGATCTTGAGAGTTGAATGAATAATCAAGAAATATG
Organism: Pulicaria dysenterica; assembly: GCA_947179395.2. Lineage (NCBI taxonomy): Eukaryota > Viridiplantae > Streptophyta > Magnoliopsida > Asterales > Asteraceae > Pulicaria > Pulicaria dysenterica. The sequence goes on from OX359290.1 coordinate 84,250,186, forward strand.
AGCTCACAAGTATTAGAGAGTTTTCCGTGTTTTTATGTTTGCAAGAGGTGAGTAATGAATGAGGTTTGAGTTAGTTTAAATAAAGAAAAAGGTGCAAGTCCAAAAGCTGTCCAGATTTCCCACGGTCGAACCACGGTTGACCGTGGCTTCGACCGTCAGTCACCTGGAGTTTCTTGTTCTTTGCAATATAGACGTTGGACTTTATTTAAAACCACACTCAACTCATTTTTACCATAAAAATCAACTGAAAAGAGGATTTTTAAAAGGTTGGTTGATCCCATACTTCTAATGTTTGAATTTAAACACAAAAATGAAAGTTTGGAAACCAATACACAAAGCATGTTAGAATTTTACCCCTTTGGGAGATTCCTTTGCTAATTATGGTGGTGTATTGTTTCAAAGTAGGATTGTGTTTGTTATTTGCTAAAATGGGAAGTCTTAGATTTAATCAACCAACACAAATAAGTTTTATAAAATCTTTGTCATTTTTATAAAAGTTTTTATAAAAATAATTTTATAAAAACTTAAGCTCATTTAATTATTTTATTTGTAAGCTCATATAATATGATTTTATTCATGTAGGTAACTTCGGAGAAAACTTGATCTTGAGCGTTGATGGCTATGATCTTGGGCGATTGGATTTTCGACGATTTGTATAAACACAACTTGTAACAAATAAATATAAATATTAATTTGCTTGATTATATATATATATATATATATATATATATATATATATATATATATGTGTGTGTGTGTGTGTGTGTGTGTGTGTGTGTGCACATATGTTAATGTTAGTGTATACAATTATATAAACAAATTGTATATTTTTGAATTAACAAAAGAGGATATAAATTATATTCCTATTTTCCCAACAGTTATATACTACTCAAGTCAAGTTCCAATTTTTTAGTTAAATGCCTTTTTAAATTCGTCGCTGGTTCCAGGTCAAAACTGAACCCGGTGGAACAAAAACCAAGATAAGGCAAAACAGGAACCTAAACCGACTCAAAAGTGTATAATTCGTTTCAGTTTGGTGCTAGTTCTGGTTCTGGTTTAGGAGGGATGGTTTTAGTCCAAACATTTTTTCTACTCACTCCTACTTCCCTTTTACTTTTCAAGACTTAATATAAAAAAAATATCCATACTTCAACCTTAAGAACTCTATCCCTCTCTTTATCTCTCCTATTTTCTCTTTTTCACACTCGTATCTCTCTTACTGTAAAGAGGTACCGAGAAGCATTGAATTTTTTAGTACTTAAAAGAGAGGGATGGTGTTTGCTTCTATACTATTAATACCACTATTATGATCAAGAAGTTTACAACTAGGCCAAAAGTATTCCTGATGATTAATGCTAACTCTTTCTTATATATTGAGTCCCCCAGAAATTGATATTGTCGAGGTCGTATGATTACCATCTGCTGGTATGGTTGCCAACAATCCCCTCCCAGCATTTGGCGCAAATGCCTTTAGCTCTTGGGATTCAAACTCATCACAACCTAAGAATGGATGTAACAAGATGGCTGCCAATGACTCATCCATCCATCCCTCAACAAATTATTTGACAGATGTGGAATTTGAACCTATGATCTCACTTTAATACAAATTGTTAGGATCAAAGCGCTTACTACTATGCCAAAATATATTCCTAATGGTCAAAGCGCTATCCCTTTCTTATATATTGAGTAACCTATTTCGCCCATGGTGAATACCTCCCCTCTAGTTCAACCATTTACTATACTCTTAGTATCTTTGGTTAGCTAAAACTAATAAAGTCTATTTTCTATCTTGTTTCCCATTTAGATGAGTTGTTGGGGTCTTGACCATACTTTTTTAATGATCTTTTTAAATTATAAATGGGCTATATAATTTGCATTTCTGTTTAAAGAAAACTGTTAAACACTTATGTCATCATTTTCTAAAGAAATAAAAAGGTTATCTTTAATCTAACCCAAAATTACCATCCAAAAGGGCAAAAGAGTAATTTGATGAACAAAGCGCCCGCGTAACGAACTTTCACATCTCATTTATTCGGTCTCTCCTCCCATCCATGTTCACAAAAGGGGGAAAAAAGAAAATATTGTCGGAGATTTCCACCGGAGTTTCTCTCGCCGCCGTACGATTGTATCGGCCTGGGTTTCTATGTGCCAGTTGCAAGAACAGTTGAAGCTCTTTAATGGCGTCCCTTTTTTAATGTTTAAATTCAATTTGTACTTTTATAAATATTGTTAAAAGTCAAATTCTCTTTAATTACACCCTTTCTCTTCTCTCTCTCTCTCTCTCTCAAGTTTTTCAATAACTCGGAGCAGCAGTAATTAGCATTCAGGGCAGAAATCATCAAATCTCTCTGTTTTTCTCAGCATTAATGGAGAAAGCATGAAGTTCTCAACAACATCAACTACACCCCTTTAATGACCCATCAGAGTCAAAGGTTTTCTCTCTCTAAAATTCAACCAGAACCTCCGCAACGATTCAATTTTACAACATTCAAATATGTTTTTTCATCTCCTCTTTTTTTCCGTGATTCTAATAATCACATCGCCCTCATCATATGCTCAAGCAAACTGCACTCGAGTTTGTCGAGGTGATGGTAAATCTGTTTCCTATCCGTTTGGATTTTCCGACGGTTGTGAAATTCGCCTGAACTGTTCAGACGCCGGAGAAATCCGTGTTGGGGAATATCAAGTCGATAATATAACTAGGGATCACATATTGATCAATTTGCCGGCGAAATGCGATCGCCAGTTCGAAGAAATCCGGCACTTCAATAACTCAAACTACGCGCTCACTAAGCGAAACGGATTGCTATTGGAAAACTGTAGCTCGGCATTGAACGATTGTATTGTATCGACTAGTAGAGTTGAGAATCATTTCAACTTACGGCAGTGTAATTCATCGAACAATCGGAGCATGAATTGTTACTCCGATGAAAGTCCAAGTCGACAAGAGTTCATGGATATAAAAGCTCTGGAATCCGCCGGTTGTCAGTTTTTGTTCTCGTCTGTGACGGTTGATTTGAACGGAAACAGTTCGAGCATGCCGGTGTCGTTAGAGTTTCAGTCACTGGAGTTGGGTTGGTGGGTCCGCGGGGAATGCAGTTGCGATCCAAACGCGGTTTGCCGGCCTGCGTCGATTGAGAATCAGACGGTGGGGTATCGGTGCCACTGTAACGAAGGATATGACGGAGATGGATTCATCGCCGGCGATGGTTGTCGGAGAGGTTAGCTTTTCAATTTCTATTTATTATCATAAATCTTGGTAAATTAACTCCATTAAGATCGTTAATTACAGTAAACTTTCTTTTATTAATTTTGAGCGCGTAAATGAAAAGTATATTAGGATATGATTCTTTTATAAAAAAAATTGATCTATGAGATGATTTTTTCATATAAAAGTTTATTTATCTTAGTTAAATAAATATTTTACCAGCTTCTACGTCAGATTTAAAGGTGTTATACAATATGTGACAAAATCGATTTTTTCTAGATACTTCAAAGTTTAAAATGACAATAATACCATAATACCATATTATGTCTTTTATAGAAATGAAAAAAAAGCAAATCCCTTATTTCTTATGTATGTTTTTTATAGAGTAAAAAAAATGTATTTAGTTGATACTTAACGACAACCATGATAGATGAGTGTTGTCAAAGTCGCATACTTTTCGTATGAGTACATATTAAAATGAGTAAAATGCCTTTTCTTTAAGGTGTTCGTGAATATAGATGTCAATAACAACATAATATAGTCTATCTCGTTCAAATAGTATGTTCTATTCAAGTATAAATACACTAAGTAAATTATGTTTTAGAGGCAATTAACTCAAACTCCATCTCTATATTATTACTTTTTCACCTAGGTTAATTTGTTATTAATTTTGAATAAATTAAAAGAATAACAAACAAACTTTGTTTTCACAACCCTTTTCTTTTTCGATTCTCGTTGATGTGAAAATCTAAAAGCCAAGAATAAACTTTATTTTAGGTGCATATGGTGTATAGAGTATGAATAATTTTAGAGAGAAAAAGAAAAACAGCATATAATATTTGGATACCTAATCCACAAAAAGTTAGAAATTGTGACAGTAGAAAAACCAACTAATTCCCACATTAATTAGTATATAATTGTTTGTGTCGACTTTATTTGAAGGGCAAGCAATATTTGATACAAGTGATAGTTTGGTCAAATGATTTAAGTCGTCAAATTAGAATGAATCAATAGGAGGAATTAAAGGTAGGTAGTAAAGTGTCTAAACTCCTTTCCATGTGTACCGTTTTATTAAAAAGGAAATTATCAAAAAAAAGTTTTTAGGACAAAGTTTTTAAAACTTATCAATTAAGGTATTACCATCTTATTACAATTGTTTTTTTTAAGAGGATGATAACCACGGTCACGAGTCTGTGGATAAAAATAAAAAAGGTAATTTTACTTTTTAAAATAGAAATCACAACTCATGTTTTAATAATTAATTTTTCATATATTTCATGGTTACCTTTTAAATAATTTTCAATCTTCCATACGTGAAACAAGATTACTATTCTTAAAAGCTAAAATTAATTTATTTTTATTCTTATACACAGCGAGATTAGAACCTATAACTATAGAAAACACGTTTCTAGCATGTTAAGTCTGCTTATAAAAGGAGAAATTTCATAAAATTGTAATCAAGTTTGAAAACTATCCATCAAGATCATTCACCCCTATATTTCATATTGTGAAATTTCTCATGATTGATTTTGATAAAACAGTTTTTAAAATTAGTTACTACTTTATGAAACAAACTCACTAATAAAATTGGGTATCTAAATTAAAGACATAAAGGATTTGATAGTTTTTATAAACTACTTTTCCAAGGTAAAAAAATAATAATTGATAGATTTTTGAAATTATTTAATACCTTTATTTTTAACACCTTTATTTTTTTCATAAAAATAGACCATCTCTTTTTGACATTTTGCCTTTTTCAAAAAAGGAAAAAGGTAGGCTGCCATCAAGTGTTCAGCATGTCCATACGTTGTTAATCTGGGTTTTATTGATAATTGATGAGGATTTGATTATGTTTGACTTTGAACTTTTCTTTGTAGTCCGTTATGGAATAAATATGTGGACTATTACTATTAGACAATATAAAATGGAATATCCATCTTCATGAATCATGTGGCTCCCCCCACCCGATGTTAGTGCTAGGCTTGTATATTAATAACCTGTAAATAATTTATGTAGTTAGCAGTATTTAAATTAAGTGTTACTATACTCATAACTCATTTATATTATTAAAAATTAATTAATATAAATGTTTTTTTATTTTATAATTTATAAGTACAACATCATCTAAATTAACTGTTGCTAGTTGTATGAATCATTTACACATTAATAATAAAATAATAATATCATCATGTGAAATCTTCAACAAGTCTTTGATGGTGGGTTGTACGTAATTTCCTACGATGCTCTTGGTTGACTTTTGATGTTATTGATACACACGATAAAATGTATACTTGTATATTACAACATTTCATAAGTTTTATTTTCATGTAATTCTACATGAGGATCTTGTATTGGAGCTATAAGTAGTCTGTATCACCGATTAAAATTTTATATAAAGTGTTACTTCTTTTAAAATTATATTTTTAATAAGAGTACTATTGGACAAGCTAAATTTTAATATAGATTTAATTAACCGAATTTTAGACTAGATCGAATTCCCTATGTTTGCTAGCTATCACTAGGACTCTTAAATTTAATTACTGCTTGCTAATGATCGGTAACTAGGTATTTTTATACTAGTTCTAGTTGATATATCTTAGAGAAACGTTCTGTTTTCAAGTTTTTTTAAGGAATGAAAGTAAATAATTTGAAAGGAAACCTTTGGAAAATGTGTTATTAAGTATCATTTTGGGAAGAAAAGCAAAAGAAATGGAGGAATATAGGCTTATTTTGATGTCAAATCTATCTTTTGATGGTTTGGAAGGAAATAATTTGCTTTCCATTCCTTTCTTTTCCTTTAATTATTTGGGCATTGGGTTTTCTATAACTTCCCGTGGGTGTTTAGGGTTCTTTTATAAAACCATTATTTTGTTTAGTAGGTTTTTTATAAAGTAACAAGTCTCAGATTATTTTCTTAATAATTTATCTTATTATCTGTGAATGAAATAATCTGTTTGAAGTTACTTATTTCATTAGCAAGAATCCCAAACACAGTTGAATCATCTGTATTTGTGAACGCTGTCCATATGCTGATCTACTCCTTTTGTCAATTTTAACTTGTGTTCCAGTCAATAATTGTGGTGCTACAAGGTACATGTCTGGCGAATGCGGTGGAACAACAAGAGTAGGTGTGCTTATCGGAGGTAAATTGCTATATTTTATCTTTTCTTTGAACGACAAACACATACTTTAGATCTACATCTTGGATATGTTTGATGAAACTGGTTGGGGCTTATTAATTGATAATCCCAAACCCGAGTCATAAGCTACTTGAAAAGACTTTTATTTTGGGGGCTTATAGGTTACGGGGGCTTATGTTTTTAATAATCCCCTCACCCAAACGAGGTTAGACGACTGGGGATTATAAAAACTAGAATCCCAAGCCCTATAATCCCCTATAAGCCCGTCGCCAAACATACCCCTTATGTCCAAAAAAAGACTAGAACCCGTAAAGGATACAAATTGTTTACTTCTCAGGAATTGTGGCTGGAGCTTCTTTGATGTCCACTGTTGCACTCATATGCTTCTGCATTAGAAGACGAGCCGCTTTGAGAAACCAACGAAGTGCAAAACGCCAATTCTCAGAAGCTACAGGTAGTTTTAATGTCCCGTATTACCACTACAAAGAAATCGAGAGAGCCACAAATTCTTTCTCAGAGAAACAAAGATTAGGTGTAGGAGCATATGGCACAGTTTATGCTGGAAAACTAAGCAGCAACGAGTGGGTCGCTATTAAAAAGATACGACATAGAGACAGGGATGAAAATGGTAGCGACCAAGTTATGAACGAGATCAAACTTATCTCTACTGTAAACCACCCGAACCTAGTTCGCCTTTTGGGATGTTGCATTGAGAAAGGCGAGCAGATTCTTGTTTATGAATTCATGCCAAACGGAACGCTTTCACAGCATCTACAAAGAGAAAGAGGGAAGGTTCTTCCATGGACAGTAAGAATCACCATTGCAACTGAAACAGCACAAGCGATTGCTCATCTTCACTCTATGAACCCTCCCATTTATCATAGAGATATTAAGTCTAGTAATATACTTCTAGATTACAACTACAACTCCAAGGTTGCAGATTTTGGTCTTTCTAGACTTGGGATGTTAGACGACTCGCATATATCAACTGCCCCGCAAGGGACACCGGGATATGTTGACCCGCAATACCATCAAAACTTCCATCTTTCTGATAAAAGTGATGTTTATAGCTTCGGGGTGGTTCTTGTAGAGATAATTACAGCTTTAAAAGTGGTTGATTTTTCAAGACATCATAGTGAGATCAACTTGGCTGCTCTTGCTATAGATAGGATTGGAAAAGGTTGTTTGGATGAAATTATAGATCCGTTTTTGGAGCCAAACAGAGATGCATGGACACTTTCGTCAATTCACAAGGTGGCAGAGCTGGCGTTTCGATGTTTGGCTTTTCACAGAGATATGAGACCGGCAATGACAGAGGTAGCGGATGAATTGGAACAGATAAGGCTCAGTGGGTGGAACACAATCGATGATAATGTAACCATGGCGTCATCATCAGTTGCATCGTTTTCTTCATCACCGTACAATGGCAGTGAGAAATCGATAGGTGGGACTATAGTAAAAAAAGTGGTGGCGATTGGAAGCAAGAGATTGGGCGTTCCACATGTGATACCTGATTGTTTAAAGAAAACAGAAGAGGGGAAAGATAGTTCACCTGTTTCAGTGCAGGATATATGGTTAAGTGAGCAGAGCTCACCCTCAACCAACAGCTTGTTAGGCAATGTTGTTAGGTGAAACAGTGAGATCTGAACTCTTAAAACCTGTGAATATCAAACATTCATGGATGCATAAAGACACCCAAGAAAGAGAAAGAAAAAAAAAAGAATCAGTAAACAAAATATATTAGAACTTGTGATTTCATTACAATTTTGTGTGGTTTGGACGTTTGATACAAATTTAAATATTGTTTCATTACAAAGTTTCAGTTGTTTTAACCATGACTTCTTGGGTCAGCAACTTGGTGCACTTTCCTGGCTTCAGCACTTGAAAATTGACCAACAACTCGGGCGTGTGGGATGGATGATTTTCCAGTAGCAAGTGCATCAACATTTTCCAAAAAATATTTCTTGGGAAGCTTGCCGACAACATTTCCTTCCTCGTTACCGCTCCCATCCAAAAATGCAAAATGTGGAATACCTTCAACACCAAACTCGTCTAGTTCTTGTTCCCACTTTGTATTGTCAACATTAAGCATCACAAAATTTACTCGATCCCTGGATTCAGAAAAGTTTTTTTTTTCAGACTAATAAGCTAAGGATTATTTTGAATATTTTATTCAAAAGAAGGCCAAATCATCTCATAAAATAAGTTAATAAGGAAGAGAAAGAAAGAGAATATTTACTTGTATTGTTGCTCAACTTTGTAAACATCTGGAGCTAATTCACGACAAACCTCACACCAGTCAGCATAAAACTCCACAACTGTCGGCTTCCCGTTTGAAAGTGCCTGTTGATAAGCAAAATCAAAATGCAATACAAATAATAAACACACAATTACACAAACACACTCTTGAGGCCTTAAATAGATAAAAGAATCATATTAGATAAAACTGCAAGCAATAATGATAATGATGAATCGAACAGCATCATCAAAGTTATTCAGTACAGCAAATGCTTGTGAAAGAAAGGTAAGTAGGTAACCTCTTCATACGGCAATGCTGCAGCAGAAAGGTCCTTCAAAGAAACACCAAAATCAAGTCTGCCTGATAAGAAGAGACCTACTGCTCCAACAACTGAAACTACCGCAATTCGCCGATTCAGGCTTTTGTTGGGTAGTTCAGGAAATCCTCCACCACTTGGAGAACTTGTAACATCACCAGTATTATCACCTTTATCAGAACCAGACTCGGTGATCAAGGTTTTCTGCATTCAATGGTAGTTTGACAGGTCTGTCAGTCAGTGTTCTTTAATAATATGTAGTCACATAATAAAATCATGAATCAATAAGAAAACCCAGCAACCTTGTGGATTAAAGTCAAATATGTTCTTACTGACCCCAGCAGAAGTTTTCATCAAATTTGGTATTACAATTGCAAACTGGTAGCAAATCTATAGCAAAGTTTGTTGTAGTAGATTGGTTCAGAGTTCAGACAGTGTGAGCAAGAACCAACGAAGCCCTAGAGAAACCGACGAAAACTACAATGCCACTGTTTGAATACTTTATCGGAAGCCAGTAAACCACACATAAATGTAAAAAGTTCCGTAAATCAACTTAAAAGTGTCGTTTCTCTACTTAACCTAAACTATGAGCTCCTTCATGTAGTTCAATCTGGTTCTAAAATGTCGATGTAATTTGGAAATCATTGAACCTCCTTTCATAAGAGCCTCTAACTATTCATAATATATCTCCATATTCCAAAATAGTCACGCTTGAATTTCGATTTCAAAACGTACTACTTGTCAAATTCACAATTGATAAATCAATTAATCATGTAGGGCTTAATTATTCCTGCAGTTTCTTAGAAGAATTAATAACGAATTAACGATCATTAACAGATATTATCCTAAAGTTTGTGGATGAGAGAGAGAGAGAGGGAGAGAGAGAGAGAGAGAACCTCAGAGTTAGAATCTGTTGGATTAGGTTCAGTTTGGCAGTACAATCTGTGGTGTCTGAAGCTTCTATGGCGAGAATGAACGGGGGAATTTATGAAACGGACAGATTCTGCGGCGGGATGAAAAAGAGACGGCCGGAATCTATGGAGACCGACGGGATTGGAAGCAACTCGAGCCATCGGAGTTTCTTCTGCGGTGGCCTAGGAGTTAAAGCAAAATTACAGTTTGGTCGAAGAAATGCTGACTTTATAGTTGTCACGTGCGATAGCTTGCTTATCGATAAGAGCATACGGAGTGGTCTCAGTGTGGTATCGGTATTCCTATGTGGAGTCACGGTACCGCGCCAAACACCACCCCCCAAGTTGGGGTACCGCAAGTTTTCATGCTTTCTAAGCATTGGTTTGCCGATGAGAATACCGAAGAGAACAGAGAGAGGCATGAGAGAGAAAGAGAGTAAAGAAGAGAGAGAAAAGGAGGAGAGAGAAAGTAGAGTATTTTTTAATAATATTTTTTTGAAATATGTGAAACATGAGTATTACGGGAGTTTAAACATAGTTGAAGCATAAGTGATGTGGCGTAGACGTGGCGCGAAGCATGAGATGCTTCTCGGCATGTATACCCCATGCTCTAAGAGTTAATAGAGAGAGATAGATATTACCTTTTTCTTTTGACAGCAACGACTATCCTGTTCTCGTCTTTTTTTTACTTTTAAGGAAATGAAAGAATTTAAAAAAAAAAGAAAAATTGTGTTTTGAAGTTTCATATAATAAAAGAAACGGAATGAATGAGAGTGATTTGGAGAGGAAGTTTAAGTATATTTTGTCTTAAAAATTATCCATATCAAAAAATGAGAGGATTTAAAAAGAAAATGATTTTCTTTCTTTTTCTCTCCTTAAACTCGAGAACATGCGGTAACTAGAGGTGTGTTCGAATCTGGAACCGGACCGAACTGGACCAAAACCGAAAGAACTGGTAATGGAAATTGGTAAAAGCTAGAACCGAAAACTGAACCAATATAAGGGAACCGGTTCCGGTTTCCGTTTCGGTTTCGGTTCCGGTTAGTAACCGGTTATTTCAGGTATAGAACCGCATAAGACCGAAAATAACTGAAAGATTATTTTGGAACCGGTTTCAAGTGTAGGAACTGAAAAAACCGGTAACCGGTGAATATTTTTTCTATTAAAGACAAATATAATACGTTTGTAGTAGTTATTTTTACTTACTAGTAACCAAAGAATAAGTTACATGCAAAATAAGGTTATGTTTGTCGTAGAGATTGACAACTAAACAGTTTAAGAGATACGGTTCCGGGTATGGAACCGGATACCGGCCGAAAATTTACTTTGTAACCGGTTTCAAGAATGAGAATCGAAAATAACCGATAACCGGTGAATATTTTTGCTATTAAAAGCATAAATGTTACATTTATATTAGTTGATTTTTACCTATAAACATTAACTAATAACCAAAAAACTATACGGTTTAAAGTTAAAGGAAAAATACTTGAAATCGTAAGTAGTCATGCATGCATTTTTTACACTAGCATATGACTAAAAATAATAGTTCATTGACTTCGTTCTTACAAACAATTATCATTAACAATATACCAACGATAGTAGTTCAATAACCAACTATATCACCAAAAATAATAGTTCATAACCAACCATACGACAAATACAAAATCACAAACCAACCGGTTCCGGTTCTAAGACCGAACTACCCGATAACTGGTGAAATCAGAACCGAAAGAACCGGAAACCAAAAATGAGATTTTAGGAGAACCTGGTAACTGGACTAAATATTCCGGTTCCGGTTCCAATCGATTCCGGTTCCGGTTCCGGTTCCTATTCTGGTTCAGTTTTTCGGTCAAAAAACTCATCCCTAGCGGTAACTACTAAGAGGCAAAGTAAAAACCAATTATACACAAAAAAACAACAAATATTACATCTATGGATTACTACACCAATTCACCCAATTGAATCTCCTCGTAAACTCCCACTAACATTTATCCAAAAGAAAATTGATTTTGCACCATACTAAAAAGATTAGCAGCTGTTGTACCGTTCGCAAAAAAAACTTTACCGTTTCGATATTTCCAAATTGCTCAACACGCAATGTAAATTACCACAGAAAAACTTCTAACTTTAACTACTTCATTCCCGAATTAGATTCCCATTTAAATAATGATTTAATCGTGTCCCCACGCAAGTTAGGTACATCCCACCATTTATTATTGCTAAGAACAAATGAGCATCAATTCTAGATCAGCGGAATAAATCAATTCTGTTTCCATATCAACTCTACAGGAGTAGCAAATTGTAGAATTAGTCTAAACTCCCTTTCAAACAAGATTACAAAGTCTAGGAAGTCTACAACTTCGAAGGCTCCAAATAAATAAGTTTATCTTACCGGAGACACTGCAAAGCCATATGACATGACAATTTCCAGCAGCTCCAAGATACTCCCCATCAATTAAAGCACGAAACCCTAGGTAAAACATGATAAAAAATGGAATTAAACTAGACGGATTTGCTTATTTGAATATTAGAACACAATGCAATTGGAATTTTGTAGTTTGGTTGAGTTTTGGGTAATATTGGATTTCTTATAATTAACTGTGTAAATGTTCTTGGCGAGCCCTTGAATCGTAAAACGTATTGAGTCTCGAATCAGGATCGGAAATCAAAATTGTAAAGACTAAACTAACTTACGGATCCTAAACTAAAGAAGGGTGAATTGTAAATGGTACTACATTCCAAATCGCAAATCGTAACATCGAACCCCATATTCAAACCTAAATCAAATTCGGAGTTCTCACACAAAAAATATCGTAGTTCTCGCATAAAAGTACTATTATGGTTTGAACTTTTCATATATATATATATATATATATATACGCACACATGTCTCGTAACGGTTTAGAATTAATTTGAAAATCATAAAAACTATTTGCACAATTTGGGGTTACTATCTTCAACAAAGTTTCACCAAAAAATATATTAAATTAATATCTTCAACCAATTTCAAACCAAATCAATCATATCTTCGTGGTAGCGGGTTGGGGTACTATTGCGGTGATGGTTGATGCTACTGCGGTGGTGAAAAGGGAAAGTTAGTCTTTTTAAGTTTGAGATTGACCTAATTCGTGCAAAACACAATGACCAAAAATGTAATTAACTCATATTTTAATGTTAAATGTTTTAGTTTGTTACAAAATAATTTCATTTTCTAGTATCTTTTGTGTTTTTAAAAAAACTGGATAAAATGAGGGTAACTATGAACGAACCCATCCCCGTTCCTCCTATAAGCAATAAACGGATTTTCCCCTCTTATCGTTTCCAAACACATCCGATAATTTTCTCTACCATCCGCACATCCCTACTTTATGATAACTCTCGACTTCAAAACAAAACGATTTTTATTTGCATATTTATTGAGAAACAATTAGTATTACTTAATGTAAAAGAAAGGAAAACTCCATGTGGTAAAATAGAAAGTAATAAATAATGGAAGAGTCCAACTGTCAAAAAAAGATTCACTAAATCTCAAGATACGATTACGATAGGAGTTATAAGTAATCGCGTATAGTCCAAGTGTCCAACGGCTAATCGCTAAATAAATCTCAAGATACGATTCTATTCCTTCCCGCGCTTGCCCTATATAACTTCAGAGCACCATCTCTATCTGTCATAATCTATCTTTCAGCATTTTCTCCCTTCAGTTCACCGGTCGATTTCCGTCACAGATACCGTCCGTCTGCTTCCATCACTTTTCAAGGTAATCATCCGTCCTCTTACATTCCCTGTTTTCCCCAATTCTTTATCGATTTTAGATGCTACTCGATTTCAGTTTATACTTCTCCTCGCTTTCTTTCTGCAGGTAACGTTGAAACCAAACGCTATCACTATATATTTAAACTAGGGTTTTGCAAAATCACTGATACATCCCCTTCTAGCTTATATTCGCTCCCAAGCCTTCTAAATAATCATCCAAATAATCTTTCTTGTTTTCCTCCGTTATTGGTTAGTTTCGTTTTGTATTGACCTGTTTGATGTTTTTCTTTATCTTTCACTTAAAATCATAGCAACATTGCAATTGTTTGGATTATGCGTGAGATGTTGGTGCTCAAATAGGCAAGTGTCAATTGAAGAAGGACTAGGAGATGGAAAAGCTTGTTTATAGAAACTACTCAAAAGGATGCATTTTCTCAAAGGTTCCATACTCACAATCTTATTTTACCCTGTTCTCTCGTAACATTTCCTAAAATTCTGCAGTGATTAATTTAGCATTTCACTGTGTACACATTTTGACATTCCAAGTTTGATATGTAACTGAATGTGACTAAACCCTGATTTTGGGCCAGAAGAACTGTTTAACACAGTTATTTGTCATGCTTAAAGTCTATAGCTTCATCCACACTTTCTTTGAAGAAAATATCCCATGAAAGAACTTTCATGACTGAGAATTATTATCTCACATATATGTTCATATATATATATATATATATATATATATATATATATATATATATATATATATATATAATCTTGCTTATCTTATATTTATACGCTTCTCGTTATTGATACCTATAACATGAAATGAAGACCATGTACAATTGTACATATATCTTCTACATCTCACTTGCTTATCCTGAATGTTATTTATCACACTTACCTATGCATTCTCTACTTTCTCTGTTTGATATGCATACACACACATCTGAACCTACTTTTGCAAAGGTTGGCATTGGACTTGTTTTTTAAAACGAGGCATGAAGAAATGAAAATACGCAAACCCTTTTAGCTTGGGTGGCAAGACAGATGGGTCGGCTGGTTGGGTATATAGTCAAAGTAGTTCACCTTTATGTGCTGGTCAGATGGTCGGGTTGGACCGACCCATTAACAATTTATGGTTTTGTTTCTTGAATGTTCTGAAGGATCAAAAGTATGAAATATACTTATAAAATCGATTTTTGATGTTGTAAAGATTTATTACATGTTTAACTGCTTTTGATACAAATGACACCCTAGTAAGCTTGAGGTGCAACAAGGATGGGAATTGAGTTAAAGTAGGTCACTTTTACGAATTGGTCAGACGGATCGGGTTGGGTTGACCCACCAAAACTTTTTTTGTTTCCTTGATTATTACCTCTTAACACTCAAATACAACATGAGTTGACCTGTTTCTATATAAATGGTTTGTAATTTGCACCTCTACTTTTAAGTAAAGGTGAGTTTTGAGGCCACGACCACAATGTTCATAGGTTAGATGTCACTTGTTTCAACAGCCATATCACATATATCCTTAGTTCCACATTTCAACCACCTTTTTGTGTATTCTTGTATATTTTTCTAAAAAGTTGTTGCGTTTGTTACAAAAAGTGTTATAATTACCTTTTTAAAACTGGCTATGAATCTGACAGCATGTCGCCTTATTCTTTTAATCACCTTGCAGCCTGTAGGTAGCAAGTTCTCTATGGTCTTGAATGGCACACAATAGTTGATTGTTAGACCTATTAGAGACACAACAGATATTTATGGGATCCAATATTTGAAGAAGCATTCAATACAAGATTGACATGTAATGCCATCTCCAAAATGGAAAGAATCCTAGCAATGATTTGATTGGTATATTTATCTCTTCTCTTACATGGCATGTGCTCACCTACGTGTTCATGCTGTGAATTCCGATTTATATCTTGTGGTTCCCATTACGGCGCTGTTAGTGTACCTTCATAGGAGAACTAGTAGATTAATGTGTCATTTTTTAAAACGAGCAAACTTCAATCCATCTTAATCGCAAAGGAAATCTATATTGAAGGAATATTAATAGATTTTGAGAAATATACTTCACTATCATGTTGATTATATAATTCAAAACTTAGTCTTTCATTTGACATGCTATAAGTAAACAAATTCTCATCTTGTTTAAAGAAATCCTTAATACTTGTCTTACTTTTCTAAATCCTCATCACCTTGTTGCTTCCTAAAATAAACTCTTCACCCCCTGCTTTTATTTGAATTTGACTTCCAAACTTCAAGATTATAGTAATATGTTTGTACAGTTCAAAATCTACTTAAAAGAACATCTATAGATTTTCAGTTGATGTTGGCTCTTGTTTCCTCTGTTCTTGATTTATTATTATTTTTTTTACTAGACTTCTTTAATGTTAAATCTAGAGTGCTGTAACACGAAGGTCTGGGTTAGAGTTATAAGGGGAGCTTGGGCAGAGTTTATGAACAGCTCCATGTTTCTTGTTAATCTTGGGAGTTCCAAGGGGACACGAATATTGTGCACACATAGGCACTTTATTTTCCTGAATGGAAGCTTGGTTCATGTGATAGATTGGGTGGTTTTTCGGCTGTGCAGGGGATCTGCAGCTGTGTTGATTTTCTTTTGTTACTTTTAAATTTTGCTACACCCACATTTCATCACCAAAAGATAACATCCATGCTTCTAACATGATCTATTTCGGTTTTTGATTCCATCTGCAGACTGCAGGGAAAGAAATGGTGGTGAACTCCACCCCCTTTGGCAAAGCATAATCCAATTAAATATGGAAGAAGAGTAAGATTTTGTTTCTAGGGATTGGTCACTTTCTTTCTTCAATGATCCCATATATTAGCTTATTGCTAATAATAGTTTTTATTGTGCAACTTTGACACCAACTATCTTATTTCTTGCTGTTTTCTGCGACTTTCGTACTAAAAGCTAAGATATGGCCATCTGATGCCTGATTTTCCAGTTCTCTTCTTTCTTATTACTCGGGAGTATTAGTTATCTTGTTAATGTTGCAAGTCATTGATTTATGTACTCGTTATAATTTGGAAGTTAATTGACCAAATTGAAGTTAGTATTCAGATGGACACCTGTCAAGCCATTGTTCAGTGTATTTAGTTCAGTTGAGTAGTTCTTCAAAATTTATTTACTAATTAGTGTTTATGATTTACTGTTCTTAGTTCTGTTTTGTAAATCTTTAGTTGGTTTGGGTCCTACCTAGGTTTTATGTGGAATAGCTCTTAGTTTGTTTTAATTTTCATTGTTTCTCTATGAGTATCATTTAAATTTGTAGTTGATCGTAACAAATTGGTTTCCCTGGCATAGAGAAAGTTTGTTATAGTGATACTAAATACATAATTTCGGTTGGCCGAAGCTTGTATGAAACATTGTTGCTTAATTACTAATAAAAAAACTTTTATTAGACTTTTAGCCCAAATCATATTTATGTGAGTTGTGAACACTTTGACAGGATATTGCATTTGTTTTTGCTAGAGAACTGAAACACAATCTTGATTTGAAAGAATCACGCTGTCATCTTTGCAAATCTGTATTACAGCTTTGGGCAGTTATTTGAAGAAATTCACATTATTTCTGAGTTGTGCCTCCAGGTAAACTTTATTTAATTTATATTTTGTGTAAGAAAATCTTTCAGCACAAACTTTGTGTTGTGGCGTGTTGTGCAAAAAAGACAACAAAACTGTCACCGATATGTTTTTCCCTTTCACTTGTAACTTATGATTTGACACTGTAACTTTGCACATGGTTGTTCCAGTGAATTTTAGATTGTTTAAAGAAAATTTACTGAGGTATAACACAACGTACAATCCATAAATCTAATATGTTCTCAGTTTTTGTGTGGATATACAGAGTATGTTCAGAAAAAGTAGTCGAGCACGAGTTTTAATAGAAACTAGAAGGCAGAATTTTTATATGTACTAACATATTTTACTGAATAGCTTTAGATGTAATTATTAAACGTAAAATAACAAACTTTTAGTTGTCTAAATGGATGCATCCAGATGCTGGTAAAAACATGATGCACATTATACATAAATTTCCATTGGTATATATTTCCCCTGGGATATCAATCATTTTACTGAAACTTAAATATCGTGAATAATACTACTAAAATCACATCAACTTTAGTGTGACAACATTTACTACGGTCGCATGCAAAAACTCATAACAATCCCTTTATTTGCCGCCATTGTATAGGGTGGCCTACTTGTGTGTGTGTGTGTGTATTGAATAGAACGTTGTGGTCAACCCGATGGCAATCGGGTGAGGCGAGTAACATCAGGTACACCAAAACTTGATTTTGGGTAAGGCCAGCGAGTAGGCTACAGCGGGTATCAGAACTCGATGAAACCGTCACAACCCCCCATCTCCCCCCACCCCCTCTCAACCAATCACACATTCACACATATTTTTTTATTTTAATATATTAATTAAAAAAATGGGGATAGTCTTAAGGTAAGGTAAAACTTGATAATTGGGTAAGGAGGAAGGTAAGGGAGGGGGAATGATGTGGCGCTGATGTGGCATCGGGTAAGGGTTACCTTAAAGTTAACCCATAACGCATAGCCTTATATCTAACCTCTTCATCTCATATACTACATGAGTTGACCTTTTTCTATATAAAAGATTTGTATACATCTTTACTTTTAACAAAAGGTGATTTCCACATTTCCACCTTTTCTTGTATCCTTGTTCATTTTTCTTAAAAGTTGTTGCATACTTGCATTTGTTATAAAACGTGTTATAATTGCTTTTCCAAGACTGGCTATGAATCTGACAACGTGTAGCCTTATTTAATTGATCACCTTGCAGTCTGTAAGTAGCAAGTTTTGTGTCCTGAGTGGCTTTTCAAGAAGCAAACTTCAATACAAGGTTTGACATATCTTGCAGTCTTCAAAATGGAAAGAATCCTAGCAATGATGAGATTGGTATGTTTATTTCTTCTCTTTCTTTACTCAACATGTGCTTACCTAGGTATTCATTCTGTGAGTTCTGATTTATATCATGCTGTTCACGTAGGGTTTTGTTAGTGTACCTTCATAGTAGTAGGAGAAATAACGTATATAAATGTGTAATTTTGTAGTAGTATGTTTTGTACATTTACAATCTACTTGAAAGAACATCTATGGAATTTGGTACTCATTATTTTCAGGGTAGTCTACTTCTATTTCTTAGTATTGATCAGAAAATTGAAAATAGTGAGGAATTTTGTTTTTTCCATTCTTAGTCAACTATTAATCTTTTATTCAAAGAATAACAAGGTGTATACATTTAAAGCCGTCACCATTTCGTATAGTATCCATGTTTGCATGCATAGAAAGCGTAATTGAGATGACTAATGAGATAGAGGAACAATTATCTCAGGTAAAGCCGTAAAGATGCATAAGGTTTATGGGTCACATAATGGAGGCGAGAATAATGGGTCAAACGATGAGTTAAATAACGGCCTACATATTTGAGCCCTTTATCTCCACATCCTCACTAGCTAGCGATAACTGTTATGGGAAAGCTATAAATCTGACAAGGGGCTGTATCGTAATTAACAGAAAGTTCAATTCTTGATTAGATTGATTTGGTATACAATACGTGATATATAAAGAGAGATATTACAATTGACTACCCTCTAAATATATAAACTATTCAATTGACTAATATTCCCCCACAAGCTAAGGGCGGGGAACGACCTGCAGCTTGGATCTCAAAAACAGGAATCTTTCAGATGGTAAGGGCTTTGTGAACACGTCTGCAATCTGATCATGAGTTGAGATGAACTGAACCTTGAGATGGCCTTTTGCGACTTGTTCTCTGACAAAGTGAAAATCGATCTCCACATGTTTTGTTCGAGCATGAAACACGGGGTTAGCAGAGAGGTATGTAGCTCCAAGATTATCACACCATAGAGTTGGTGAAACATTCATAGTTATACCCAGTTCTTGTAAAAGAGCTTTTAACCATATTAGTTCAGCTACAGTGTCAGCAAGTGCCTTGTATTCTGACTCGGTGGAGGAGCGCGATACAGTGCGTTGCTTGCGAGCGGTCCATGATACAAGGTTTGAACCCAAGTAGATAGCATACCCTCCCGTGGACCGACGGTCGTCTGGGCACCCGGCCCAATCCGAGTCTGAGTAGGCACGAAGAGAGGAGTTATGCGTGAGTTGCCAGTGAGCGTCAGTAAAGGCATGGAGGGTGGAACCAGAGCCATGTCGAAATAAAAGGCCATAGTGTTGAGTGCCTTTGAGGTAGCGAAGAATTCTTTTAACAGCAGTCCAGTGATTTTCGGTTGGGGCATGCATATATTGACACACTTTGTTTACCGCAAAGGTGATGTCCGGTCGAGAGAGAGTTACATACTGAAGAGCACCAACAGTTTGACGGTACATGGCTGGGTCTGAGAGGAGAGAGCTGTCCCCGAGAGCAAGATGATGAGAGGAGCTCATAGGAGTGGGAACAGGCTTACAATCAGTGAGACCGGACTTTTCAAGCAGCTCAAGGATATATTTCCGCTGAGATAAAATGATGTTGGAGCCGTTACGAACCATTTCGATGCCCAAAAAGTAATGCAAGGCACCAAGATCCTTTACGGCGAAGGTTGTTCCAAGAGTTGTGATGAGTTTCTCAATGGTATCATTATTGTTTCCGGTCACAATGATATCGTCTACATAGATGAGAACATAGATACGAGTTTTTCCATGGTTGAGTATAAAAAGCGAGGGGTCGGTTTTTGAAGCAACAAAACCGATTTGATGAAGAACCGTGGAGAGCCTTTGAAACCATGCCCTGGGAGCCTGTTTGAGACCGTAAAGAGCTTTGTGTAGACGACAAATATGGTTAGGCTTGCGAGGGTCCACAAAACCCTGCGGCTGGCGAATATAAACTGTCTCGTTGAGGTTACCATGTAAAAAAGCATTCTGAACATCTAGTTGTCTTAAGGGCCACTGGTTAGTGACAGCAAGGGACAACAGAACACGTATGGTTGTAGCTTTTATAACCGGACTGAATGTTTCTTGATAATCTACGCCTGGTTGTTGCCGAAAACCTTTAGCAACGAGTCTGGCTTTGTGGCGAGTGATGTTGCCCTGAGAATCTTTCTTCAACCTGTAAACCCACTTACAATCAATAACATTAGCATGGGGAATAGGTGGTACTAAAGACCATGTGCCATTCTTTGTAAGCGCAAGAAACTCTTCGGTCATGGCATGACGCCACTCCGGAGATTTGTTGGCGATGGTAAAGGATGTGGGTTCTAGGGAAGAGGTTTGAGATGTGGTGGTGTAGGCTGATGGACTGAAACGGACAGTTGGTTTAGGATTAGGACGAAGATTAGTTGGTCGTTGTCTAGGTGGTGGAGGTGAAGAATTGGCAGCAGAAGGTGAAGAATTGACTCGGGAAGTAGAGGATTCGTTGGATGGATGAGAAGAATCTTGACCAGGGGTAGGTTGATCAAGGGAAGCGTCAGGGTTAGAGTTAGGGTGGGTAGATTGGGTCAGAGGGGCAGGAAAAGAAGTAACAGGATACGTAGAGAAGTAAGGATCAGAAGGAGGTGCGGGTTTGGGAGTGACAGAGGGATGAAAGGGAAAGCATGTTTCATTGAAGCGGACATGTCGAGCTATGTAAAGACGATCAGATGTCGGGTCAAGACATCGATAGCCATGGTGGTGAGGACTATATCCAAGAAATACACATGGGGTGGAGCGAAAGTCCATTTTGTGACGATTATAGGGTCGAAGGAAGGGAAAGCATTGACATCCAAAGATGCGAAGAAAAAAATAATCAGGTCGACGATGAAAAACATGTTGGTAAGGAGACACGTGAGAGGAGACACGAGAGGGTAAGCGGTTGATAAGGTAGACGGCTGTGTCAAAAGCAAAGTGCCAGAAACGTTTGGGAAGAGAAGCCTGGGCAAGAAGAGCAAGACCAGTTTCAACCACATGTCGATGACGACGTTCGACAATGCCATTTTGTTCACTGGTGTGGGGACACGAACGTCGATGTAAAATCCCAAGAGAAGAAAAGAATGAAGACAAGTTACGAAATTCCCCTCCCCAATCAGTTTGAACGGCTTTGAGTTTGGTGTTAAATTGTCGTTCAACTAGAGTGACAAAATGCTTAAAAAGAGAATAAACATCAGATTTTTGAGTAAGATGATAAATCCACATATAGCGAGAGTGATGATCAACACATAACATAAAATAACGATGGCCATCAGATGACAAAGTGGGTGCAGGACCCCAAACATCACAATAAACCAAATCAAGAATATTATTACTACGAAAGTTTGACAATGGTAATGAAAGTTTTGTTGATTTTCCTAACTGACAGGCAGTGCAAAAAGATGACAAAAGTTTAGTAGTAACAGGTAAAGAACAACTAGAAACAATAGAACTAAAAACTCGATGATGGGGATGACCAAGTCTTCGATGCCAGATGGTTGACGAGGCCTTGGTTGCGGTGAAGGTGCACTTGGGAAGAGACTTGAGTTGAGGAAGACGGAGAGAGTAGAGGCCATTGTTACTTGGACCCGAAAGGAGGACAACCTTGGTGGACACGTCCTTCACAACAAAAAAAGAAGCATGAAATTCAAAAAACACATGATTATCAAGACAAAATTGTTGAACAGATAACAAATGTTTTTTAATTTCAGGAACATGAAGAACGTTAGAGAGAGTAAAGGTTTTATTGGGTGAGAAAAATTTTGATGAACCAATATTTAAGATAGGAAGAGGATTACCATCACCAACGTGGAGAGAGTCATTACCATGATACATCTCAGAGTTGTCAAGGCTTGCTAAGTCTGGGGTAACATGATGATTAGCACCGGTGTCGGGGAACCAGCTAGCACCAGAAGTGGATGCAGTATCAGAAAAGGAGGCATAGTTGACCTGAGAGTGTGCTGATGCAGGTCGATTAAAGTTACCAGAATGTTGATTTGGACATTGAGAAGGTAAGTGCCCAATACCACAACGATTGCAGTGACCATAAACTGTGTTTTGAGTTGAAGCCCAAGCAAATTGGTTGCGGTTTTGAGTGTTGTTGTCTCTACTATCACGATTTTGGTTCCTGTTATTGTAATTGTTGTAGTTGCCTCTGGAATTGCCTCGAGAGTTACCCCTTCTGTTGTTCCTGTTATTGGCAGATCGAGAATTGTAGAAGGCCTGAGGTTGAGATATGGGATTTAGTTGATACCCGAGTTGTGAGGCAAGCTGATGAAGACTCTGAAGTTGAGCAACCTGCTGTGGAAGATTGGTTCGATCGCTGGTGGAGGAAAGAAAAGCCTGCGGCTGAGATAAAACAGTGCCAGAAGACTTGTTGATCAGAAAATCGTGATCACAAAGAAGACCGTGTAGTTCATTGAAGGCAACCGGAGGGTGACGAGCAAGCAAATTAGACTTAAGACCATTGTATTCTTCTCGTAATCCAGAGATAGCTAGCATGACAAGATCTTTTTCTTTCATTGGTTCACCGATATTGGCAAGAGCGGTGGAGTATTCTTGAGCCCGACTCAAATATGCAATGGGAGTTTCATCACCGTTCATCTCAAGTTTTAGAAGTTTTGTTTTGAACATGTACTCTCTGGAGGCATTGTTAGGGGCGTAAGCACGTTCAAGAGATAGCCACAAATCACGAGAGGTTTTCCCCTGAACATGCTGAAACGAAGCTTCTGATATTGTGGAGATAATGAGCATTCGAATGTGAGCATCATTGGAGATCCATCGAGGATAACTTGGGTTATCTGTGGTAGCATCTTCTGTTGTTATTTTCGGATCAGGACAAGGAATTGTCCCATCAACGTAACCAAACAGATTGTTGGTGATGAGAAAAGGTTCGATCATGGCTTTCCAATACCCATAGTTCGTGGGTGATAAAGTGAAAGCAAACTTGTGAGAGTTGTGTGCTGTTTTGTCTGCATTTGAAAAGGCTTGAACAGTTGCCATGGCAGAGGGAAAAGACGAAGAAGAAGATCAGAAGGGCTGTGAGGCCGACGGCTATTAGGGTTACGTATGAGAGCCGATAAATGGCTCTGATACCATATCGTAATTAACAGAAAGTTCAATTCTTGATTAGATTGATTTGGTATACAATACGTGATATATAAAGAGAGATATTACAATTGACTACCCTCTAAATATATAAACTATTCAATTGACTAATAGGCTGGTAGCAAAAGGTAACATCTAAATTCTCATATTTCTTCTTTAAAACTCACACTCATCTCTTACCAATATGATTTTCTCAAGGGGACGCCCTTGTGGTAGCATTACCATTATTTGTTTGACAAATCATTTTCCATAAGCATGGAGTAGAGCTGACAAAATATACCCGGTTATCCAACTTTGGGTCAAAGTGGGTTAGTTATTTAAAATATGGATTGATTTGTACCGTGTCTTTTTTTTTCTATACGGGTTGTTTTGGGCCACATGTACAAATACGTTTTTTAAGTGCAGGTCATTTTGGGCCATCAACAAAGTAAGAACGGGTCATCTGGGCAGAACTTCCTTATACCCTATTGGCCTATGGTTCATCCATTATTACTTTTTGCTATCTGTGTTTTTATTAGATTGTTAATTTTACACCTTTTTGACTTTTCCAAAAATGTCAATTTTCTTTTAAACAAAGCCGAGATCAGTATCTTTCCTTTTTTTTGTTAATAATTAATTCATTTCAATAATCAGCGTATTGAAGACATCATCTGCGTTAAAAAGTAAACGAACAGATTCTAGCATCTTTAATAAAAAAGTTTGGTCCGTTTTGACCCGACCCCTTTTGATACTTTTTTTCAAAACTACCTGTTTTGACCCGAACCCAATTTAACCCCTACCCAATCCGACCCAACCCGCCCGTTTTGCCACCCCTAGCGTGGAGCATTCAACCCTCGCGACCTTCCACTTGCATACATCAACTCCAACCTTTCTACTCCACTTGGTTCACTTATTCCGTTCTTGATGCACACACCAAGTGAGACTTGTTTATTAATTTTACAAGTTAGAGCCCATGGACGTAGTTAACTTTGTTACACTTCAGAAATAACTTCTTATAGTGAAACAACTCCTTACACACAAAACCTTTGAAATGACCATTCACAACACACCAACTCCCGCGCCATGTTCCTTACAAAACCTAAACCTCGGGAAATGTGGTGACCCCCGAGCTCTACCATTCTACTTTTGAATTTCCTCTAACAAAACTTTGAGGTTATAGAACCACTAATCTAGGACTAAGGTCAAGATCAAAGATAGGGGATAGAGTGTATAAGAGTGAAATTGTTCACCTTGGAAGAGTACAAAGAAACGGATGAATATGAGGGACTAGGAGCATGAAATCATTTAAAGAGAATACTCATATACAATGTTAGAGCTTACAATCATAAGTGGCTTACAAGCATAAGGATTATTTAGTTATATATTGTGATTTAAGCGTAGTTGGAGCTATACATTGTTACCATAGTTGCTCACCGACTAAGCTTGGACTTGAGGTGAGTACCTCAATCTAGTATTTGTACATAGTGATTCATGAGTTAATATAACTTTACGTAAATGCATATACGAGTAATATGAATATGATATAATATTATAATTAAATTGGGATAAATAGTATGTTTAGTTTAAGTGAAATAACCATTGATATGCTAAACAGTTAAAGTGATACACGTAAAGAATTATAAGATACACGTACGGATATGTTTATGGTCATATAGATACCGAATTATCTATGGTATTACATGTACAAATATAGTACCTACATGGATATAATGATAATGGTACAGATATACGTACTATGATTGTCCAATATATACAAGAAAGTAGTCATTAAGATACAAATGTTATGATTACAACCATGGTACACACATGTGATTTAAAAGTGTAGTATTTATATTAATACAATTACAAATACACATATATAGATATGAAAATACGGCACCCATACATATACAATTATTGTTATCCATATACAAAAATAACTATAATCATACAAATATATATATATATATATATATATATATATATATATATATATATATATATATATATATATATATATATATATATATATATATAGGGGAGGGTTCCATTGAGAACCAATTTTAATGCGAGAACCGCGAGAACCAATCTTAGCCGTTGATTTGATAATTGGAATTCATGGATGGAGAGCGTGGGGGGATCAAGTGTGGCAGGGTGTATCTGAGGAATTCATGGGTGGGCAATGACATTAAAAGAGGGGGAAATGGACGGCTCAGATTGGTTCTCGCGGTTCTCGCATTAAAAATGGTTCTCAATGGAACTTCTTCCTATATATATATATATATATATGAATTCCTCACATACACCCTGTCACACTTGATTCCCCCACGCTCTCCATCCATGAATTCCACTTATCAAATCAACGGCTAAGATTGGTTCTCGCGGTTCTCAATGGAACCCTCCCCTATATATATATATATATATACATACACACACACACAATACAGCGGACACAACTGTATGTTATACTAACACAAATGTTATACGGATATGATGGTTATACAAATACAAATGGGATACGGTGTATATCTATGATGTGTTAATGCACAACTATATACTAACACAAATGTTATATAGATATGATGGTTATTCAAATACAAATGTGATATGGATACATCTACGATGTGTTAATGCAACTACGGTTATAGTTTTTGAGATACAGATACAATTATAACGTGTGAATACAACTACGTTTACGGCAGTCAGGATAGTAACAGTTACATATACAATGTGTGAACACAATTATCATCACAACGGTTGGAATATGGATACAACCATAATATAAATACAATCATATACATATGAATGTAGTTATTATGCAGAATTAGTTACAAAATAGACATGATTACATATATGGTTATTGAAAAGACATAAGCTTAATCACATAATGAAACATTCTTTACAAGTACTTATTTTGAGTTACGCACTGGGCTTCATAGCTCATTAGATACTCATAACATTTTTTCATGTACTTGAAGATTTTTTGGATGTGGATTTAGTGGATGAGCTCTTATTTTGCAACCAAATTATTTAATAATTCTTTAATGCCGGTTGTTCCCCGGCTTTTGAATTAAATATTAAGTGTTTGTAAACTTTTTCGGCACATGCTTCCGCTACTATTTCTAAACTGTATTTTTGGTTGCAACAAAGTTCGTTTATTTACGAATATTCTTCGTACAGTTTTTTTTAAACGGAGCGTTACACTGATCACCAGTTAGATCTTGTTTGTTTAATGGACAACTTGTGTTTGATTTGGAGTAATTTGTTTGCTTAACTTATTTTATGATGGCTGAAGTCGATGACAAACCCCTTGGTAGTGAATCATGGGTGCCCGATGTGCTTATGCAAGCCACTAGACTCAAGGATAATAAACTAAATGGTCACAACTCAACTCTTTCTCTTATTAAGCATTGACACGAGGGCCATGCAAACCTAGAAGGAACAAATAGTTGTCGCAAGTTTTCTAATTGCTACCTATGTAATTCCTTCCATTCAGGAAACAATTTTTTTGTGTTCTTCGAAATGAGGATCTTCAATCTTCTCAAATTTTAGACCACAGTGCTTTAATTAGTCGAGGGGATGCCGTGACAGTTTTCGAGGAGGATCCCGTGAGGGTCACAAACGCGGTTTTAGAGGAGCCCATAATGATTTGTGTGGGAGTTCACAAGTACACATTTCCTTCGTATCAGATAACACTATTACTTTTCCTGTGGATGAATATGCTTGGCTTCTGAGAATCGTGAATACCACCACTTCAACTGCTGCTGCTTTCGCCGAGACAGGTATCTCTAGCAAATGTTTATTGTCTTGTGCTTCCAATTGGGTCAATCAGTGATGTGCTTCAGTAATCATATCCTATTTTCTAATTTCAATAAACATACATCTGGCATTATTGATATTACCCCATATGTTCCTAGCTCTTCGTTTAACTTGTTAGCAAAATCACTCATTGTTTGAATTGAAGTGTCTCATTATTTTGTCCTCAGTGTTTGAATTGAAGTGTCATATTTTTCCTGGTTAGCATGACTTTTAGGATCTATTAACGAAGAAGGCTTATATATTTGAACATTAAGCACCATATAATGATCTTTTCAAAAAGTTATACGCATCACAAACAAGATCTATCACCATATATCCCACCAATGGATCTAATGCACACAAATTTTGAACTTAAGAAACTAGTCGGGGCATTGTTTATTTACCTCTCTTATGTACGTATGATCATGTACACTTAACAAATTTAAACCTAAATCTAAGCCCTTGTTCACATGTGCTACCCACTAGTTTTTATAATTATCATTAACTCCATAATCAGTGTAATATATTTGACTGAAAACCGAACTTGTTACCTGATATTTTCTTGATTCAGCACTTGGGCTGTTTGTATATTGCTTCTATAAACAAGTAGATTAATTATTTTGTGCCTATTGAGAAATAGTGTTTATGCCAAACTTGTTAGCAGTAGACGTTATTGTTCAATCATTAGAGTTTTACCATCTGTATCCTAAATTTGTGTATGATGACATTTTTCCTCATTACCTGATACCAGAACCCCGAGAACAGCTCTGCAGCCATCATGTTTTCAAATCAAAAGTCTAAAACTAGGGAGTTCGTCCAAATTCTTGTCTAAGGCTTTACAGTCACTTAAGTAGTTATTACTCCTGAAATTTCATTATATAACTTTCTCTAATTCGACTTTTGTAGGTGCTCTAGAAAAGAGTTTCAAAAGTGGATTTTTCCCAGGTTCCCCTCGGGGCAGGGGCGGACCCAGGATTTTTATTGACCGGTTGCACCATATAATGGCGAAAATAAAATTTAATAAAATTGAGGGTGTTGTTCGGTTTTTTTCTCGGGTTTCGGTTAATCGGGTCAGATTAACGAGGTTTCGGCTGTTGTTATGGTAATTTAGGGCCAAAATTTAAAACAAAACACAATTTATATGAAGCCATGTTAACTAAAGTATTTTAAAAGTATAAATTGAAGTTCTTATCATTTTTCTAAAAACACATTTTAATTTTCCTTTGATTTTGGTGGCATCACCGGTAGCACCCCGAAAATTGACTGGTAGCACCGTCTAAAAAAAATTCGAAATTAACACTACGTACGATAAATTGACCGGTGTCCTGTGAACCCCGCACATAAGGGGGGTCCACCCATGCCTTGGGGTGCCGAATCTTTGACTCTACTGTACGTGATCTAACCGGTGTTACCCGTGGCCGTTGGTGAAATAACCCCGTGACCAACCCTTGATTGAACCCCTGAGATTTGATCCCCTGACCTCCCCATGGGGGCAAGAGGACTATCTAGTAGACCATCAAGGTGTTGGTTTGCTTCAGAAAATAGTGAAAACATAAATCTATCGGGTATGGATAATTTGTGTATTTTCTAATTCACTTCTACATGACACCAACATAGTTATTTGAAATACTTTGAATATTACGAAAACCTTCTCAGGGCAGTTTATTTGCTAAGGCTTGTATCCTGGAATTTGCTTTGCTGTGGTAAGTTATCATTATATGTTAATTGGTATTCTCTTCGTTTGCCGCTTATCATCTTATGCTCAATTCGCTTTCAATTCCAGCATAGTGAAAAGTCGTAAAGCATCTACACTTTATTTTTGTCACTGTTTTGTCTATTTAATTGTTTTCCTTTTATTTTTTACTTGTCATTATTTATGTCAAATATTTGCATTGTGCCCCTTCCACTTTTTGAAGATTCAACAGCTGCTGTTTCTAATTCAGTCCTGCTACTCTTTGGTCAACTCTTTATGCTTGATCAAATTGAGCTCCTTGTGTTGTTTTTGATTAAGGCTTCTTTCTGAATTTTGACTGAGAAGCTGGAATCAGCTATATGCCCCTTAATGTACGTGCTCTCCTAGTCCTTTAAATGTCCTTTCGGCCATGTTGCTTCAATGGACCTTCGTAGTTATCGCGGATGATCTTCGTCTTCAAAGCGGTTGAAGGTTCCTGAAAGCGAACATAAAAGTTAGCCTCGTCACAAGCTTCGGCTCGTGACCAAGCTCGGGGGGAAGAGTAAGTTTTGGGTTTAGGGTGAAGTTAATAAGAGATAGTACATGACGAGAGAGAGTGGGATCTGCAGATTACCTTTGTTCTAATAAATGAGTTTGTTATTTTATAGACTTGTGATTTGGGTATTAACCCATGATCCTGAGACACATCTATCAGATCACAAGTACATGCCACAACATGGATGTTTATACCTCAGTTAAAACTTTCGTTTATTAGAAGGAATCGAGCATCATTCCACCAATTTAAGGAATTTAGATTCCTTCATCCCTTTTTTTTTATGGATCTGCAATTCTGCATCACCCTTTCATCCATTCACCCATCGTGGTGGTCGTCTTCCTAGCCAACGAATGCCCGACTGGGTTACGGCGATCTAGGGTGACGGTTTAGGGAGATAGTTTACTGCGGCAACTATCACCGGTGATTTCGATTTAGACATGCAACTTCGATTTTGATGTCAACATAGACGACTTTGATTTATTGACTTTGATTTCGAGACCTTCAAAGTCGGTTATGGATGTTGGTGGAGGGCTTCAAATGTCACACACATTCCTCCCACCATTCACATTCCAATTCTCTATACAAGTTGCCAAACACACTATAAAAATTGATATTCACATTTCAAATTCTTTAGGAATTTTAAAAGAATTTCGATTTGAATTCTTATCATTTTAACGAACCAAACACCCTAAAACTTCCCTTGACAGCTACCCATCAAATAGGCAGGTAGTCTTTGGCTCCTCTACATACATATTAGTAACCACGCACACTTCATGTAAGGGAGAAGAAACAATACTTCACTCATCGAAAAAGATGCTCAAAATATTGTTATATGCTTTCATGTTTTCTGTAATATTTATATATTTTCAAAATTTAAGTAAAGGTATCTGCTAGATTTTCTCCCATAAAGTCAAACGTCATTTTACACATGTATTGTTACGATTTTGAACTACCCAACATGTCAATGAAGTTTTTTGACCTCTGATTGCCTTTAACATAATATGCTAATGTTTTTCTTATTGTTGATGACTTATCCTCAAGAAATGACATTGATGTTATATGACTGTGAAACTTTTAGTATAATTTTCACGTTGGTATGAGATGTTTAAGATCATTTTATACCCATATTCATATGATTTATGCAAGCATCGTCTTATGTTTTCAAAATCACCAATTTATTTACAACTCTAGTGGTTACACAATGTTGTGGTGGCTCATAGATAGGAAGGGATCCCGGTTTCGTTTCAAGAACTAGTTGCCAAAATAAAATCGTCACATCATCGTTACATGATATATGAGATATTTGATGACACTCATTGGGCTCGATATGAACTAGGAAGGGCCGGTGGAAGTCCACTTATAACACTCTGAGCTAGTAGTATACTATGACATTCGGTTTTTAATGTTTTAAGAAACATATGAGTGCAATAACAGTATCAATAACATCAAAAGAGTAAATGATTTACCCATAGACATCATAGTTAGGGCCTGTTTGATTGAAAGGATTCCTTAGAAATCTCAAAGAACTGAAATCCAATTTCTATGAATTCTTATGTTTGGTCACATTTATAGAAGGAATTGGAATTGTGGAATGGGAAAACTTTCCTTCAAATGGAGGAAAGTAAAATCCTTCCTCCTAGGAATTGAGATTCCTTCCTTGTGGTGGTGACCGGTAGATTTATCTTCGCCATCTTCGTCTCCCTCTGGTGGTGCGTGCTGACTGATTCATCTTCGTCTCCCATGTCGTGGCGACCGGCGACGGAGGTATGGAACCAAACCCATCTTCGATTCATCTTCACCCCCTTCTACTTCCTTTCCTTTGTTTCCGTCTTCGACGTTGTTAACCAAAAATCGACCGCCGCTGCCGCCTTGAACCAAACGCCACCTCTATCATCTTCAACTCGTCTTCATCTTCGATTAGGGCTCCAGTGTTTCATCCCTCCCCATCTTCGATTAGGCTTCAGTAGTGTTGGGGGATGGTGTTGGCGGCAACAGGTGGTGTTGGTGTTAGTGGTGGGTGGTGGTCTCAAGAAACTCATTATACAACTAAACACATAAGGTAAGAAAATACATTCCAAATCCAATTCCTTTATATTTCAAAATCTTTCCAGATTCCAATTCTAACAAAAAGCAATCAGTAAACCAAACGTTACCTTAGAGTTCTATAATGTAATCCTTGATAATTGCATAGAGATTTCTGGGTTGATGTCTCTGGACTAAGCTGAACACACTGATCTAAACACACACACATAAATTTTTTGTTAGTTTGATTGCTTTTATGAACCTTCATTACCATTTTGTCTAGGAGCTATTGGTGCACTCACCACAAATTACTAAATCACAAAATTAATATGTGAAATAATATTAACTGTTATACAATGCTTACAAACCCAAAATCAGAATTTGAAGTACAACAATCACAAAATCAGCTGTTCATTACCTAATTAACTTTCAGGTCCTAATATTCCATTTACAACTGAAGAAGCAATCACAACCCCAACCACCTCCGCACCCACGACTACTCCCGCCTGCGTCAAACCACCACCGAATCCAAAACTGACCTCCGTCTCAATATCCTTCTCCGCCGTCTCAATCCTTCTCTCCGCCGCCTCAATCCCTTTCTCCGCCGCTATAATTCCTTTCTCAGCTGACTCTATCCCTTCCTTCACGATCTCCTCCGCTTCCTCCTCTGCCTTCTTAAGCTTCTTCCTCAACCCGAACAGACCTATGTCCTCCGCCATCGACGGCATCTCCATTGCCTTCACCGCCGTTGTCGCCGTCATAAGGAACAATAGCTGTCTCCTGCTGTGGCCATCAAATCGGATCGACGGTGGCGCGGATTTAGGACATTGTGCCTTGTAAGAGGAGACGGTGGTTGCGGTTCGCGTAGTCCGGCGAGAGAAAGGGTTTAGGAGAAGATTTGAGCTTGTGCAGGACATGGCTGTGGAGTCTTCTCTGCAACGAAGCCAATCCCTAACTGATCGCACATTCTGTGGCCAAATAGAATACATATCAGATGTGCCAAATGGTTAATTACGACGTCACCCCTCTAAGATTGGTGATGACGTGGAACGATACTGTTGGTTCGATAAATTATTCACCTTTACTTGTCTGGTGTCATTTTTAAGTATGCAAAATTTTATTTGTCCCTTATATAGTAGGTATGGAAATGATTTAAAAGATAGATGTTTTTTTGTAAGAATTTATTTTAATGATTAGTTAAAATAAATTAATATAAAATAATTGGAATGTATTTATTAATTATCAGTATTTAAAAAAAATCGAGACTCGTTCATTAATAAAGGTCAATAAGTATGCAATTCACAGTTAAGTAAATATAATGACCAAGATACATTTATTAATAATGCATTAATTATTTTACAAATATTTATCTCACGAAAAATAATTTTTAGGAAGAATTATCTTTCTAAAACTTCAAAATTACATATATGTCGTCAATAAATATGATTATTGACTTATCTAACATCAGTCGACACACTCGGTTAATCAAGTCCATGAAAACCACGGGTGCATTTTTCAACATAAACGACATGACCAGGAATTCAAAATGACCATAATGAGTCCAAAAATCGGTTTTAGAAATATCTCCCTCTTTGGTGGTATCCTATAATTGATCGAGCAAGTCTTCAATTGTTAATATATGACATTCATTATTTATTAATCTATACACATTTTGAATGACCCGTGTTTGTTTTTCACAAATAAAACTCCTTGGGTGAGCTTCTAGGTCAGATAAAGCCATTATCCAAGAGTTCCTGAAATCATTTCATCATTTTCTACATCCCCGGTGGTACTAGACATTATGGAGATCTTGCAAAGGTTTTGCGGGTATAAGGTCAATTCAAAACTTCACCGACCTATAGGCACATCAACTAGTTTCATTTGTTTCTTTTTCATTGTTTTGATCTACCACATAAATAATTAACGAAGCATACCCGAATTGGATATACTTTCGGACTTTAAGTTTAGAACAAATTAAATTCTTACGGTCGTGATAGAAATTTCCTCCTACTTCAGGTTTGAACCTATATAATCTTTTTATTGTCGAGTATGGTAGTCTGAAATCTACCCAACCAATCCAAGCCAACCACCACTTAAAATTCCGTCATGAGTATAGGAATTAGGTCAATATTGAATTAGGTAGAACCTATCTATATTACACTATTTTTAATACATATTGGTTACCATTACACTCTTATTATTAGCAATCTCTACCCTCTAAAGGAGACTCTAGCAATTGAGGCACAAAAGTAAAGTTTTTACAAAAAGACAAAAAAACGAATGATCAACTAGCTTCGTAATCAAATAATACGAGAGTTGGTCCATATTGACAAGAAATGTACACGTAACAACATCTGGTTTGGTTTACGCTTCCTCCACAATTAGTTAGATTATAGGGATGTTTTTCGGGTATAACCATTGGGTTTCGGGTATTTCGGGTTGGGTATTTCGGGTATTTTGGTATAGATATTTTAACCGATAACCGAACCATTCTTCATTACGGGTATCGGGTTCGGTTAGGATTCGGGTATGTTTTGGGTCGGTTATTTTCGGGTATACCCGATTTATGCTAACAGAGACATCAAAATACATTACAATTGCACCAAAAGACATCAAAAAACAGAAAAAAAATTGAAAAAAAAAACCCTAAAACACAATCAAATAGAAAAACCTAGAACTTAATCACCAAAATCGAACTTGAAAAACCTTACCTCTTGGTATATGGCTGCTCTGGTCGACACAAAGAAGAAAAAACGGGCAGAACTCGAAACTACTGTTGCTGCTCGACGAAGACCGTTGCTGATCGACGCAAACAAGAAAAAAAAACTGCACCTCGACGAGAATTGCTGCTGATCGACGCAAAGAAAGAAAAAAAATAAAGAAGACAATCGATGAGGTAGCTATAGTTGTTTCTGTAAACTTTGTCGAATCTCGAAGATGTCTGCCTCCATGGAATCGTAGCCATATGGAGAAGTCAAAGGAAAGTCTTGTTATGGGTTTAATGTTAAACTTCTTTTGGGCCTTACTTTTTTTTCTTTCACTTAAATGGCATGGGAGACTTTACAACATAAGATGCCATATGTACCGCTCAATATAGCCAGTAATATTTTTTTTAATTCGGGTATTTTCGGGTATACCCGAACCTTATTTTTACAACCCAATAACCGAACCAAATTAAATACGGGTTAACCAAATAACCGACTATGGATACCCGATACCCGAAATAACCGAATTGTTAACGGGTCGGGCGGTTATTTCGGGTTTCGGTTTTTTTCGATACCCCTAAGTTAGAAGGTTCTTCACTGATACGTTGAAGCTTCATTCTTCTTCTCCTACTCCCATCAGCGATTCACAATGGTGATAGTGTAGCAAGTGGTTTGACATTCCTAGTATAGTATTCGGGCAATCCACTTTCATGTGCCCCTAAAAACCAAAGCAAATATTGAAACGAAAACTGTAGTATTTGCTCAAGTGGTCCGACTTGCTGCAATTGAACTAAGTTTTGGGTTGAAACTTGCAGTTTTCAAAAGTCTTTTCACATCATATATAATAACAATTTGCAGGAGAAATGAATAGTAATTCTCTCTACGATGCTTTGTCTTAGTGGTTATCAACATATGCATGCAGAGGTATGGTCATGGGTTCACACCTTTTTGAAGGCTTTTTATTTTGGTTTTCTAAATTTACTATTTTCCATTTCCTCTTCTATTGATATAATATTCAAATAGAATTTGCTTTATTTTTTATAAAACAAAATTCCATATTTTATTTGCATTAATACTTTTTATACGTTTGTTTAAATTATTATCATTATTTTTTCCGCCGCAACGCGCGGAGTCGTTACAAACTCGTTTATTAAATGTAGCAAGTTCTTTCTTCCATCCCTTTTTGTATGTATGAATCACAACTTTCTTTTGGGTTGGAACATCACTCTGCTTAGCCACTCTCAGCTTCCAATATGCTTCTAGTTCAATCTCCCTAGCACGGGCAACATCATACAACTATTTAAACATCCGATAACCGATAGGTGATAGGCTTCACAAAATCCCTAATGTCGGTCCTCAAATTAGTGATAAAATAGTTCATTTTCATTTTCTCATTAGCCACGTACTCCTCGCAGAATCGTGACCTCTCAAGGAACTTAGCAGTGATTTGGTTGACCGTTTTAGTCGATGGCCTTAATGAAAAAAACTCCTCGACTAATATACCCGCCCGACCTTAGGTACAAATTGCTCCTTGAAGAGCCCAATTAATGAGGCGCATACCATATCCTCAATCACCTCAGGTCGTGTTGTTGAACCAATAGTCCTCGTCAGTCTTTCATAACTCCTCTTAGCCGATTATAGGCAAACTTCATTATGAATTACTAACAATTAAATTTTTATTCCGAACTGACTTGTTAGAGGTTAGGATGTGGGATTTGGCTTCAAATGTCTCAAATTAAGCCTTTTATTTATAGTCAATTACCACTATCATGATTCTAATTAGATTCAACTCCGATATGGTTTTAGTCTTTTAGATAGACCATTTAAACCATTATTCATGTTTGCGTTAAGCTTATAGCTCTTGCTAAAAAAACAAGAACATACCTTCACAATTCTTATTGCATTCACTCTTCAATGCTTCAAATTATGCAAATCTCCAACCAAATCATCATTTTACTCCTTGTTTCTCCTTTTCCCGTCATAGGTATGCGCACACGAGCGCAGGAACGTGCACGCGCACACTCTCACTTTCTCTTTATCAAATGAAAGCTTTCGGATGTATTAGAATTCAGGCGCCGATTTGTTTTATTTACTTTAGGTAAAATGACCAACAAAGCCTCGAGAATAGCTTATATTATCCATTTACTCTAATTTCACCTTATTAGGTGTATAACAAAGAAAAAATAACAGTAACTAATCGTGTCTAGTTTCGTATAGTTAATTATTTTCATGTTAACATCTTAAAATAACAATAATTTCAGATAAATAATACTTTATAATACTTTTATTTAATTATAGATACGTATAAATAAAACAATAAAATTCTAGAAAGTTTAAAATCTAATTGGAGACCCATTTTTCTTTTTTTTTTCTTTTAAGAATATGAGAAAATTTTACTCAATGTAATAAAAGGAAACTTCATCTCGTTAAATAGGAAAGTCATTAAAGATCGTGGATTCCACTGTAAAAAAAGATTTGCCGAATCTCCAGATACGAAAACGATCCGATACACTCTTCCTTCCTTCGCGCCTTATATATTATAATGACAATGACAATCGTTCACCTCTGCAGTCACCGGAGTCTCACACACCACCGATTATCCCTTCACTTCGCCGGAGTAACAGATATCTTTTGATCGTTGGATGCGGCTGACCTCGGAGCATTTCTCCATTCACTTTTCAAGGTAATAGACTAATAGTCCATCTGATGCTCCATGTTTTCTCCAATTCTTGATTAATTTCCTATTCATAGGAATAATCGATTTATGCAGCAAAACCCTTTTGAGTCACTCTGCAGTCACGGACTCACGGATCGTTTGATCACTTCACTTTCATGGTAATCATCCAATTATTTTCCCCAATTAGTTTCTGGCTTTGTTAGTTGATTTCAGTTTTATTCTTCTTTTCGAATTCTGCAGGTAACGTTGAGTCCAAACGCACGCTTTGACTATCTAAACTAGGGTTTTGGAAATTTACAGTCATCTGGTAGATCCCCCTATTAACTTCTATTCACTCCCAATGCAAGCCTTCTCTTTTTCACGGTAAAGTCATCCGTTTGATTTTCCTTATTATTTCCTCTGTTGAATTTGTTTGGTATTGACCAGAATTCTTTAATGTTTTTCTTCTTCTGACTATCTAGATTAGACTTAGATGTCACTATTTCTTGAACACTGAAGATGCTGAGAATGATGAAATGAACCCAAAGGGTAAATTTTTTATGGATTTGTAGCATATTTATTTACCTAGCAGTTACTGATTCTTTTTATTGTATATAATCTCTGTTTTTTAAAAGAAGCAAGATATATATGTTTTTTCATTGACAAACTATTAAAATTCCAACATTTTTTAAGCACACATGGAAATAACTTTCATAATATTAAATTAATGAAATATGATTAATTCTACCGTCAACAATATCAGATTTCAATAATACTACATTTACGCTAAAGTAAGTTTATTTCTTAAATTGTATCTATGTAGATTGCATATATGGTAGACAATGGAGAGGTATATGCAAGCTTATGTTAGTTGATGTAAAATTCTTTGATCTTGTATCAAATGTATAAACCATTTCAATTTATCTGCGAACAGATATCAATTATCTGAATTGTACATTGCTGGTAAAATTATGCCATTCCTTTTAACATGAAGAATCTTTTATTCACTACCTAAAAGGCTAAAAGAAACACATTTGTTGTATTTGCATAGGTTTATCCATGGTGCTCCCACTAGTTAGAGCAACTGACATACTTTCTTGGCTTACATCCATATTTCTTTGGTTTGCATCCCCTTTTCTACTATTGTCCATTGGATTAATTAGAGATTTCTTTTTTTCTTCAATTCTTTGTACAATATGTTATATAAAAGACAGAAGTTTGAGTTGGTTCGAAGCATGTTTGCAAATATGAAGTTGTCTTTTATGGAGCTCTTGGTCTTGCACTTTTTAGACGGATACTGTTTGAAAATGCACTTCTTTATGTAAGAAGCCTAACAGGTCTCTTAGTTTATTTGAAGCTGAAAACAGTAATACTTTAGTCGAGGAAGATGACACGTGCTGACGTGCATATAACTATTTGATATTAGTATTCAAATTGTTTTTGTAAGTAAGAGTTTCAGTTATTCTCTTTACTAAGTATAACATAACACTATACCAACATATTTGTTTCTAAAAGTATTTCTTTCAGTTGGTTTTTTATACTTCAGTTCACAATGTTCAAAGATTATACATATTTGGTGACTCTGTGTTGATTTAAACTGATTATTGATCAATGATTAATGGGCAAATTAACTTATGTGAAGATGCAAAAATAAAGCTACATATACCAAATGCTCCTGAAGATGTTTTTAGTGCAATAAATATGAGCTACTTCGTAGGATTACTAATTTATGTTTGTGAAGATATTTGGTATGATTTACTACGTAAAATGTGAACTTCGCAACATCAACCTGTTTTCATAATCCAAAGGGAGTGTCTAGGTATGATTTTTGACGCCTGATGAAGTATTTGCAACAAAATATTATTTTGGATTTAGTATTTGTTTCTCAAATTGCTTTATGTCTTGTAGAGAAAAATTTGCTCAAGAAAATAGGAAAAGTGGAAGAGGTTTGTCAATGATACAATTTAGTAGTTGATACACATTTTTATATTAATTGCTTAATGTTATTTATTAATTCCGTTCTTCATGAAGTATGTTGTGCATGCTATCAAATAGAAGTGAATAAAATATGACCTGTTTTATTGTTACTAAAGAGACTAGTTTTCATACTCTGATCATAGTTAAAAAGAAAGTTGAAAACTAGAAAGAGGACATGTAAACCATAGCTTTTAAAGCTGAGTTGCAGATGAAGCTCTTGATGTAGGGCGTTGGCAGAAATATAGAAAAAAAAGTTGCTTATGCATTTACTGCTTAAAGTCAAATAATGCACTTGAGGTAAATTTCTTACCATTGTTGTTTCTTAGGTTAGTCAAATGATAAATATCATCGCAAGACTACTTGTAGCTGGATTCAGTTGTGTAGTTTCTTTTTACCTGAACATATTAAAAGACCATAAACTTTCGGAACTGCAGACAGTTTATAATTGTCGTATGCATTAGCTTAAACAATTGATTGAAAAGAAATTGATCAAATGGGTTGAAAGTTTCTGAAAGTGTGTATTCTTGCGCATATAACAATCTACATGGTTTTACTTGCAGTATGTTTGTGATCATATTTAACGCAGTAATGTTACAAGTTACAATATCTTGGACAAAATGTGTTCTATTTTTACAATATGTTAAAATTTCTTCTTAGTGTTCACATGGTTGAGTTGAATGAAGATCAAATGGAGAAATGCATCTACTTGATAATGCAAGAACTCAAAGCAAGAGGACCTAACAATAACCATAAATTTGCTTATCAGGTCCGCACCTCGAGTTTCTATCCACAAATTTATGTTAAATTCCATCTTAAAGTTACCTCTATGTCCCTTTGAAGAAACTAGATAAAATCTAGAAAAGATAGCTACTCTGACCCATTATTAATATGTCAATTTTGACTGTGTTATTTGTAAATAGATTATTTTAACTTTAGAGTGTTAGTTGATTACATGCCGCCTCCAGAATCCAAATAGGGATATGGTTGGTGGAAGTGATAGACAAAAACTTCAGAATCTCTCAAACGAGCTGTACGTTTGAACTTTAAAAGGTTGGAGGGGCATTTTTGTACTTTGTGCTTATTTGTTTCAGGTATGAGATGAGATTCAACATGGAACTGGTCTTGCTTCTCAGAGAAAGTTGTCAGTCTGCTGTCAATTTCCCCAGAACGAGTGCTACACCAGAATGTGAGTTTTGAAAACGCTGAGTACTCACACACCGTTTCCCCTCTTGTGACTTGTACCCACAACGAGCGAAGTGAGCATGCGCTACGCAGCATATTAACACTTTTTCTAGATTATATAATTTTTGAAGTTTTAGTTTTTTAAAATGTATTAAACTATACCTTAAATATAAATGTGTTATCCATCTTCCAAAAATATTATTGTATGTATTGAAGTTTTAATTTGTTGTCATTGTACGTATTTTGATTACATAAAAAAATTAAAAAATGTATACATTTAGAACATACAATAAGAAGTTTTATACACACAATAACATATATTTTTGAAAGTTTGATACTCACAATAACAATTTTGGAAGGTGGATACAAACATTAACATTTGTGATATAGTTTAATATATTTTAGAGAAGCAAACCCAATTTTGAAAGCATGATCAGTTATCTAATCTACAAATTTACATCTTTAAAACTAAACATTATAAGATCTTATACTATATACAGAAATTTTATGTTCAACATATTATATTATTTAGGACTTTAAGTAAACTTATTTATCTTGTGTAATAAAAATCATGGTTATTTAACAGATAATATGTAAGAAATATAATAACATAAAGTTTGTGTAAAAAGTTTATGATCTTGTCATTCATTGAGCATAATACATTAGTTAAAAAGTTAGACAATCTATTCTTATAAGTTAAAAGGTAATAAATATATACACTTAAAAATAAAATGGACGACACGGAAAACGATTTTTTGTTATAAAAAAGAAAAAAACGAAAGACGTGAGGAAAGGGAAACGCAAAAGAAAATTAAAATATGTATAACTTGGGTGGGGAGTTGAACTCATAATTAAGGGAAAGTTGAAACAGGCCTTTACCTCTGGGCCACTTACAAAACACTTAATAAATAGAACAACATTAAATATATAAAATAAAGAAATGCATATGTTAGTATTTCCCATTGATGAACAGTGAAAGGCGTATTTTTAGGATTGCCAATTGTATATATATAGTAATATCTTGCTTGGTGGTCACCATGGTACGTTAGGCCAAAGGCCTTCTAGTGGCAGGTGAGATTATTATTTGTGAGTTGGGTAATAGCAGTAGCGGACCCAGGATTTCTGGGGACCGGTAGCACCATATAATGCGAGAATAAAATTAAATAAGTTTGAGGGTCTGGTTCGGGTTTTTTTTCCGGGTTTTCGGTTAATCGGGTCGAATTAACGCGATTTCGGCGGTTATTCTGGTATTTTAGGGCCAAAATTTAAAATAAAAACACAATTTACATGAAGTTATGAACTAAAATGCTATTTTAAAGATATAAATTGAAAGATTAACTTATTTTTTATCATTTTTTTTAAAAAGTATCATTTTTCCTTTGATTTTGGTGGTATCACCGGGTGCACCCCGAAAATTTACCGGTAGCAACGTCTCAAAAAATCGAAAAGGCAATGATTCCCTCAGGTTCTACCTTGATAAGCTCCCTGCAGAGATGAGCAATGCCATCCTATTCACCCTTCTTCTTGGGCAATGATTTCTAAAAATATTTTCAGTGCAACAAATATGAGCTACTTCGAAGGTTTACTAATTTGTTCTTATATGTTTGTGAAGATATTTGGTATGATTTATTACATAAAATGTGAGCTTCACAAACCACTTGTCACAATCTAAAGGGAGTGTCTAGACTCTAAGTATGATTTTGATGCTTCATGAGGTATCTGCAATAAATTATTATTTTAGATTTAGTATTTGTTTTTCAAATTGGTTTATGGTTTGTAAACAAAAATAGCTCAAGAAAATATGAAAAACGGAAGAGGTTTGTAAATGATACACATTTTAGTAGTTGATACACATTTTTCATATAATTGCTTAATGTTATCTGTCTAGGCCTTTTGACATGAAGCCTGTTGTGCATGCTATCAAATAGAGAAGAATAATACATCAACTATTTTATTGTTACTAAAGAGATTACTTATCATACTCTGATTACAATTAAAAAGAAGGGTGAAAACTAGAAGGAGAAAGAAATGTATACTTAGGCATTGGAAGCTGAGTTGCAAAAGAATCTCTTGATGTGGGGTGTGGCAGAAAGTTAAAAAAAAGGTTGCTTATGATTTGACTGCAACTTAGGCATTGGAAGCTGAGTTGCAAAAGAATCTCTTGATGTGGGGTGTTGGCAGAAAGTAAAAAAAAAAGGTTGCTTATGGTTTGACTGCTTAAATCAAATAATGTACTTGAGGTAATTTTCTTACCATTGTTGTTTCTTAGTTTAGTCAAATGATAAATCTCATTGTATGTCTAGTTGTAGCAGAATTCAGTTGTATATTTTCTTTTTATGTGAACATTTAATAATCCATAAACTCTTGGAACTGCTGACAATTTATAATTGTCGTATGCCTTAACTTAAACAACTGATTTAAAAGTAATTGATCAAATGGGTTGAAAGTGTATTCTTGTGCATACAATATCCTAACTGGTGTTACTTGCAGCATAGAAAATTATAGTTTTTGTGAGCATATTTAGTGTAGTATTGTTACAAGTTAAATCATCTTGGAGAAAAAGTGATCTATTTTTACCATATGTTAAATTTTCTTCTTACTATACAAATGGTTGAGTTGAATAAAGATCACAAGGATGAATGCATCTACTTGATAATGCAAGAACTCAAAGCAACTGGGGTTGACAACAACCTTGTGGCTTATCAGGTACGCAATTTAAGTCATATGCTTCTGAATAAGTTCTTTATAAGAACTTCTTACTTCTCTTTTGTACCGGAGTTCTTGATTTCTACCCACAAATTTATGTGAAGTGTCAACTCCATCTTAAAGTCACTTTTATGTCCCTTTGAAGAAGCTAGATAAAAATAGAAGAAATGACGACTTTGGCCCATTAATAATATGTCAATTTGGACTTTTAAATTTAGAGTGTTACTTGATTACATACTCCAATCCAATTCTGGATATTGATGGTGGAAGTGTCAAAAAAGAGTTTCAAAAAATTTCGAACGAGTTGTAACATTGTGATCCTTTATTGTAAATAACAATATCTTATAATAACTGTAATTAGTTAGCTTATTGATTTCTTAGTATGATGTATTTTTCTCAGATTTCTAGTCTTAGTAGTTGATTTTAGACCTGGCTTTCAAGGTTAGAATAAAGTTTAGTAGATCGAATGCACTGAGATCATGTTCCCTGTCATCGGAGACGAGGGAGGATAGGGTTTCTAGGAGGGGTGGTAGAAGGGGGTTAGTTCATAGGCTTAGAATAGATATATGGAATGTAGGGTTTTTGGAGTTGGTAGATTCGGTGAGAGAGTAAAAGGGTAGATATAGCGCGTCTATATGAGATTAAGTGGAAGGAAAATAGGTTTAGAGAAGGTAATGGGTATAAGCTTTGGTATTCGGGATCAAGGGAAGGAGCGGAGTTTTAATTATCATAGGAGCTAGGTAGTAGAGGTGAAAAGGTAGTTTACGTGGTTAGTGCTTATGCACCCCACGTAGGTTTGAGAGATGTAGAAACGACTAGTTTATGGGATTCCTTAGATGATCTAGTGAGGGGGATTCCACAGACCAACTATGGTATATAAGGGAGATTTCAATGGACATATAGTGGAGTTCACAGAATTTTCGGTTTTGGGTTTAGGAACGAAGCAAGGTGTTCTTTACTTGAGTTTTCTTCAGCCAACAAGCAGGTGATCGCAAACTCGTTCTTCAAGAAAAGGGAAGCGCGTTTGATCATCTACCATAATGGCGGCCATAGCAGGTAAATCGACGACCTCCTCCTAGCACTCGAAGGAAATTTTAGGAATTGTAAAGACTGCAAGGTCCTACTTAGAGAGTCTTGTTCCACACATCACCGTTTATTAGTGTTAGATATCTTTCTAAGGAAAGGAGCTCTAAGTGTCGAGAAGGTGATTAGACCTAGAATTTTATGGAGAAACCTCAAGTGTGAGGTGCTAGAAGTCTTTAGAGAGAGATAGAGAGTCTCTACAATGATAAAGAACGTGAACTGATAGTAGCAATATATTAAAATGAGAACTGAAATTAATAACTATAGAACTACAATTAGTCCTAAACCGGTGATTACCAAGGATGAACCCTCTCTAGCCAAGCTAAGAGATCAATACAATACATAAATCTCACCTCCCTGCAAATGAACTTACCTTATTTATTTATAGTTGTTTACCTTTAACTAACTGCTAGACATATTACTATTATACCCCTTCTAGAGTTAACTATCCATTCTCTATCATTACTTCCGCCTTCGAAAAAGTTTTGTCCTCAAGACTTGCTTCCAAACGAGCCCAATGATTTCGTGGTTTTACTGGAGGTAAATCACGAACCCGAATTTCCTCAAACCAACAATATTCCCCATTAATAACAACTTGAGTCAAACTCTTGTAGACCCCTTCACAAAGTTGTCCCACAACAAAACAATTCTCATCGATCATGAAACTATGATTTCCGATGTCGTCTCTGACCCAAACAGAGAAAGATTCAGCAATAGTCCCTAACTGCTAAGTTGATTTGACTGTTTCGTCATAAGTGATGGAGTAGGAGTTTCCAATCCAGTTGATTGTTTAGGCTTCACAC
This sequence comes from Pulicaria dysenterica, assembly GCA_947179395.2. Lineage (NCBI taxonomy): Eukaryota > Viridiplantae > Streptophyta > Magnoliopsida > Asterales > Asteraceae > Pulicaria > Pulicaria dysenterica. Next base: position 84,294,957 of record OX359290.1, read on the forward strand.
TCACTACTCTATTTGGCCCTTGATAATCAACATCTGAATTTCCATCCGCACTGAGTGTGGTTGTCGATTCCATCACTGAGTAATCGACATCTAACAACAAGTCTCTTTTTCTTTTCTGAGAAATGATGTTTGTCAAAGATACCACCGGAATGTCTCCCTCACCCTGAGTTTAATAGAGGAACGTCACCACCATAATCATCATTCCCACCACCGGATTAAAAAATAAGATCAGATCCACCACCAGCCCCTAATTTGCCACCATCGCCAGAACCATCTTCCCTCTCACTAGAATCGAAAAAGTTACTCGAGCCCTTTCTGCCAATCAATTCATCATCAAGCCCGTGTCCCCCACTAAAATCAGAATTAGAACTTGTACTTTTTTGCTTCATCCACCCCAACATAGCCTTACGAAACTCCCTTTCTTCAATTCGATCTGCTTCCAGGGCTGATTGGATTGCAAAAACATCAGATTGGAGTGGTTGAAGCTACTCCTCATGAAGATCCAATCGAGATTGAATAGATCAAATTTCCATGGAGGTCAATTTGAAACACTCGATCAATAGATGCAATACACACAGGCTAGCACTGTAATTTGAATTGCAGATCGGTGGGAGGCAAGTGGAACAAGCAATAGATAGATGCTATGGACAGCGTTGGAAGTTGAATTGCATAATCGGAATATAGAAACTCACAAATTGACTGATTCAAAAAACGAAACTCAATAGCAATTGGCTGTGTTAAAATCGTGAGGAACAACAACTGACTATCGATCGCTAGTTTCTCAAATATGAAATTGAATGTGAAAGTGATGTAGACATATCGTGAACAACGACTAGCAACCAGCGAGAGCAGAAATTGAAAATCGAATGGTAGTAGAGCGTGGCATGGTCGGCGAATTGGAATCCTTTGAAATTGAACAGATCGACAAGCGATTCCTACCGACGTGAACAGAAATTGAATAGATCGACAAGCAATTCCTACCGACGTGATTAGAAATTGAATATGAAATTAAAATGTTTGTCGTAGAGCGATGGTGGAAAGCAGCGAACTTACCTAATCGAGACTGCACTTAGATCCCGAAAAACAAATAGACAATGGAGGTGGTAGAGGCCGGCAGAAAATCACGAGTGGCAGAATCACCAAAAGCGCAATCAAGGTGCAATCGGCAGAACGTGAGAAGCAAAATTGGAGATGCAACACGGCAGGTCGACGGCAAGGTCGGACCAATGATAAAGAACGTGAACTGATAATAGCAATATATTAAAAAGAGAACTGAAATTAATAACTATAGAACTACAATCAGTCCTAAATGGTGATTGCCCAGAATCCTTTCTGAAAGGTGTAAACCAATGAGCCCTCTCTAGCCAAGCTAAGAGATTAATACAATACATAAATCTCACTTCCCTACAAATGGACTCACCTTCCTTATTTATAGTTGTTTACCTCAAATTAACTACTAGAAATATTACTATTATACCCCAATAGAATTAACTATCCATTCTCTATCTATAAAGATGAGCAGAAGTCTCAATGGGGATGCGAACTTGGCATGGAACCGTATGGCACTATAGCTCATTCTATTGGAGAGGTAGCCAAAGAAACCCTACGATCGACTTCAGGTTTGCTGCTGATTCGAAGGAAATTGTGGTGGTTTTGTAATGAGGTTCAAGTAAGGGTTAAGACTTAAGAGGAAGTAGACACGCTTCAATGAGTTCATTTTAATTAGGATATTATAGGGGAGGATGGAATTATTTCTTTAGATAGATATAAGGAAGCTAAAAGTGAAGCAAAGAAAGTGGTGGCTCAGGTAAAAGAAAAGGCCTTTGAAGACTTGTATTAAGGTGTGGAGGTGCCTTGGGGAGCCGGGCATTAGGTGACTAACGAACCTTTTCAGCTAAGATGCAAGAAGAATTCCTATATATAAGAACAAGGGAGATTCCCAAAATTGCGGAATATATCAGGGCATGAAAGTGCTTAACCATATTATGAAGCCATGGGAGAGAGTGATAGAAAACAAATGCATCGGGAAATGGGGGTGACATAACACTAAGTTGGGTTTATGCCAGGAAAATCTTAAATAAAAGCAGTTCACCTGATTAGAAGCCTCACGGATAAGCATAGGAAGAGACAATGAGATCGCCACATGGCGATCTTACGTCTGGAGAAGGCGTACGATAGTGTCCTTAGGGTGCGTTGTCCTATGTCCGAACCCCGGTGCGTGACATCGAGTACTTCCCGGTGCTAAGAGGTCTCCAATTCTCCACCAAGGATGTAGCCTTGTTCTTTTTTAACTGGATTTACACATGGCATGGCATCCTTGTAAATTTTTCATAAAATTTGCATTTGTTACAAAAAGTCCTATTATTTCTTTTTCAAGACCGGCAATGATTCTGACAGCATGTAGCCTCATTCTTTTCATCACCTTGCAGCCTTTAGATAGCAAGTTCTCTGTGTGGATGAATGCTACACAATGATTGATTATTAGACCTACTAAAAACTATGGGATCCGTCATTCCAAGAAGCAAACTTCAATACAAGATTTGACATTTCATGCCATCTTTAAAATGGAAAGAATCCTAGCAGTGATCAGATTGGTATGTAAGTATGTAAATCTCTTCTCTTCTTTTACTCGACACATGCTCACCTATATGTTCATGCTGTGAATTTTGATTTATATCATATTGTTCACATTAGGGCCCTGTGAAGTCTGATTTATACAATTATACCTCTACAGATATTTATGGGATCTGTCATTTCAAGAAGCAAACTTGAATACAAGATTTGACATTTTATGCCATCTCCAAGATGGAATGAATCCTAGGAGTCATTAGATTGGTATGTTTATCTCCTCTCTTTTTTTACTTGACATGTGCTCACCTCCATGTTTATGCTGTGAATCCTATTTATATCCTTTTGTTCACATTAGGGCCCTGTTAGTGTTGAAACAACATAGATAAATGTTTAACCGTATAAAAGGAGCAAATGTCAAACTCACTTAATTGCAAAGGAAATCCCTTTTAAGGAATATTTGTAGAATTTGAGAACTATACTTCAATATTGTGCGGTTATGATAAAGAAAGTACTATGGGCCCAACTGTTATGGATCAGTCCACTGGGCCAAAATACTGGATCCTTTTATAGGAAGAAAGGAAAAGACTCAAAGGAGGCACAGTGAGTTAGTTATCTTATAGGAGATCTATAAATAATAGTAGTCATCTATGCTTTTCAAAAAAAAAAAAAAATAGTAGTCATCTATAAATAAACAATTATTAAAGATCCCGTATCAGAGATAAAAAAAAAGCTTTAAAAAAAATCCTCAAGCTTTTTCTTAGTGTCTAGCAATTCTCATCTCCTTGTTGCTTTATAAAGTAAACTCCTCATCCCCTGCTTTAATTTGAATCTGATTTCCAAACTTCTAAGATCATAGTTATCGTTTGTACATTTCAATATCTACTTGAAAGAACATCCATAGATTTTTAATTCCCGAGTAGTCTATTATTTCTTAGTATATCAAAAAATCGAAAATAGTTGGGTTTGTTAGTTTTTCATATTTAGTCAACTTTATATCATTTTTTTTCAAGAATAATAAGGTACATTATACATTTAGAGTTGTGTTCAATATAGTCCATATAAAAAACATAGTCCTAAATTTTAATATTCAATCACATGTGATTTAATATACAATCACATGTGATTCAATATAAAATCACATGTGATTGTAAAATCATTACATGTTAATTACGAAAATGCCACTCCACCCAAATTTTTAAAATTCAATCTGGACCATTGATGGGGTTGATCCAAAGGCTAAGATTAGTCCCTTGGGACTATGCATTAAGTATGGACTATATTGAACATTTCTCTACACATTTAAAGCATTCTTCATGTTTGCGTACCTAGAAAGTGTAATTGAGATTAGATAGAGAAGCAATTATCTCAACTAAAGATCCTGAAGGATTATGGGTCAGGCAAGAATGATGGGTCAAGCACTGAGTTAAATAGTTTATGAATCTGACCGCATGTAGCCTTATTCTGTTGATCACCTTGAAGTCTTTAGGTAGCAAGTTCTATGAGTTTTTAAATTAGTTTATTACTGGACCTATTAGAGACGCAACAGATATTAATGGGATCCATCATTTTGACATTCCAAGTTTAATAACAATGAATGTGACTAAGCCCTGATTTTCGGCCAGAAATACTCTTTAACACTGTTGTTTGTCATCCTTACAAGTCTCTTAATAGTTTCATCCGCATTTTGTCTAAATAGCATATCATATGAAAGCAAAACTCTCGTGACTGCAAATTATTATCTCTCTCTCTCTCTCTCTCTCTCTCTCTCTATATATATATATATATATATATGGGAGGGTTCAAACGAAAACTGTTTTTCGTACGAGAACTGCGAGAACCAATCTCAACCGTTCCTTAAATATGGGAAGTTCATGGATGGAGAGTGTGGAGGGGATCAAGTGTGGCAGGGTGCATGTGAGGAATTCGTGGGTGGGCAATGACATTAAAGGAGGGGGAATTGGACGGCTCAGATTGGTTCTCGCAGTTCTCGTACGAAAAACAGTTCTCGTTTGAACTTTTGCCTATATATATATAGGGGAGGGTTCAAACAGAACTGTTTTTTGTACGAGAACTGCGAGAACCAATCTCACCCGTTCATTGGATATGGGAAGTTCATGAATGAATAGCGTGGAGGGGATCAAGTGTGACAGGGTGCATGTGAGGAATTCATGGGTGGGCATCGACATTAAAGGAGGGGGGAATTAGACGGCTTAGATTGGTTCTCGCAGTTCTTGTACGAAAATCAGTTCTCGTTTGAACTTTTGCATATATATATATATATATATATATATATATATATATATATATATATATATATATATATATATATATATATATATATATTCATGTCTGCTGATCTTATTATATGCTTCTGGTTATTGATATTTACAATATGCAATGTAAGACACTTTACTTATCTCTCCTACATCTTCCACTTGCTATTCCTTATAGTTCTTTGTCACACTTAACCGTGGATTCTTCACTTCCTCTGTTTTGATAACATAAACACACATATGAACCTATGTTTGCAAAGATTGGAATTGACTCACGAGGCCATACAAATGAAATACACACTCCCTTTTTGCTTCGGTGGCAAGACAAATGGGATCGGATGGGTTGTCAAAGTAGTTCACCTTTAAGTGTTGCCGTGTTGGTCATATAGTCTGTTGAGCTGACCCACCAACAATTTCTTTTTCCACTTTTCGAAGCTTGTGAAGGATTAAAGTATTGAATATACTTGCAAAACTTGATTAAAATAAGAATACATATGTTTTTGGATAGAATGGATTTATGGCCGTTGTATACATTTTCATGTTTAGCGGCTTTTGATCAGTATAAACAAATGACACCCTAGTAAGCTTGAGGCGCATCAGGGTGGATTTATGGCCGTTTTAACTCAATAGACATTGGCTGCATCCTTAGCCTCTCATCCCTAGTCATACCCGATGGGGATATCACCGGTGATCGGGCGTGTCTCGGTCTCATAATTAAGCTAAGTACCACATTGTCATACATTAATTATACAAAGTGTGACACCTGTGTCTAATTTAACTATGTACAATAGGGGAGTTAGAATAAAAAAAAAATACTTAGAAACATTTTTCTTTATTTTCTTTCTGGAGCACGATTATTTATGTGTGCATAAACATGACATATACATATAGGCATTTCAATAGTGTACTTGGCAAATAAGTTTAATAAAATGTGCATATCATGTCGTCATCCAGTGAGTCCGAGCCTATGGAGGCAAGTCAGAGGTCATTTTCTGGAAGCAACAGAAGGTCGACATCGTTTATATTACCAGCACAAATCCATCGACCGGATCCCATACCCACTAGATTTCTTAGCACCTCTACCCAGAAACCAAGGGCTACGCACTAGACAGACTGCATGACAGAGAGATCCAATACCCGTGAGAGCACCTATAGCATCATCACTACCTACTTTAGGCGAGTCGTCCTGTCGAGGGAATGAGATTGAGACACGCCCGATCACCACCGCAGTCCTAGTGATATCTCAACGGGTTAATTTGAGTGAAAATTAGAGGCTTAGGATGCTGCAAATGTCTATTGAGTTGCATGCCCTATGAGGTAGGGTAGACTATCAGCACTACAGGATGGATTCACTTTATTAAAAAGGTGTATAAGTATAACAACATCTAACTTAAATGCCGTAATAGAACGCGTCGCTTTCTCAACTTTTAAATAGCAGTCTTATTTATTACACTTGCAATAACTTCGTCACTGTCCTCGTTTTAATTTGAATTATTGTAAATGTTTTGATTTGTCACATCCTCTCGTTGATGTCAATCTCACGGTGCCACTTTCTCTTGTTCGTTTAGTCTTATGCGTGATTATAGGTTCCCAATTCCAAGGCAACCTAAATGGCCATTTTTATGTTGTTTAATAAGTATTACTTCACTGCCAAAACATACATACAAATCCAAACAGTTGAACCTAGTAATAGAGATGTACACCAAATCATATCCCCAATAAAAAACCGGTATCTTCATCTTCTACTAGGCACCTTATAATCGATGCTACCAAAGCCTCATAATTATATAAATGTGTGAAATGGAGGCTATAAATAGCATCAAATGTTAGACCCCGAAACCTTGAAATAACCGCCGAAAAAAAAATATCAATCCTAGCAACAATGTGTTATCGCGTCGCTTGCAAGAACTGCGGAAAGTATGGTTGGGGAGGTTGTGGGGAGCATCTCAAAACGCTTTATGAGAGCATAGACAAGGGTAAGCACTGCATGTGTCGTTCATGGCCTGGGGTCATCATTCCTTCCTCTGATAAGCCATCTTCATCCACCACCACCGCCACCACCACCACTACCACCATCGCAAGTAATAAAGTGAAATAGAATAAACCGATATAATTATTTGGTTTTAAAATTTAATTTATTTTTTTAAATTATTTTATTGGCAGGCTAAGTTGATGGAATCAAGATGGGCAGCAGCAACAGGTGGCATTTTGGAAGATTGTGTACGTAGTTTTAATAATTAAACAATAATGAGTGTTGGATGCTATCGTATCCATTTCAAAAATTCTTGGATGATTTCAACTAGTGGTGAATAAATAATTGAAAAAGGTCATCATTTAAGTACTGTTTAGTTTTGTCTTGGGAGTGTTTTTAATACAGTTGAATATTATATTAATTAATGTATTGTGCAGTGTGCACCTTTTTTTTTTAAATATTTCTAATCTTTTAATCTTACTTTTGTGAAAAAAATTAATATATCATGGTGAGATTAAGCCTTTTTTGGCTCTACTTTGTCCTGCCTTTTCTGCGCTTGTCTTCCTAATACATGCAACCTTGTTTGTTAACTAGTTTTATTTTAATTAACTTTTTAAATAATTACCAGAAATAAAATCGTCAGTTGGTTGGTATTAAATTTTACTTCAGAATCTAACTTTTGGACTCGCTAACGAACAAAATATGGTATTCGTATTAGTCTGCTTTTGGTTTTCCTTGAGATAAAGATCATAAGAACGCCCTCTTTTATTCCCCTTATAATCAATTCACAAACTACACAGTCATTATTCATTTCAAATTTCAATTTTAACACTTAAATTTTTTCACTATATACTCTAAAGTTCATATAAGGTACATTTGATCTAATAAGATTACTTACTATTATTTACAAATCAAATGGTGTTTGGTCTAGCGGTATCAAAGTACATTAATGTATCACTTCATACCATGTCAACAATATATCATTTTTCATTCACATTTTTCTCCCGTTTTTAGCCATGAAAATACTATTTTTTCAAACTAATCCTTTTTATCCTATCTTTTTTAATATTATAATTTTGTATTGTGTGAAAAATATAGTGTGATATATATATATATATATATATATCTAAGTTCATGCGCAAATCATTTTTAGTGCGAGAACCGCGAGAACCAATCTGAGCCGTCCAATTCCCATCTTTCAATGTCATTGTCCACCCATGAATTCCTCACATGCACCCTGCCACACTTTATCCCTCCACGCTCACCATCCATGAAACTTCCCATATCCAAGGAACGACCGAGATTGGTTCTCGCGGTTCTCTCACTAACAACAGTTCTCGCATGAACTTATATATATATATATATATATATATATATATATATATATATATATATATATATATATATATATATATATATATATATAATATATATATATATATATAGGGGAGGGTTCCATTGAGAACCTATTTTAATGCGAGAACCGCGAGAACCAATCTTAGCCGTTGATTTGATAAATGTAATTCATGGATGGAGAGCGTGGGGGGATCAAGTGTGGCATGGTGTATGTGAGAAATTCATGGGTGGACAATGACATTGAAAGAAGGGGAATTGAACGGCTCAGATTGGTTCTCGCGGTTCTCGCATTTAAAATGGTTCTCAATGGAACTTCTTCATATATATATATATATATATATATATATATATATATATATATAGGGTAGGGATCCTGTAAAAAGAGAATTAAGGTACAAAGAGTAAGGGGAAATCTCAGCTATTCATTTTTCCTGTAACCGCTCCTATAAAATTGGCTTTTTTCTTTTTGTTTTAATTAAAAAAAATTACAGAAAGAGTATAATAGTCTTTTAACAATTTGGTTCCCTGATATTTAGGAATAAATTTTTAAAATCATCTCTCCAGAATTATTCTGATGCACAACCACTGCATTAACTCATCAAAGATAAATTGATGCACAGTTTTGATGAATACAAAACAGATGATAAAGAACTGATTTTTGATACACAATTAAACCCAACAAAAACCCGTAATTCTTGATTTATGATATTAAGAGTCTAGATGAACGATTAAAAACAACAAAAAAACCCTAAATCTTGATGCACAATAAAATTCCGACATTAGACCCTCCCGACCCTTCTTCTTCTTCGATCAAAATTAAGAAAACCTTAATCTTGATACACAATTAAACCTAAAAATTGCTGCGTGAATCTGATGCACAATTAAAACCAGCCAAAAAAACCCTAAAATCTTGATGCAAGAATCTGAGAGGTGATGCACGATTAAACCCATAAATGCTACGATTATCACCAACCGTGGGGGCGACGGTGGATTCACTGCAACCAACGATGGAGGCGACAGTGATGCACGGTTAAAAACCAACAAAAACCCTAAAGTCTTCATGCACAAATCAGATGTGCATCACAGATTTGCTGTTCATATACATTGAAGCATAGAAGAAAAAAAAATCGAATAAAATAGAATCACGAACCGGTTACAATCTTGATGAACCAAGAATTTGATGAATAGTATTCATATCAAAAAGGAATCACAGTACATCCACATTGGGACAAAACCTTTAAATCTTGATGCACCATAAAATTAGAATCAGAGATGATGCATTCGTGGCGGTGATGGTTGCTACTTCACAGAAACGGCGACTGCTTCAGCGTTGGTTGTCAGCGATAACTTCAAATCCGCATGTAACAACGAGAACTCAGATATGTTTTTCTTCACGATTAAATACGTAAACCCAGCGGCGGCGTAGGAGAAACAACCAGCGGCGGCGTAGGAGAAACAACCAGCGGCGGCGTAGGAGAACAACCATCGGCGGCGTAGGAGAAAATATCAGCGCCGGCGTGGTTCATCAAACACCATCAAGGGCATCGATGGAGAAGTTCATCGCGACAGAGCAACGAATGCTTTGGCGAGACAGAGACGGGGAAGGCTTAGGCGATTGTGGTCGGCGACGACTCGGTTCATGGTGGGCGGTGATGATGCTGGGCGGCGATGATGTTTTTAGGGTTTTCTGTATTCGTGGGGAAGAGGGCAGGGGCGGGACGTGAATCGATGGAACGTATATCTGTGAAGTGGGGACCGAATAACAAGGGATGAGGGATAAAATGTGGTAAAATGCCTTAAATGCCCCTCAACTAATTTTGATACAAAAGGACATGTGTCATGCTCAGGATTCTTCTTACTCTTTTTATCCTAAAATTATATATATATATATATATATATATATATATATATATTACCCACGGTGAGTGGGAAACAAATCATTTATAGCCCTCCGATGAAATCCACATTGCATCTCAACCGTGTAAATTAGCCATTTAAAGCTCAAAGTTTGTTATGTAATCAAAAGAAACGTGTTAATTTTTTTCAACAGAATGACAATGTCAAAGAAAGGGGAACTAATTTTCCGGATAATTTCCACCGCCAACTTAAAATTTCTTTGTCCACCCTCACAATATCACACATTCTTCACCCACCGAAAACACGTAGTACGTCGTCTGCGATCGTGTGAGCGTCTTTTGCAGTTGGGAGGTACCTTTTTTGCCCAAATTTATCGTAACGTAATCAAGACCAAGAGTCTTGAGTTCTTGCTTTGGTTTTTTTTCAAGATGGAATTACTGAAACCATCGCCAGGACCACGATCTCCGGTGACCCACCACGAGCGCCAACTTCTTCTCTGGTCGAACATTTGTTAGTTATGAGATATGAATGTCTTCTCTTTGCATGCATGCATGATGGTGTTTTATTTATGATGCTATAAAGAGATTCAACTAAAGTCTCTGAAAAGGTCTTGCATTCACAACTCAACAGGTTCTTGAGATCTTTTAAATTTTGCATTCAAACTGGTCTTGGTGATGAAAAAAGGTTGATCGATGAGCAATCAACTGATGATTTTGATCGATGAAAATGGGTTGATTAAATCTGAGCAAGACAATTGACTTTTTTATTATGCATGCATGGTTTTTCAAGAATTCAACAACAGAAATGGATCCTACTTGGCTACTTTTTCTAACAAATTGTTTCTCTTTTGGGAATGGAAGGGAAGGTTTAACCGTACAACTTAAACTTCATGATCGATGTACATGTTTGTGATGATAAAATATTAAAACGTAGAAGATAAGAGACAATATTCGATTAAATTTTAAATTTTTCAAACTACATCTTATTCATATTATATATATATATATACAGCATATATATATATATATATATATATATATATATATATATATATATATATATATATATATATATATATATATTACCCAGCTGCAAGTGTCATGGTTATCAGGTTATGCACTTATGCCTCCTTTACGTCCCTATCTTCATTTTGATGGCTACCGATCTAGGCTTCGGTGGCGGTAAGAGTTGTCTTCAAAGTTAGTAGCCATTGTTGGTGCAGTTTTTACTTTTATGGTGAATTTAGACCTCTCTCAGGTTTTGTCAACTTTTTGCAGAACCACATGGAGTGAAGTCGATGGTGATTGAAAGGAAGAGATTGGCGACAGATAGGTGCCGCACGATGAACCGTCTTTACTAAAAAAATTTAAAGAAACAACAATGGTGGAATGGTGTGGTATCAGTGTTGCAAAGGAGAAGATTAAATGAATTATGAATATAGAGTCTTGGCCTTCTTTTACTTTTCCTTTTCATAACATCATGAGAATTAGATTTCCAAGAAAGCAAATACTCTATCACTTTCTAATATTGATTTTTTTATTATATCAGATTTAATTACTAATTATTATTACATTTTATAATGAACGTAAATAAAGTTTTGAATTTTTAATATTGGTATAAATATCCAAATTAGTAAACTATATTGTAAATAACCTTATTATTTTAAAGAGTATGTATCGTCTCCAAATCTTATGAAATTGCATTCTTTTGATTTTTTATTTTAAAAATTGTTTTATCAAGTCTGTTTAGTTGTTGTTTGCTCACTTTGTATTTTTGTAATTTGTAAAAAGGAATATTTGTAAACAAACTTTTTTGTATGTACAATAGTAATTTGTTGTTTAAACTGTTATACTATTAAACATATAAATAAGAATAATAGATGGTATGTTTGTAGTGACACAGAAGTTGTAATTGTTGTGTTATTGTGTATGAGAGAATTTATATTTTGCAAAAAAAGAGATGATCTATACATGTTTTTTTTTGCATATACAACAAAAATATTTTTTTTACATACAATTAATGAATTATTTAATTATCAATTTTCAGCCACCTGCGCATCTATTTCCTAATTAATTTATAAAACCTGCAATCTCAAAATCCTCCTCACCATCAGAACATGACGAGCATGTTAATTAGGAACCATTAATGTTTCATTTCTATTATTGACTTTTAGGGGGGGGGGGGGGGGGGGGGGAGTAATATTTTTATTTGAATGATAATTGTTTTATCTAGGTTATCAGACACACATAAGGTATTTAAAAATTGTCGCCTAAAGTTTCTAATTTATACTATTGATTTATTAGTAAAAAACCTTTTGTGACTTTTTACTCGTCAAAACAAGAACTTTATGAGAGAATCGAAACACTAAAAGGAACAATTTTGAGAATAACTAAATTATATAGTTTTCTTTTAGTACGATTTAAGTTTAACCATGAAGAATATGACAAAAAATAGTAATTAAAAACTAAAAATAACATTTTTGAGACGAATTAAATGTTTATTCAACTTAAAACGATACGACTTAATTGTTTAAGTGATTGCAATATTTCTTTTTAGGTTGTTTTCTATCACATTAATATGAATGTTAGTAAAATATATGTTGGTTTGAAGTTGTTAAACAATGGACTATATTTTCATAACCTTACAAAACTTTCTTCTTTTATTTTAAATTGTAACCCGGGCAACGCACGGGTATTAAGCAATTTTTTTTACTTGAACCTAATTCTATATATATATATATATATATATATATATATAATCATGATCAAATAAAAAGAGTTTTAAGGTAAAAATAGTAAGGAGAAATGAGACGATGACACGTGGCAGATCTGGTAAAAGGGTAAATTAGGAACAATCAAAATTTGTTTCTCTCTCCAGAGACCCACACCCCCACGTTCCCCAATATAGAGCTGTAACCTTCCTAGCTTCCTGCCATCAACGATCGATCTCTACAAACAAAACCCTAAACGCATACATTCATCGTCTCCACAGCTCCGTCGTCGCCGATATGTGTCGCCTCCCTCACGCCGTTCGTCGTTTTTGTTTTAGCGTCCCAAACCTAAACCCTAAAATCCCTCTCCCCCCATCGAAGAAATCCACTGCCCCTGTCGAAGATTTCCGTCGTGAAACCCTAATCGATCATCGCCGGCGACGGAAACCCTAAAAGACGTGCGCTGATTTGCGTCCCTCTGTCGCCATCTCCTTCTCTGCAACACCACCGCCGATGCAACACCACCGCCGCTGCATCACCACCGGCGCCGCACCACAACCGACGTTGCACCAAGGGAAGATCAACACTACAACCACGACTTCAGCACCACGCCGCCTCCGTCCATGTTTGTGCATCAACCCTATCGATTTAGGTTTTTTCTGGTTCTGCTTCAACGCCGGTGACCACCGCCTTCGTTTTTAGGGTTTCTGTGCATAAATCGATGGATGCACCATCAATTTTCATAGCATCTGTGAATCGGAAGCAGTTGAGGGACGACGTGGAGAAGCATGAAAGCCCTAATTCGTCTTTAGTAGAGATCTGTGAACCATTTGCTTTTCTTTTGTCCTACTGTAACTCCAATACCATGGTACCATTGTTTTTCTTTTTGTAAAATTATTGTGCATCAAGTTTTTGTTTGCATCTGTTATTGAAATCAGTTCGAGTAGGTGAATTTGTGCATATGATAATGTGTTATTTGTAAATTTTGTGCACCTGTTAGTGTTCTGTATTCTTGAATATGGGCAAGAAAGTGTTACGAAGGTTTTTCTTTTTCATTTCCTGATTCATCATCTATGTTCATCGGTTATTATTATTATTTTTTTATTCTGCATCAAATCTCTTTGATCTGTTGACTGTCAAGTTTTTAATTTTGAATCTGTTATTTTTTTATTGATGATTACGTGTTTTCAGGAGATGGTAAGGAATTAAAAGACTATTATACCCTTTAATGCATATTTTTATAATTAAAATTAAAAGAAAAAAGCCATTTTATAGGAGCGGTTATTGGAAAATGAATGGCTGAGATTTCTCCTTACTCTTTGTAGAATAAGATTTTTTTTAGCGGATCCCCTCTCTATATATATATATATATATATATATATATATATATATATATATATATATATATATATATATAGGGGTTGGTTAACGTAAGATGTAATAAACTATAAGATGTGTGCGATGCATTTGCAGCCATATGATCAAGCCACGTGACAAACCCATCTGGTCATGTCAATCTTCCGATTTTGTTGACTTAAAAAGGGGCAAAGGGGCAACATCGTAATATTCACCATATCAAGCATTTATTACCTATTAAAAGACGTGCGATAATCAAGAAGAATTTGTTTTGAAAAAAGGAAATAAAAAATAATTAATGAAACATAATATTCATCTGGATTATTAATCACCATTTTTAAAAGAAGAAAAATATAAAAAGGTTTTTAGCGGTAACAGAGTTCCTTCTTCTTTTCATTGTTCATCTTTTCCGAAAACAAGCTGTTTGACTGCTGTAAAGATGAAAGGCAAACACGAAAACCATCCATCGCCAGGTACTAGTATTTTTCAATTTAAAAACAGATATTTAATAATCAAAAACATCAAATTTGATGAACTCTAGCTTGTTATCTGTGATGATAGGAACAAGGAAAAGTTCACGTTTGATGGAGAGATTTAGATCATCACGAAAAGGGGAACCAACTGTTCATATAAACTTAGAATCTGATGAAAATGATGTACGAACAGATGTGAGAAAGGTGTCCAACGATGAAGGTAAATTACTAAACATCATATATATGAACAAATGTTGCTGTAATTTATAAACATCATGCTGCTTGAATATTAAAAAAATGAGCATTGGACTGTTCTGTGAATTTTTTGAATTAGGGTTTTTGTTTGATACGATTAGTGTTTAATATGAATATGATGAAACAATATATATAATAATTTCAAAGCATCGTTGCATTTCATCATATATATTTCAACGAACTACACAAAATTACCCTAAATAAAGCACCATTAAAACATCATATTTATCAAACCCAACAGCCCCAAAAACCCCAAAAAAACCTATGTTTTAAATTTTCATCAAAAGACAACGAAAGATAAAAAGATATATGATAACGGGTAATGTAATATGATTAGTCCAATGTTTCTAGAGCTGCATGTAAGGTGATGTTGTCATTCAGCATAACTTGAAAACCGTTATTAACCTTCTGCATTGCTTCTTCAATCTTGATCTTGCGAGCCTTTTTCCTGGTTGTAAAGATAAAAGCCCAATCTTTAGTAACAGTTTCAGGGGCTGTAGGTAAAGCGTTGCTAAGCTTCTCGATTGATTCACCTTCATCTTCAACATTCACCATCATTTGCTTCCATAGTCTGCATCATGTCTCGAATGCGATCAACTTCATGTGTAGCATGCTTTTTCAAATCTGTAACGTATGTGTCGTTGGTCATATTAGGACATTTGAACTTTGTGTATGCCTTTGATGTTGCCGTAGATCTTAGTTTAGGCTCCATTAGAGTTTAGTTTTTGAGAAGAAGAAGATTGATGAAGGTTGCCTTTTTTTTATTTCATCAAATAAGAACTAATCAGGGGAAACGTGAAAAGTCGCATAGGGAATATAAAAATCTCGATTGTAATTATATATTAAAGAAAATTAGATAAAATAGGCAATGATTATTAGGGATCTTATCAATAGAATAGATGATATTATTATGGTTATTAAATATAATAATAAATATTTATTCCACAGACAAAAAAAAATCACAGATTCTGTGAATATTTATAAACATTGAAGATTTATTAAATAAATAATATTCGGTGAAAAAGTGTGCATCTTTTTCTGTTGTTAAAATAAAAGGTTATGTAATATATATGGCGTAACTTGTAATAACTAATTCATCAAAAAAAAAAAGAAAGATGAAAAACAGTAGTATTGGTGAATCCTCGATTACATCCCCAAAACCAAATCTTTCAGAAATCTATATAACTTGAGTGTTAACAAGTACCAACAAGGATGAAAAGACTAGTATTGGTAAAGAAAAATGAATAAATAATATGAAAAATAATGTTTGGAAATACTGAATTTATTTAAAAACAAATATCACATGAATATTGGTAGAAATAACAATATTACATGAATATTGTGTATCTTATTCAGTTGTTTAAAAACTAAATTTTTAACAAAAATAAAAAATCTGAAGTATATATTCATTATATGAAGTTATTTGGAAACGATATTTAACCAAAAATTGGATTAAAAAAACCTATGAATAAAAGGTACACTTAAAAAATCTTCCAAAATAAATGTGTGATATACCATAACATTTATAAATATTTTTAAATAAATTAAACTATGTATTTAATGCATGTTATTAAATAAGAATATTACGTGAAATATTGTGCATTTTTTTCTGTTGTAAAAAATAAGATGTTATGTAATATATATATGGTGTTTAATAAAAATAAAATAAACGTAACTTGTAACAAAGGATGAAAAGACTAGTATTGGTGAATCATCCATTACACCCCCAAAACCAAATCTTTGAAAAATCTATATGACTTGAATATTGTTAGAAATAAGAAAATCTGAAGTATATATTAATTTATTTTAAGAATAAAAGAAATAAAAAAAACCGATGAATAAAAATCATTGCTTCCAATTGTAGGTTTCAACATTTGATGAATTATCTTTAATTGATTAACAAAAAAAATGATAATTAGCTGCTATACAACGAAAAAAGCAAACAGAAAACGTACCTTCTTCTAATACATGACTGTCTTGATATGATGAGGATTGATTGGGAAAACCTTCATAAATAACACCGAAACGACTTTCTTAAATATGAATACATGTATTATCAATAAAATTTGAAAAGGTCCATGCATTACGTAAAATAAACACAATTGATTTACCTTCATCGTTAAATGGTGATCTATTCAACTCCATTGCAGCCGTAGAAACTCGTACTCAATACGCAAAAATGAAGAAATTGCAGGGAATGAAAATACGCAAAACAAATAAAATTGCAGGGAAAAAGGGAAGAATGATTACAATAGAATCAATAAAAACAATTAAACAAACAATAATGTGGGGCTGAAAAAGGAAACAATTCAGTTACCATGTTTCACGGGATTAGTGTCGATGACATTTACAAACAATGAATCTGTAGCTAATTAATAACACAAATGAATAGAATTACGTAAATGCCCAAAGACAATCCAAGCCACGTGTCACCCTAAAATTGCATCTTACACATCTTATAATAATACACATCTTATTTGATCATAACCCTATATATATATATATATATATATATATATATATATATATATATATATATAGAGAGAGAGAGAGAGAGAGAGAGAGGTAGGATCAAATAAGAACACCTCTTATTTGAAGAACCGTGAGAACACTTCTTAGCCACTAAATCTTTCTAATCTATGGTTGCATTTAATTCAAATATTTCTTATTTTCCTTAAATAGAATATAAGAAAAATAGGGTATTTTAGTCCTAATAAAAAATTCTCTCTCCATCCCATTTTTATCTTGTTTTAATTTTAGATTTTTAAAGAAATTCAACTACTCCTACTAAGCATTAGTTGTTTGAATAAATTAAAACAAATTAGGATGGAAGTATATGAATTCTATAATTTTTTAATATTACTACGATATATACAAATTACTTTGAATATCGTTTTGAAATGAGGTAGAGTACATGCTTTGGAAAGCTTGATTGTGTAATTCTCATCAATGTTTTTTAGGGTGCAAGTCTTTAATTCGTTGATTTAAAATATCGATTGCATTTGTATGTGGTTTGGAATGGTGAAATGCATATATTTTTAGTTATATCGCGTTTGTTTATATTGACGATATCTTTTTAATGTCGAGTTACATATGTTTATCGATCGATCTGCATCAACATATTACATCTTGCATCTGATTTTGTTTGCATTTGTTTATTGATCCAAGTTATATACGTGTTGCATCAAAGTATTCTACTTCTATCAAGTTTTTTTTATGATTCTCATTGCAACACATACTTTTGGGGGCTAATTGCATCTAAAATGTTGTGCCTATATCTAATGATTGCATCTAGTTCACGTATACCGAAATAAATCAAAAGTGATATCAAATTAAAGAGAATTTAAATATGAATCTAATGGTAAATTTTTTTTGATCTAATAATTACATACGCGAAAGATATATATATTTTAAAATCAATGGTATAAAAATATGTTATCTATGGAAAGGTTTTATGAGACATGTGAGAGAGGGAGAGAACATTCAAAATTCCTATTGTGCCCTTTTTAATGATTGGTGTAGAATTGTTCTCACCATTCTTCAATTAAGGGGTGTTCTCTCTCTCTCTCTCTCTATATATATATATATATATATATATATATATATATATATATATATATATATATATATATATATAGAGAGAGAGAGAGAGAGAGAGAGAGATGCAGAGTTTGAGAGTGTTTATGGGGTGAGGGCACTATTGCTGTGGGAATCCATGCATATATACCACCAAGGAGACACCCTGCAAGGCTAGAGTTAGTATTCTGCTGGTCCTAAGGGGGGTTCAAATTTTCAATTACGGAATTTGATCAGACTGCCACCGCTTTTTCTCCACCAGTCCACCGTTTCTCTCTCTCCCTCTCTCTCTCTCTCTCTCTCTCTCTCTCATGCAGCAGCAGCGGAATCCTATCTGGTTCTCCTACGGCGGCGACGGCGTCTTTTCCGGCGACATCTCTCTAGTGCGGCGGCATCATCTTCATTAGAGCATGGGGAGTACATGCCCCATGCTTTCCATGCTTCAGCTCCACATCAGCGCCACATCAGCTCCACATCAACAAACCCCTTCCATGCTTCAGGCATGCTTCAATGCCAGTACTACCCACGCTTCGCACGCTTCAAACTTTTTTTATTTTTAAATTAATTATATTTTTTTAATTATTTATTATTACGAAATTAAAAATTAAATTATATAATAAAAATAAAATAAGATAAATAAATTTATTTCATTAAATAAAAAAAAGTACATAAATAAAATTACAACTTAAATAAAAAAACACGATTACATGAGAGTAATAAATCCTAAAAAAGAGACGTAATTTATTCATCGTTCTCGTCATCGGATACTAGAGTGCTGATATGCTCAACTAAATCTGAATGTAGATTATTATGCGTTTCACGACAATGTATTTTACGAAGAGTCGTGTTTGCAATTTCGGCCATTTCTGGATAGTGATCCGGGGACGGTGGTACATCAGATTCATCAAACGTACAAATCGCGTGATTCTCTTCTTGTAGTATCATGTTGTGTAATATGACACACGCGTACATGATATTGCGTATCTTTCTCGTTGACCACGGTCGTGCCGGATTTTGCAAGATTTGCCAACGCGCTTTTAGAACACCGAAAGCTCTTTCAACGTACTTCTTTGCCGACTCTTGAGCTTTTTTGAATTTTATACGCTTTTCGTCTTGTGGATATTGAAATGATTTGACAAATTGCGCCCATTCTGGGTATATTCCATCCGCAAGATAATACCCGTATTTGTATGTAACCCCGTTCACTACAAATGGACACAAAGGAGCTTTACCACTCAATACGTCGTTGAATAATGGAGATTGATTTAGAACGTTGATATCATTGTTCGAACCGGCGACCCCGAAAAACGCGTGCCAAATCCATAAATCTTGAGACGCGACCGACTCGAGCATAAGTGTCGGATGCTCGTGATCACCTCTCATATATTGTCCACGCCATGCTACCGGACAATTAGACCAAGACCAGTGCGTGCAGTCGATACTTCCTAACATCCTCGGGAATCCATGCTTGGACTCGTGATGCGCGTATAATTGTTGAATGTCGAAAAAGGTAGGCCGCCGTAAATACTCCTTGGCATAAACTTTAACCACAGTCGTACAAAAATTTTGCAACACTTCACGGGAGGTACGCTCCGACATATGTAAGTACTTGTCAAGTCCGTCGGGTGAGGTTCCGTAAGCTAATTGACGTATTGCGGATGTACACTTTTGTAATGGAGTAAAACCCTTCCGCCCCCGTGCATCCCATTTTTGTGTAAAATAATCGTTGGCAATTTGCAAGCCATCCACAATACAAAAAAATAAATCTTTAGACATACGAAAACGTCTCCTAAACGAACCTTCATCGTAAACAGAATCCTCGTTAAAGTAGTCATTCATGAGCCGGGTATGTGCCTCCTCACGTCGCCTAAAAACAATTTTTCTTGTTTTTCTTGGACCACTCGACGTTTCCTCTTCATCTATCTGATTTTTTATATGTAGAGCCGCTCGCACAAACGTTTCATATATCATCTTGTATCGCATGTTTGGTTCCTCGTCGTTAGCAGATGAAGAAGATGAAGTTGAAGAAATAGAACTTGAAGACATATTTTGTGTGTTTAGTAAAAAAAAAGAGGTTTTATAGAGAGAAAAGATAAAATGGAATGAAGTTTGATTGTTTTGAAGTAAAATGGTATATATATATAAATATTTAAGTAAATTTTTTTTTTTTTTAAATATTAACGGTCATATGACCGTTTGATTTATCGGAAAAAGGCGCAATGCCTTCGGCGATGAGATGCCGAGAACCCATGCTTGGGCTAGGTACCGCCCAGGGCGGGGTGGTGTTTGCTGCGGTGCTTCGGCGATGAGATGCCACTCCCCATGCTCTTAAGGTATCTTTCTCACTCTCTATCTCTCTCACACTCACTCTCTCCATCGATTTGTTAACAAGTATTGTTGTATGATGGAATCAAATTTCTTGTTTTTTTTCTTTCCATTACATTCATGGAGATGTTTTTTTTTCTTTCAAGTAATGAAAACCATCTAAAAGTTTTGATGTACAAGTTTTGATGCCTGGTGTACAATTATTGGTTTGGTGCCTAATTATTGGTGATCGTACAGTTTAGGACCTCTTTTCTTATTTTTTGAATCTGTTTTTATTTTCTAAAATATCAATATACTTGATTGCATTCATGAGAATTCTATTTTTTTTCTATCTTTGTGATTCTGAATTTCAGTTTTTTCCGCTCATGTTTACTGGAATTTTAGATTTAGTTTGTTGATTAAAGGCAGGAGATTCTACATATCACTAAGGAAAAAGGAAATTTACAAATCATAGGTATTTTAATATTTTTAAAATTTATAGTCATTAGGCCTTTTATTACTAAATTGCACAGGGCCTTCGAAATCTCTGAGAATTATCATATGTGATTTCTCCAAATAATGTAAAATATCATGGATTAATTTAGGTAATTAGGAAATCATGAATGATATGCTAATTCTTGAACAGAAAATATTTTATCTAAAGTGACGTTTGAGTTTTAAGAAACAAGTTTTTTTTGGATGGGGAAAGAAATAAATTAGTTATTAGTCGATGAAGTAAAAACAAAAAACTAAATAATGTGAAGGCAAAATGAGGTAGATTTGGGGAATATAGTACATTTAATGTTTTTGTTCTCAAAGTGTGACACAATCAATTATGTCTTCAATCAAAATTCAAAATTTGTGGTCCTAAAATTTAAATCCAATCTTATGTTTTTAATCTCAACTCACTTCTAACTAGGAGGATGTATTATTTTTCTACTTCTAAATTTTATCAAATATTTTTTCTTTTTTACTTTTGATGTAAATATAATACTTTAAAAGTAATTAATTCAAATTTTAGCTTTTTAGAAAATAGACGGACTTGGGGTATGTTCGGTATGGAGCTTTTTGAAGCTTATTGGAGCTGGTAGCTTTTTGTTTTGAAAGAAATAGCTATAAGTCATGTTCGGATAAAAAAACTGTAAGTTTTTTTTAAATAAAAAAGCTCTAAAACAAAAAGCTTCTTTAAGTAACTTTTAAAACTAGTTGGAGCTTTTTATATACCAAATTACCCAAATACCCTCTTTAATTATTTTATAAATCCTCCTATTTTTGTAATTTGTCCTTTTTTGTCATTTTACACTATTAAGCTCCAGCTACCAGCTAATTTGCTAAACACATAAATAAAATAAACAACTTCCAGCTCCAGCTATCAGCTTCCAGCTTACAGCTATCAGCTAACAGCTTCTAGCTACAACTACCAGCTACTTCCGCCAAACATACCCTTGATACTAAGTTAGAAGTTTAGAGAAACTTGTTTGGTTAAGAAAGATTGAACTTTTATATATATTCAACATATTCATGGTTAAAATATATTTATATTTATCACTAAGAACCTAAAAACATTTGAAACCGAACGGATATGTTTATTACATAGGTCATGTTATAAGAGTATATGGAGTGGAATATTATATACATTAAACACTTTAAGACATATTAGCGTCATCTTAATTATACTGTACTTTTACTTTAACATCAGCTTATGAAATATCAACGTTCTTCATAATTCATATATTACAACCTAAAAAATGCCTCGTACTTCTCTTTTCTTTCTCTTGTGCCTTCTTTCTTTCTATCTCGATTTAAAGTACATTTTTTTACCAAAAGAGAGGACAATGTTCCGACGCATTATTGCATGCCAACTAAACATTTTTGGTATGATACTTCAGGAGTTCAATTACTCCGAAAGCCTTAAGAATGCGAATGTATATTTGGAGTATTAAATATTATGACGTATTTGGTTAGGGGGAATTGTGAGGAATTGAGTTGAATTGGATTTAAAAGAATCCCTAGTTGTCTTGTTGGTTGGAAGATTTGAGGGAATGGAATTTGACAAATTCGGTAGGACTGTTGAGCTAAAGCTTTTACAGATCATTCGTCACCTTTATGTTGACATCACCTTTAAAGAATCCTCTGACATCAGAAGGTCGCCGTAGATTAGTGTACTCCTCCAACATCCGACGATTTTCAGCGACCTTTGACGTTTGTTCGTCTTTATCGATTGTCATGTTCAAAGATTGTTCTATTCAGTGGCGGACCCCGACCTTTTGGTCAGGGGTTGCACGATTTTTTTCCTCATACTTTAGGGGTATCACTTGTATTTAAAAAAAAAAATTTTTTTACACTACTCGAGAAATATTGAGGGGTTGCCCGTGCCACCGGGTGCACCACTAAAGGTCCGCCCCTGGTTCTATTTTGTAGCTTGTGTTTGACTCTTCATCGCGGGTTTTCATCTCTCATCTATCCCGGTTTAGGTTTGATTTTTTTCTCATTTACGGTCTTACGTATACAGTAGTAAGTATTACAGGCTCTTCAAACACACTATGATACAATTCATGCAATGTTTGGATTTTTTACACAATTGCTTTCTACATATTCTAAATTCGTGTAGTTCAATTTCGCCCATTTCATGTTTGATTCATTGCGTTCTTACTTCTTCATTCAGTGAGTTAACCCCTTTTTTGTTCTTCAACAATTTTGTTCACTATGTTCAATGCATTTAACATATATTGGAATAGTTTCAATGATGAACATTCATGTTTTGATTTTCTTTTGTTAGATTCCATTTCTCTTTCTTAACCAATTCAAACACTATAAGTTTTACATAAATTTAGATAATGAATATAGTAGCATACTAGATTATATGTTTATGTGATCTACTGGTTAGTAAAAAAATAAATTTAAATATCTAAAATTATGTTTACTAACTATAAAATACAAAAGAAATAAGGATTTAGAAAAATGATGATAGACAGGTGGACATCCAGACCGTAAGCATTGATTCAGAAAAGAGTAGACATCACGGAAAAAATACATGATATCATGATACGAAAAGATGTTATTATATTTTTTATAGGGTAATTATTAGTTTGATTAAAAACAATAAGCTAAAACAAACACCTCTTTATATGTAAATCCAATGAACATATCACATTTTTAGAATGATTTTTTTTACTATTTCAGGGTTCTTTTATTTTCCGCGCTTATTCCGTAACATTTTATTCAAACGTTTTTATTGATGTGAAGTATTAACCCCTTTCGAAACTTGTTCAAACTCCATTTGTCCCGCATCCAAATAAGACTGTCTTCATAAGTCAGCATTGCTTCAGCAGACAAACATGGTTCCGCTGTGATCCGACGAATTTCTCCGGTAACTATCTCCGCCGGCATGGCACCAAACTCCAAAGGTCAAGCTTGGTATGTGAAAAACCTGCCGCCCTGTTGTTTTCTTTCTGTTAATTATGGAATGGATATAATTAATTTACATAGTAAATTCGCTTCTTGTTTGCAGGATTTGCAGCACCTGTTTACCTAGCGACGTAATTGTTGATGTTCGTGGCACGACTTTCCATCTCCATAAGGTTAGCCATAAACGCTACCACCATTGAAGCTCTTTGATTTGTTATTATTATAATTAGGGTTTTGGTAACCTGTTTGATGAAATGCTTTCAGTTTCCGTTGATGGCCAAGAGTAGAAAACTTCACGAGCTGATAACTGAACAGGAGGCTAATCTCACTCGTGATGCTGTTGCTGTCAGAAAAAAATCTGAACATGAGATAGTGACGGAGGTGGAGGTGCCGATCTGCCACGTTATTTTTTCGGATTTTCCGGGAGGTCCGAAGACGTTTGAAATGGCTGCCAAGTTCTGTTATGCCGTGAAAATGGAGTTATCGTCATCCAACGTTGCTCCTCTCCGCTGCGCCGGAGAAGTTTTAGAGATGACGGAAGACTACTGGGAAGATAATCTCATCTCCAAAACAGAGCGATTTCTTTCTCAAACGGTGTTTCAAAGTTTAAAAGGTTCAATTGAAACGCTGAAATCGTGTCAACATTTGTTGCCTTTAGCGGAATCTGTTGGCATTGTTGAAAAATGCATCGACTCCATTGCTGCCAAGGTTTCAACAATGGACCCGTCTCTGTTCGGTTGGCCGGTGAATGAATCAACGGCGAGTACTACCGCGAAGACTTTAAAATCTCTCCTCACCGATGCTAGAAGAACGGCAGAATCCACCGGAGCCTCCGCCGGGGGAGACTGGTGGATGGATGAACTTACATTCCTTACTCCTCCGATATTCAATCGTACGATTAGGGCTATGAAAGTTCAGAATCAGAATCATGAAATTATTGAAAACTGTCTTCTTTGCTACGCCAAAAAACACATCCCGGGGATCAATCGCGTCACTAGGAAGCCATTGCCTTCCTCTAAACTCTCAGAGATTGATCAGAAAGAGCTGTTGGAGACGATTGTTAAGAATCTTCCACAACAGAACTGCTCTAGATCTTCAACTGCCGTGAAAACATTTTTTGGAATGTTGAGAACGGCAAACATTCTGAACGCAACCGATGAATGTAAATCGGTTTTAGAGAAGAAGATCGGATCTCAATTCGAACAGGCAACACTCGATGATCTTCTCATGCCGAGTTATTCTTATCTCAGCGAGACATTGTATGACGTGGATTGCGTTCAACGGATATTATCGCAGTTTCTCGATACCGTGGAAGCCACGCCTGCGAAATTGACGCTCGTCGGAAAATTAATCGACAGTTACCTATCAGAAATTGCGTTAGATGCTAATCTCAAGCCGGAGAAATTCTGCGAAGTTGCGGTTGCTTTGCCGGAAAAATCCAGGGTCTACGATGACGGTCTGTATAGATCCGTCGACGTCTACATCAAGGTATGACAATAAACTTTGACCAGAATTTGTTTCTCGCTGATGCTAATGTTTCATAACACACCTATTGCAGGCTCATCCATGGATAACGGCGGCTGACCGGGAGAAGGTTTCAGGAGTATTAGACTGCCGGAAACTGACGCTAGAGGCGTGCGCTCACGCCGCTCAAAACGAACGGCTTCCGTTAAGAACGGTGGTCCAAGTGTTGTTCTTTGAACAGCTTCAGCTCCGGCACGCCATTGCCGGAACACTGATGGGAGCAGACATGGGGCAATCAGAGTCGGAGAAGTCAGCGGCGGGTACAAGACGACAAGAGGTAGTCGAAGACGACGAAAGGGTGGTTAAAGGGGAGAATGGGACGTGGAGGGCGGCAGTGAGAGAGAATCAGGTGCTTCGAGTGGGCATGGATAGCATGAGGACGCGGGTTCACGAGTTGGAGCGTGAGTGCACGACGATGAAGAAAGCGATGGAGAGGATTGAGAAGGTGGAGCCACCTGGCTGGAGAGGATCGCTGACCAGGAAGTTTGGTTGTGCATTCAAGACCCAAGTGTGCGCTTCGCATGAATCAAAGGTTGTGGAGAGTCGAAGAGGTCGGACACATCCAACTCACCATTATCCCAATCGGTAGACTCTTGATTTTAATTCATTTTGATTTGAATATAATGTAAATTTATCGTTTTTGGTATTTAATAAATGAGTTTATATATTCTCTCTTTCTCTTTCTCTATTTATTTATCATTTTACTCATAAAATAAAAACAGATGTTGAAATCAATGGAAGGATAGTAAATAGATTGAATGACTGAATTTAAAATGTCATATTTGAATGAGTAGAAGGATGAAATAAGAGAAAGTCGTAAGAAATATGCTTTAGCTTTGACGCTAAGATGGTTATGTAGCGGTGGAGGAAAATGGTTTATCTTAATTAAACTTAAGAATTAATCGATAAATATAAAAATTAAGCGTTAAAATAAGATTTCTTATCTTATTCCCTTGAAGTGTATTATGTTTTGATATGTTACCGGGTTAACT
This sequence comes from Pulicaria dysenterica, assembly GCA_947179395.2. NCBI lineage: Eukaryota > Viridiplantae > Streptophyta > Magnoliopsida > Asterales > Asteraceae > Pulicaria > Pulicaria dysenterica. The sequence continues at coordinate 84,321,584 of OX359290.1, forward strand.
TAAAAACTCGAGGTGTACACAATTGTTTCATGTTTGTAAATTGGTATTTTCCAAAACGGCATTTTGCAAAAGCAAGTGCAAACCTATTTTCTCAAAGTCCGTTTATAAAATAAAAAAATAAAAAAATACAATCATGTTTTTTAAAAAACGCAATACCAAACAATTTTTAAAATTTTACAAATTCCAAAAAGCTAAGAATCAGAATCAAAACACGACTCCAAAATCCAAATAGCCCTTAACTGTTGTGGCTCAGTTTGGAACTTGGAAGTATAGGGAATTTTGTTACTAGCCTCATTTTCCTGTTTTGCTTCTCAACTTGTTGGTGACAGTTTGTTTAATAGTTGTAAGGAATAAATAGTAAGGTGTCATAATCGATGAGTATCTAAATAATTACAGTGATTTTCTTAAGGATTGATATGAGATAGTTGCATTTAGTAATAACAATCATGTATGACAAAATCATGACGTTAACATAAACTTTTTATTTTGAACAAGATATGATTTTTTATTTTTCTGAACCTAGTGTGATCCTTTTTCTTTTGAACGGCGACATAAACTTTTAATTTAATGAAAAACAACTAGCAAGACGTTAGAAAACAAGAAAGACTTACAAAGGAAAAGGAGATCAAAACCAATTACACCAAGTCAGCTTTCTTTTATGGTTACTTCTAAAAGCATACTTCTAAAAGCATTCACAATCCATACAACTCTTCAGGAGTTTAATGGATTGTCACATCAGCATTTCACTATCTATACAACTTCATCCTTTAACCTCCACACTCTATTGAACTCCACATAGTTTAATGGATTTCCACACCGGTATTATATAAATATAAATATATATATATATATATATATATATATATATATATATATATATATATATATATATATATATATATATATATATATATATATATATATATATATATATACACACACACATATAATTTTATAAAAATATTTATAGAGCTACAAAATACATAAATAAAAAATGTGAATTTAAACGTTCATTAAATAAAAAGTACCAGAATAAAAATACATCGATTAAAAATTATGAAATCTAGAAAATAAAATAATTAAACAACTAATTATTAAAAACGATGACGATAAAAATAAAAATAATTAAACATGCGTTCTAAAAACGACGATACCTATATATTGTAGAAGATGAAGGAAATGCAATTTCAAATTGGTCTGATGACGTTGATCCGCCAATACGTGTACAACGAGGTCCTATAGAAGAAATTCAATATCAGATTCAGATAAACTCCGAACTGCGTGATCCATCAGTACACCACTCACTTCGACACGATTTAATGGAGCATATTTGGGAACATTATTCACAAGCAAGATATTAAATCTAAGTGTAGCTATATCTAACTTTTATTGCAATATGTTCATTCTTCGATTGAGTTTTTATGCATTTTGTAATGTATTTTGATATTAGTGTAATGTTTTATTAAGTATTATGTTTTTTATAAACTCAATGCTCCTTGCATATATATATATATATATAATAATATATATAATTTTTTATATTTATTAAGAATATAAATACATTAAAAAAATTAAACATACAAATTTATTATTGTATCTATATAATATTACAAAGTAAATAAAAAATAATTAATATTATATATATATATATATATATATATATATATATATATATATATATATATATATATATGAAACATGTGGGACCACACCACCATTAAAATAAAAAAGAAAAAAAATGGGGCCCATTTGTTTTCCATGCTACGGTTGTATGCTTATACAACTCACATCTCATTCAACTCCAACCACAATACATTCCACTCTCATACTACCCTCATTAAACCCCCATTGTAGATGCTCTAACTAACATCCAAGAAAATGCTAAACCTTGAACTTGGAAAAATAGCCTTTGAAAATAATCTTTTAAAACTTCGCCTTTGAAAAGATTTTTTTTTAAACTTCATGAACCATCTTGTTTCTTACCTTCCAGATTAGCCAACAATAAATATATACCATAGCATTGAAGGTGTCAAATTTAGAGCCTTTAAAATTTTCTAGTTCACCCCAATTGAAAATATTTTCAATAGAGCCATGAGGAATATTAGTTTTGCACCATATGCTTATGTCTTTTAACAACCAACTAGCAACATTGCATCCTAAAAATAATTGATGTTCAGTTTCTGTTCACCTTCACACAATAGACAAAACCTTTAGGTACATGCACTCGTTTAAAGGGGTGCAACACTTCTCAGTTTGGCCTAATATTTACAAACCTGCCACGGGTCCTCTAACCTCGCTCTCAGGCCGCCGGTCCTCAAAACCCCGCTGTTTGTAAATGTGTTGTGGATTTGAAACGAAAACAAGTAATACGACTTGATTCAATGAACGATTGATCACAAAACCAACAAAGATTGTCGAATACTCAAACCTTCATTAACACTCTATTTTGGAACTTAAGAATATAAGAAACTACTACAAAAGAAATTGTAGAAGATGAATGAATCTAATCTGATATCGGATACAAGAAACTGGAGAAAGATGGACCTTATATAGCTAAAGGTCCTTACTTTCGACCTCCAACATCTAGCTGTTACAACCTCTTAACAACTAACAACCTTTAGAACTTACACAATCACCTGACTTAGTATAAGTCACACCAAGCTCCCACAAACTCCATCTTGACTTAAGCTAAGTCAAACTAGCATTCCAATTTCCAATATCTAGCAAATCCAAACAATGTCGAAACTTCATCTCAGGAACATCCTTGGTCAACATGTCAGCCGAATTCCCTCTAGTTCCAACCTTTACTACCTTAATCCGTGACTCAGACCGAATGATAACAAACGTCTATATGCTTCGTTCGATCGTGAACAACTTGATCTTTAACTAGACTTATTGCACTCATGTTGTCGCAATGAACCAAAGCCTTATCCTGATGAATACCAAGATCACCCACTAGTCCTTTCAACCATATTGCTTCTTTCGTAGCTTTTGTCACAACCATATACTCAGCTTCAATGGTCGATAGTGCAATCGAAGACTGTAGAGTTGTCTTCCAACTAACCACAACTTCTCCCAAAGAAAATACATAACCTGTTAATGACCTCTTTCTATCCAGGTCAGCTACGTAATCAGAATCCGAGTAACCGGTAACAAACACTCTTTATTACCACCATAGATAACACCAATATCTGAAGTACCTTTCAAGTACCTAAAAAACATTTTCACCGCCATCCAATGATTGGATTGATCATAAAACTGGACATTGCACTTACTGAATGAGCCAGGTCCGGCCTTGTATAAACCATGATGTATATCAAGCTTCTAGCCTTCAACTTTCGAAGGTACACACAACAATCATAGGAACTCATTACAAACCCATGTTTGACACCATGTCCTCATTCCCTTGCTCTATGAAACCTTCTGGTTGAGCCATAGAAATTTCCTCCTCCAAATCACCATGAACAAATGCTGTCTTCACATCTAGTTGTTGAAGCTCGAGATCATCATGAGCTACTAAAGACAACACCACGCGAACGGACGTGTGAAACCAAGAAAAAAATTTCATGGTAGTTCAGGCCTTCCTTTTGGCTATACCCCTTAGCCACAAGTCATGCTTTGTAATGTACCGCTTCAGACCCTTCCAAGCCAACCCTCTTCCTTCCAAGCCAACCCTCTTCTTGAAGATCCACTTACATCCCACAACTCTCCTACCTTTAGGCAACTTAACGAGAACCCAACTTCTGTTCTTATGAAGAGACTCAATCCCCTCCGTCATTGCCCCCATCCATAAGCCTGCTTCCTTTGAAACAATTGTTTCTCTATAAGTCCCTAGTTTATGGGAATTATCAACCTCCTCTGCCATTTGCAAAGAATATGTAGCCATACCCTCAAAACCATATCTAATTGAAGGTTTAACCTGCCTCCTCGACCGATCTCTTGTCAACGAAAAACTTTGACCTGCTCCACCTTCATCTTGTAAACCAATGTCTACATCCTCCTATGTATCTACCTCGTGAGGTTGTTCTTGACCTTCCACTTTCCTCCACTCTTCCCTCATCCTAGTTTGCACCCATCTTTACAAACTTACTTTGAACAATACCATCAAGGTCCATATCTTTATCATCAGTGGACTCCATGTCAAGCCCACCAACCTCCACCTTCTTAGATACACTCTCAAGACCCCTTGTGAGACCAATGACTTCTCATCAAAAGTTACATCCCTACTCATAATCACCTTTTTCTCATATGGTGACCATATTCGATAACTTTTTACACCACTACCATATCCCATAAAATCTCCCCTAAGTTAGTTCAGCGGAGTGGTTAAATACTTTTTGTTTATACCGAGAGTCGGGGGTTTGAATCCTAGCTTTGCATATTTAGTTGCTTTTTTCCCTTCCAGGCTTCAGCCTTACTACTACCTGAGAAACTAAGACCTTAACTAATTTTATCAAAATTTTTAATTAATTCTATATCTTATCTAATATTATTTTCTATTTATAACTTTTAACACATAATTAATTGTATGAATATAAATATATATATATATATATATATATTTGTGACCGTCTCATTTTTATCTATATTTTGATATAAAAATTATTATAATATGATATTAATCTAAAAAATGATATTCATTAAAGTCGTTCTAAAATAATTCTTTCTTATATCGTCAATATTTTTTCTGACCTATTTTTATCGGGTATGCCGGACCTTACCACTTGGGTTGGTGTTTGCCCTCTTTTTCTCTAAAAAATGACTTGCAATAAGATATTTGTAAACTACTAAGGGGGTGTTTGTTTTAGCTTATTATGGGCTTATTTTCCGGGCTTATTTTTCATAAGCTCGTTTTTTCCGGCTTATTTTTCACTATTCCGGCTTATTTTCTTATTATAACTCATAATAAGCTCAAAAGTCAGAAAATAAACCAGAAAAAACCAGCTTATAAAAAATAAGCCCAAAATAAGCTAAAACAAACACCCTCTAATATGTCTCACTTTCAATGTTGAAACTCTTGTAATGGAAGAGGTTTGCAGTAACTAAAACATCTTTGACTACTTTTGTTTAGAAAACTAGGGGATAAGTTCCTATCTATATAATAAAAATAATACACTTTAAAACCCCACAGCGAAGCGTGGTTACTTGACCTCATTCTAAAAATAAAGGGCAATGATCTGAAAACTTGCAAGGAAGTATTTATACAAAAGGATTGCAACAAAGTTCCATGAGATTGTAAGAGGCGAAAATCCTGTCTAATGTGCTGAGCTTGGACCCATCAGAGTTAAAACGTGTGTACCTTCCACCACCATTTCGAATTTCAATAAGACCATAATCCACAATGAAACACTTAAAAGTTGAAGCAGTAGATTGACAAAATTGAGAGCCCTTCCTATCAACAACCTTTCTGACTTCATTAAAGTCGCCAAACAACAACAATTTACTCTAGGATTATTTGTAATAATATCATGAATGGAGACCAAAGCCTCTTTTTTTTGAGATATTTGATTGGAGGAATAAATATTTAGAAGACCTAACTGCAATTTGTGATGAACCTATAAACCAATAGTAGCAAGATAACCATCTCCTAAGAAGGAAGTTGTATTAATGAACATAACCACATCCCAAACAGTAAGAATTCCACCTGATTTTTCCCCTGAACCCGACGATGGGAATTCATAATTAAGATTCCCCTAAAAAGCCTTCACCAAAAAGCTTTTACCACGAAATCGCTAATTTTACGGAATTTTAGGGACTATGTTTTAACCGCCACCACCATTTAGAACCCGGTGTGATCTACCAAGATAAATAGTGTTGGACTAGCTAGATTGGGTTGAATAATGGATTAAAACATTAGGCCATAACATTCTTCTTCAAATAGAGTCTAGTTGATCATATACCTATAAGTGACGAAATGGTTGGTTAGTTCTAACCGAATAATTCGTTGAACTGGGTTAGAAACTTAGAATTAAAATGTGAAACTTTCTAAAGCACGTCAGAATGATAAAAATAGATATGCGAGACCTCTTAAAACACTTAAAACTTGTTGGATTGGATAATAATGTCGGATCATATATGTAGTCCATCGTACTCCCCTCCATTCCGTTTCTAACTTTTGATTAATGGTTTTTCACATTGGTAATGTTTTTTCCTGCAACCGTAGTGGGCTCATTGACAAAAATCAAAAGGGGTTCGGGTTCATCAACATACACTAGAACAAACGTGAATCTACTTCTCAGAAAAATTGACATGATTATCACAATGAATGAATGATAATTGCATCAACTTTTCATTATCTACTCAAAGTAAAACCAACTTCGCCACCTATTAGTTTTTCTATATTCTTTTTGGGTTGTGAGGAACCAAAATTTAATTATTCTTAAATTTCAAGCTTCTTTCTCTTCAAGATTTCAAAGTTCCCTTTTTTTAGAGAATATGGTTTTTAATTTTGATTTATGTTACTTATTTTTTCCTAGCTTGTGGTGGTGGGGGTGATGATAGTGGGTCGTGGTGGTTGTGTGTGGCCGTGAACCGTCAACGGTAATAAACTAATAACGATGGCTAATAGGTGGTGGCGTGGTGGTGTTTATTTAGTAGTCATGAATTTAATAACAAACGTTTATCTTTTCTAAAAGCCCAACTGATACTATGTGCCTATCAGCCTATGTGGAGAACTGGAGACTATAAAATATCAATAATTAAAAGCCCAATTGTACCCATTGATTTAAGTATTTAACAACAAACTTTTATATGGTCTTTATTGATTTTCTAAGTTGTAACTTGGGCTTTGCCCAAATCAATAGAATAGATTAAAACTTGTATCCTAATTCTTATTTTCCTAAGTCCAAACATACTGAAGCCAACATTTTATTCAAGATTATAAAATTTTACCGATATTATCGAGTACCGAATTTTATCCAAAGGTGGTATAGTATACCATACAAGTATTTATATATGGTACCAGTAATGGAAATTTATTTTACTTAGTGGGTTCGGTACTACTCACAATACCGAGTCCCGAGTACTAATTTAATTAGCAATATTCCAAGTACCGAATTCCGAACTGAAAAATCAAACACAAAACCAGTTCCAGTATAGTTTGATATGTTTAGTACCTGCGCTCACTCCTAATATTAACCATCTGACGTAGGTATGAATGTTAGATGCATGTTCTATGTTCATTTCGCATCCTTTTTTTAAATCTTTTTAGATTGGTTTATTTTATTACTATAAAGTATAGAGTAATAAAAAAAGCTTTGGGTATAAAACTTGTTCATATATCATTCATATAGTTTTTTCAACACCTAAACACACCGACGCACTTAATTTTACACCATGTGTCATTCATATAGTTAAGTTGAGGAAGAAGATTTGACTGTACTAGATAAGTACTAGAATTTAAAAGGTAGGGGCACTAACCACATGCCACCAACTAGTAGGAGCTAATTAGCTAATCCTTGCTTGCGTCTTGAGCTGTAAGACCATCAGCATTCATAATGAAGTTTAATGGAGATTTTTATCGTTATATTAGTACACACATTATCTTCTACGTCTAACTCTCTCTAATCTTCAAACCCTCACATCCAACCCACATATATTATTTATAATAAAATGAGGCAAAAAAAAAGAAAAAAAAAACAACCTTTGACGCAGCAACTGGTTCGCGTACGAGCATGGGTTGGAGCTAGCTCCAACTAATGAATGTGTTATGATGTTGGGCACTAAAAGAACCAGCCAGCGCTGGTAGGCTATCCGATACGAATGGTCTAAGAAAGCGCAACAACATTGAAACCCTCTATTTTTTTAATGCTTAGCGATAAATTAAAAAAAAATTGTATTAGTGGGTCCGATTATAAAAATAATTTTGTAAGAGAACTTATTTTATTTGTTTACTCTTAGCATAGGCATCCAAAGTTCATGGACCACCGCTACATTATGTATCACGTACGATACTTGTATTAAAATCTTGATTTCTTTCATCTTACTTGGTAATGCTAAAATCACGAACACAAATAGCATGTTCGATCTAAAATCATAAAAAAAATTATATCCGAGTATTACCATACTGAGTAAACTAACTTGGCAGAGAATTAATAAAATCTAACTATAGCATAATATCCGAATCAAAATATGATAACTAATAAAATCTAACACTAACGTAAAATCTAAACGTTGACCATCGTCAAAATAGTCTACCAGCATAAAGTATAATCAAACGAATAGTGCTCTTGTTATCGATGTCATAAAAACCATTCGATGTCGACCCTACATAACAACACATGCAATTGTTGAATCTTGTTTGCCATATGGCCTTTGTTTAATTAGGCAGTTTATAGTTCTCGTTGAACAGGTTTATGTCTATATGTATGTATGTATATTTGTATATTGTTTTTTATGTAATTAAAATCCAATTATGCCTATATATCTTTTCAGCCGTTCAAAGAAGTATGGCTCATAGGACATGAATTAAAGTGTTTTTGTGACCCTAATTGGTCTTAATTTGTAGCATTTGGAGTATATTATGTATATCAAATAAAACCTAATTATTATTATTAATAACGACATACAAACTTTGTTGGCATACAGTTGTTGTACTAAGCAAAGATGAGGTCCTAGATATAGTATACAACAACCTCTATCAAACACATTCAATTTTATTCTAAGACTTGATAATAGCCTTTTTCTTTTTCTTTTTTGAAGTTTTATAACCACTATTTTTATAGTAACAGGCCGAGCTCTAGTCTATTAGGTCTCGACTCGAGATTTTCGAGCTTTATATAATATGTAAATGTGTATATAACTAAATTCAAAATTTACAAATGTTATTTTTTTTGAAAGGCAATTTGAGTTTTGTTTACAACTCCCCCTTTGAGAAATGGGGGACAATACAAGAGATGTTAATACCCTAAATACATATGCTAGACATTTATCGTGTTAACATCCATGTTTACTAAATTCCTATCCCCTACTAACCGATTCTCAGCAAAGTCGGTGCTGTTAACCAAGTGTTCTAGTTGGGACCCTTATCGGTTTTTTATCTTGATTTTATCCATTGAAAGGCCAAAAGCTGAATATTGAATCTGATGTCTTCATCCGGTTTCGCGTTTCTAAATATAGCGTCGTTACTTTGTTTCCAAATGAAATATGCTTTTATTCTTATTACAGCATCCCAAAATTCCCAGCACTGTTTTGGAATGTAAACCCTCACAGCAGCTTGTAACTGAGCAAAAGATTCAGCGACTATTACAAGAAGACCCCACCATCTTTGAATGAAAATCCAAATAAACTGACGTTTATGGCATCCAAAAATGGTGTGGTTTACTGTTTCACTCTCTTGTAGATATTAACTCACGTACCTGATGAGATTAGTTTGATTAATTTTTATATATTTTTTGAATTCTTTTATTTGTATTTGAATTATAGATAAAGATAGAATTAGTCTTTATTGTTGTAACAGATCCTCCAATTTAGGATCTTCTTGTGTATATGTATACGTCTCCTCTTCAATGGAACTTCAACTTTTGGTTGTTTATTCATATGGTATCAGCCAGGTCACCACCATCCTTCTATTAATTGTTTTTTGGCCACCATCTTCTTTTCCCCACCATGTCCAGTGACACTAACTCTTCATCATCTTCTGGTATCCAAACACTTCCTCTCCAAACACCTTCTCTCACAGTCGTTCAATTCCCACCTTCTCTAAAACTGCTATCCACCAATTACATGAGCTGGAAGACACAAATCGAGGCTCTACTCCACGGTTTGGACCTCTATAAGTTCATTGATGGCACCAACCCACCACCGAAACACACCGTTATTGACGGTGTCTCTACTCCTCATGCTGATTACCCCGCGTGGTTCCGGCAGGACCGGTTGCTATTCGGTGCAATTGTCGGCACCCTTTCTCCCCCTATTGTTCCATTAATCACCAATGCTTCATCCTCCCTCGAAGCTTGGAATATTCTATCCAACACATATGCAAACCCCTCTCGTGGCCATATTAAACAGCTTCAACATCGATTGAAACAAACTTCTAAAACCCCAGACCAATCTATTACTGACTATATGCAATCAGTCAAAACTATTGTGGATGAATTGAGCATTTTAGGCAAAAAGATGGATGCTGAAGACATCACAGACGCCATCTTGAATGGCTTGGACTCTACTGCCTACAAAACAATCATTGATGCTGTTCATGCAAGGGATACTCCCATCTCCTTTCATGAACTTCATGAAAAGCTTATCAACCATGAACTATCTTTAGTTCAACATTCATCTGCTACTAGCAATCTACATCAACCTGTCACAGCCTTTGCTGCCAATAAACGCTCACCAAACAGACCATGGCACAACCAAAATCACAACAGATCTTCCGGTCTTCTCCCAACTCCCCAACAGCCCGCTGCTACTACTCGTCCGTTCCTTGGTAAGTGTCAGTTTTGTTTTACCAAAGGGCACTCTCTAACATCCTGTTATGCCTTCAAAAATAAGTATCCACAGGTTGCATTACCATCTTTGCCAAGGACTACTCACACCAACAATAACCCACAAGCAAATGTTATAACTACAATGCATTCCGATCAGCACTCCAACCCGGTTTAGCTCTTTGATAGTGGTGCATCTCATCATATCACCAACGATCTCAACGCACTTTCCCTTCATACACCTTACGATGGTACCGATGAACTTGTCATTGGTGATGGTTCGTCCCTTACTATTACTCATGTTGGCTCTTTAGTTCTTCAATTTTCTAATACTTATTTTACTCTAACTAATGTTCTCTGTGTTCCTTCTATATCAAAGAATATCATTTCCATTTCTCGTTTATGTATCGACAATAACATACTAATCGAGTTCTATTCGTTCAATTTTCTTATCAAGGACTTCCAAACCAAACAAATTCTCCTCCGAGGAACGGCTAGTCGTGGGATTTATGAACTTTGTTCTACATCTCAACCTTCTACTTTCTACACACAATCAAATAAGTCAATTTCTTGGCATCATCGACTTGGACATCCGCATTCTCAAGTTCTCCAACATTTAGCTTCTACTGTTCCTACTATTACTTTTTTGAACAATAATTGTAATTCATGTTGCATCAATAAAAGTCATAAGCTTCCTTTTCATAGCTCATCTCTTTCATCTGATTCACCATTACAATTAATCTTTTCTGATGTGTGGTCATCTCCTATTACATCTTTTGATGGGTTTAAATACTACATTATTTTTGTTGATCACTTCACAAAATATACATGGCTTTACCCATTAAAACACAAATCTGATTCTCTCGCCACCTTTATACGTTTTCAACGCCTAGTAGAAAACTACTTTCAAACTAAAATTAAACAATTATTCTCTGACAATGGAGGGGAATACATCAAACTTGCTTCTCATCTTGCCTCTTGTGGAATTTCTCACCTCACATCTCCTCCTCACACCCCCGAACACAATGGTTATGCCGAAAGACGACATCGTCACATAGTCGAAACCGGACTGTCTTTACTTTCTCATGCTAATATGCCATTAAAATTTTGGCCCTTTGCGGTCACCACCGCTACCTACCTTATTAACCGACTTCCCACTACCACCCTACAAAATGATTCTCCTTTTTTTCGACTCTTCCATAAACTCCCGAATTACGCTAAATTACGCAGTTTTGGTTGCTTAGCTTACCCTTGGCTACGTCCTTACTCAAACCATAAACTTCAATCTCGATCTAAGCCTTGCATCTTTGTGAGTTATTCATCTTCTCAAAGTGCCTATCATCTTCTTGACCCACTCACTAACAAAATATACACATCCCGCCACATACATTTTGTTGAAAACATATTTCCTTACACCTCAATAACTCAAACCAACACATCACCATCTCCTAATCCTGACACTTGGCTCCACCTCAATTTCATACCCATTTCAACCCCATCGCAAATGGACTCTTTACCCTCCAACCAAACTAATGCCACAAACAACTTTTCTCCACCTTCAACTACTAATAACCCCTCTCATACTTCTCCTAGCACCACTTCACCTACTGCCCAACAAAATTCCTCCAGTGACCCTACTCAAATTAATCATCCTCCCTTATCCCCTAGACAAACTCGACACTCCTGAAAACCCAATTCAAAGTATCATAACAATGACTTTGTCCTTTATCAATCCATCACCCAACCCTTTCCAGAACCTCAAACAATCATTCAAGCACTCAAACAACCACAGTGGCGTAAAGCTATGCAAGAGGAATACGATGCTCTTCTCCGTAACCACACTTGGTCTCTTGTTCCACCCGAATCCGCTCCTAATCTTGTTGGTTGCAAATGGGTATTTCGGACTAAATTTAAGCCGGACGGTAAAGTTGATCGCCTAAAGGCACGTCTAGTTGCTAAGGGTTTTAACCAACGACCAGGCCTAGACTACGTTGAAACTTTTAGTCCCGTCGTTAAACCAGCTTCTCTCCGTCTCATTCTATCACTAGCATCTTCCCAAAATTGGTGTCTACGTCAACTTGACATTAATAATACTTTCTTACAAGGCACCCTTACCGAATCTGTTTACATGTCTCAACCCCCCGGGTTTGTGGATCCATCTTTTCCACACCATGTTTGCAAACTTCATAAAGCTATCTATGGTCTCCGTCAAGCATCACGTGCTTGGTACAATGAACTCAAATCCTTTCTTTTATCGGCTCGTTTTAAGCCTACAATTTCTGATCCTTCTCTTTTTGTTCGCCACTCCACTACATCTCCCATTTACATTCTCGTGTACGTTGATGACATCATCATTACCGGACCCAACTCTTCCCTTGTTTCATCCTTCATCACCACCCTTGCTACTCGATTTTCGTTAAAAGATTTGGGAAACCTATCTTATTTTCTTGGAGTTGAAGTCTTACCACATCCTGATGGTTTATTTCTTTCTCAAAGCAAATATATTCTTGATCTTCTTACTAAGGCCAACATGAGTGAGTGTAAACCGACTTCCACGCCTTTAACAACATCGGTCCATCTCACCACCACCGAAGGAACCCCTTTACCTGACCCGAAAACCTATCGATCATTTGTTGGGGGACTACAATATTTATCCTTAACCCGTCCCGATGTTGCGTTTGCTGTGAACAAACTTTCACAGTTCATGCATTGCCCTACCAACACACATTGGGCTGCTCTAAAGCGATTACTGAGATACTTACATGGCACCATTCATCATGGTTTATTTCTGCGTTATAATTCTCCGCTACAACTTCACGCTTTCACCGACGCCGATTGGGCAGGTGACAAACAAACTTATCGAAGTACAACATGTTATATTGTTTACCTTGGCTCTAACCCAATAGCTTGGAGTTCTAAGCGACAACCCACCTTAGCTAGATCATCCACCGAGGCAGAATTCCGAGCTGTAGCCTCAACTACTACTGAAGTACAATGGATTATTTCGTTGCTATCGGAACTTGGCTACAAATCCACCACAACACCGACCATATATTGCGACAACTTAAGTGCTACTCACTACTCTGCCAACCCAGTTTTCCACTCAAGAATGAAACATCTAGCCCTTGATTTTCATTTTGTTCGTGAAAAGGTACAAGACGGGTCGATACGTGTCACTCATATAAAGGGCGATGATCAATTAGCAGATGCTCTAACCAAACCACTACTTAAGCACCGTCATCATACTCTTCTATCCAAGATTGGACTTCTCTCACGGTCGTCCATCTTGCGGGAGCATATTAACTCACGTACCTGATGAGATTAGTTTGATTAATTTTTATATATTTTTTGAATTCTTTTATTTGTATTTGAATTATAGATAAAGATAGAATTAGTCTTTATTGTTGTAACAGATCCTCCAATTTAGGATCTTCTTGTGTATATGTATACGTCTCCTCTTCAATGGAACTTCAACTTTTGGTTGTTTATTCATAGTAGACAAGCAGGACATAAAATCGTTGGCAAATCTATCCCTTTATCCACACGATTTGTTAAAACAGGTAATATTTGAATGTCCACTCTCCATGAGAATATACATACCTTTTTTGGTACCAAGTTGGACCAATATGTTTCATTTCCTCTTGACCCCGAAGGAGTTAACTTCTCGTCCAGAATGCATCTCATGAGTTTTACATAATACTTACCATCCACCTCGCCAAGCCACGTCCACTTGTCTTTTCTTGTTTGATGAATCTCGACCTGCTCCAATTTATTCTTAAAGTTTTTGAACTCTGAAGCCACTCTTCCCACAAGGTGCTGATCGTCTAACAGCTTCCACTGCCAACGGTCTTCAATCCATGCTCCCATTTCCGAGACCCGAACACTGTTGTTTCCCATTCTGTTGTAAAGTCTTGGGTACATTTCAGCAAGATTTTGGTCTCCAATCCACGCGTCCTTCCAAAAGCTAACATTTCTTCCGTTACCAAGTTCAATCTTAAACATAGAATTCAATGATAAGCCCATTTTATTTATTTCTTTTTGTAATTTTAAAATATCAGCCCACATTCCTTTGTGATTTGCGATGGTACCGCCAATCAACCCACCCCCAACCCATAAATACTTGTGATAACTTTTGCCCAAAATGAATCCGGTTCATTTCGTAGCTTCCACCTCCATTTAAGCAATAAGCTTAAATTAAATGTGTTTAAACTTCCCAACCCCAGACCGCCCCAATTTCTCCCAAGAATTACCCTATCCCAATTAACCCAATGGATTCTCCTTTTATGAGAATTTTCTGAGCCCGCCCCCCAAAAGAAACTTTTTCTGAAACTATCTAATTTAGAAAGGATACAGGTTGGAGCACGGAACATAGAAAAGAAGTACACTGGCAAGCTTGAGAGAACCGATTTTATGAGTGTCCATATACCACCAAACGATAAACAATTGCTCTTCCACCTCGATAAAGAACTTTCCATTTTCCGAAATACTTTTTCCCAACTTTGATGTTTTTTCATATTTGCGCCCACTGGGATGCCAAGATATTCGAAAACTGAACCACCTACTCTACAGCCAACCAGATCAGCCATCCCTGTTTGAGTTTGATCATCTACTCCAATTCCCGTAAGTGAGCTTTTATTCCAATTTACTTTTAGACCAGAAGCATTTTCCCAACACTTTAATAAGAAAATTATTGCTCTCACATTTCTTTTGCTCCACTTACCAATTATGATCGTATCATCAGCGTACTGTAAGTGTGAAATATTTACGTTATCCTTACCGACGATGACCCCTTCAAACACCCCTGCTTCCACCGCTTGTTGTATCATCATGTGTAACCCTTCAGCTACTATTAAAAATAAATATGGGGCTATGGGATCCCCTTGCCTTACCCCCCTTTGTGGTTTGAACTCCCTAGACGGAGACCCGTTTATTAGGATTGATATCTTTGCAGACTCCATACATTCTTTGATCCATTGAATCCATTTGTAACCGAACCCCATTTGAGACATGATTTGAAACAAAAAATCCCAATCCAAGCTATCATAAGCCTTTTCAAAGTCTAGTTTGAGTAATAAACCCTTTGATTTTTTTTCTTTTCATCTCACTTATAACTTCACCAATGACTAAGACTCCTTCTAGAATAGATCTTGTTTCTAAGAAGGCCGATTGCACTTTGTCTATTATATTAGGGAGAACAGTTTAAGTCTGTTTGCAAGAATTTTTGAAAGAATTTTATAATAACTCCCGATCAAACTTATTGGTCTAAACTCTCCAAAAACCAAAGGGTCAGCTACTTTAGGGATAAGAGTTATGAATGAAGAATTACAACCTTTTGAAATCTTCTTGGAGCTCCAAAACCAAGATAAAGCGGACAAGAGATCGTCTTTAACTACCTCCCAAAAGAATTTAAAGAAACGGAAGTTGAAATATTATTGAAATAATAACCTTTTACAAATGTTATTATTATTGGATTTTATTGAAATAATTTTTTTGAGCTATGTTCAATTCTTTTAGTTAAGTTTCTTCAAAAGTATATATTATTTAATTTAGTTTCTCATTTAATTAAAATAAGTTATAATAAATTGTTTTTAAATAAATATTTAAACTTTTCAAGTCGGCTAGAAATATTGGTGTCTTTTGGCGCGTATACAACTTGTTTGATCTATCCTATTTATTCTACGTGGCCGGTTATTACATGGGCCACGTTGCTCTTTATTCTCCCAGGGTTTGCCACGTAGACTGCACCTCCTTCCGAAAACACCACTCTATACCTTTTTCTCTTGTTTCCTTTACAACAAAATAAGAAAAACGCCAAAAACTTCCAATTATTATTCATCAAGCACTAGACAACATTACTTTTATATTACGATAATTATTGGAATATCTATATAATTTATAATATCATATGGTCTTAACATATATACAAGTTGACACAAAATATTTAAAATGCACCCCTTTTTATTTTATTTCAAAAGTGTAACTTGCAATAATAAACAATTCCCTTAATTTAAGAGATAATACTATAAAATTATAAAGTTAAAGCACAAAAGAGAGAGAAGAATATGGACCCTCCTAACCTTTTCATAAATATTAACTTAACTTATTATATATACTAATATAGTGTAATATGCATAATGTTTGTTTTTTGAAAAACCATAAAATTTTATACATTAATTATTTTGAAGTTACAACATCTAGCAAAAGTTACAATATATGCAGCGAAATAAATAAAATGCTCTACAAGATGTTGAGCATTAATATCACCTGACCCAGCTAAACGATGCATATTGTTGCTACAATTTAAAATTACGAAATTGCATAGACGCCGGAGCAGATAACCAATTACTCCATAAAAGGTGAGCCCCCGCTTTAGATCTTAACTTAATTCATTGAAATGTTGATAATTTGACGTCGAACAATATGAAGTTTGGATTTTGTAATTTTCCGTTAAAGATTAAGTCATTGCGAGACTTCCAAAGATAGGTCACCGCTCTAATCACCAACTTGCAAAACTTTAATGAAGGTGCAGGCAATGTAGTCTCTGTCGTCGTAGTTAAGTCTTCAACAGACCCGCGCCCTCTGAAATGAATTCCCCACCACTGATTTATTTCTGACCACAGATTGTGTAACATAGAACAACCGAAAATCGCATGTGTAGTGTCTTCCCAATGCTTGTTACATCTAGGAAAAGTAAAGAAGGAATGTCTATACCTCTTTTATCTAAATTCACCGCACTCGAAGCCTTAGACGATCCACCCTCCAACTAAATAAAGAGATTTTTTTTTTATAATAAGAATGACCAAAAAATTTATGTACCATGGAAGAAGTCACCCGAAAATTATACATATTGTTATAGAATTGAGGTAAATAGATGTTATTTAAATTTAGTATTAAAAGTTATGAAATAAAGAAATATGAAATACCTCAAAACGAACGCACATTGAATGAATTGAATGAATATAATGTGGTCAAAAACCAAAATTGGTCTCAAAACAAGTCTTAAGTTGGTCCCCTTTAAAACAACATTGCATAGTGCAACTAATCTTCAAGAGGGTTATTATACTATATATCATTTGGAGAACTAATATGGCAATTTATTATGAGATTTTGAAAGGATATTTTGGTAAATTTACAATAAAATTATGAGATTTTGATTCTACCCTTTTTGTTTTTCTAATTTACCCCTTTTCTTTCTTTCTTATTTTTCTTCCAAGTGATTCTTTCTCATTTTTATTGCAAGTGATTCTTTTTAAAACTATTCTTTATTTTTTAACCTTTTAGATATTCCTTTATATATATATATATATATATATATATATATATATATATATATATTACAGCTGAAATTGTAAGGAGAGGCGAACGTAAATTAGTAAATGTGTTTTTGTTTTAATATTTTATTTATTTTTACTTTTATATTATTACAGAGTTCTTAAATTAGAATAAATAGAAGTGATGATGATGTGGTAGGATATTTATCATGGAGATAAATTTATTAGGAAAAGATTGATGAAAAAGAAGGTGTTTAATTGAATGAATGTTTGGATATACTTGTTGTAATGAGTCTATTTAAGAAAAATTAGATTCTGGATTAATGAAAAGCAAATTTGGTGTAATATTTTTTTTCATAGTAATCATTATCATTAACGTCGAATGTATACAATTTATCATTTATGTTTTGTAATTGCTTCGTCAAAAGAGATAGATGGTATATGAGTTTTTCTTTTTCATATTTTTATATGCTATTAAATTAAAAGAAACTTTGATATCTAAATCTGTAAATCTAATTGTCAAACTTTAATGTAGTTATGTAAGTAGTAATTAACTTTTATTTTTAAATATATAAATTAAGAAAAATACATTACTAAATTTTTGTTTAAATTTATTTTAGAATTAAAAGAGAATTTGTGCTTATTTAGAATTAATTCTTATTTAATTTTTTTATAATAATTTGTTAGTTTTTATTTGTTCCCCTCGCAATAAGCGAGGGCAAATACATACTCGTTCTTAATCAATTAACTTGAAAGAATTAGTTTGACATAATAACTAAGACAATTTTTGGTCTTTTCGGTCAATCTTCTAATATATATATATAGGGTGAGGTTCAACAAAGACCCCCCCCCCCCCCCTTAAACATAGATACCAAAGTCCCAATCTCAGCCACTTATTTAAAAGGGCAAAATAGGAATTAAACCAATTTGTGAAAAAACCCACGCGCATGCTACAGCTCCATCCAAATTCAGTTTTTTTTATTTTTTTTACCCCTTAAATCTTTAAATGAACATAACTATTTCAATTTTTTGAGTTTGATCAAAAAAATTATACCAATCTTCTCATTTTTTAATCATCTTTCAAACGAGACCACTCTTCCTATATTTCTGGAAAAAAAAATTGACGAAAATTACGAAAATGATATGAATGACGAAAATAATCATTTTCAGCTATTGAAAAAGAGTAACACCTACCAGTTTAATCATTTTCGTCCATCACCTTCATACCCATAACACCTAACAGTTTTCATCATTTTCGGACCCCTGTTCACCTTTTTTTTTTACGAAAATGATGAAAATAACGAATCTTTTATCATTTTCGTCACCTGCTTTTACGTGACATACAGGGGGCACGAAAATGATGAAAATGACGATATTATCATCATTTTCGTGCCCCCTGTACGTCATATAAAAGCAGGTGACGAAAATGATAAAAATTCGTCATTTTTATCATTTTCGTGCCCCACCTGTATGTCACGTAAAAGCAGGTGACGAAAATGATAAAAATTCGTCATTTTCATCATTTTCGTGCCCTTTGTATGTCATGTAATAGTAGGTGACGAAAATGATAAAAATTCGTACTTTTTATCATTTTCGTGCCCCCTGTATGTCACGTAAAAACAGGTGACGAAAATGATAAAAATACGACATTTTCATCATTTTCGTGCCCCCTTGTATGTCATGTAATAGCAGGTGACGAAAATGATAAAAATTCGTCATTTTTATCATTTTCGTGCCCCCCTGTATGTCACGTAAAAACAGGTGACGAAAATGATAAAAATTCGTCATTTTCATCATTTTCGTGCCCCCCCCTGTGTGTCACGTAAAAGCAGGTGACGAAAATGATAAAAATTTGTCATTTTCATCATTTTCGCGCCCCCTTGTATGTCATGTAATAGCAGGTGACGAAAATGATAAAAATTTGTCATTTTTATCATTTTCGTGCCCCTGTATGTCACGTAAAAACAGGTGACGAAAATGATAAAAATTCGTCATTTTCATCATTTTCGTGCCCCCCTTGTATGTCACGTAATAGCAGGTGACGAAAATGATAAAAATTCGTCATTTTCATCATTTTCGTGCCCCCTTGTATGTCACGTAAAAACAGGTGACGAAAATGATAAAAATTCGTCATTTTTATCATTTCCGTGCCCCCCCTGTGTGTCACGTAAAAGCAGGTGACGAAAATGATAAAAATTCGTCATTTTTATCATTTTCGTGCCCCCCTGTATGTCACGTAAAAACAGGTGACGAAAATGATAAAAATTCGTCATTTTTATCATTTTCGTGCCCCCCACCCCCCTGCGTGTCACGTAAAAGCAGGTAACGAAAATGATAAAAATTCGTCATTTTCATCATTTTCGTAAAAAAAAAGGTGAACGGTGTCCGAAAATGATGAAAACTGTTAGTTGTTATGGGTATGAAGGTGATGGACGAAAATGATTAAACTGGTAGGTGTTACTCTCTTCCAACCATTACACCTAACAGTTTAATCATTTTCGTCCATCACCTTCATACCCATAACACCTAACAGTTTTCATCATTTTCGGACCTCTGTTCACCTTTTTTTACGAAATGATGAAAATGACGAATATTTATCATTTTCGTCACCTGCTTTTACGTGACATACAGGGGGCACGAAAATGACGAATTTTTATCATTTTCGTCACCTGCTTTTACGTGACATACAGGGGGCACGAAAATGATGAAAATGACGATTTTATCATCATTTTCGTGCCCCCTGTATGTCATGTAAAAGCAGGTGACGAAAATGATAAAAATTCGTCATTTTTATCATTTTCGTGCCCCCCTGTATGTCACGTAAAAGCAGGTGACGAAAATGATAAAATTTCATCATTTTCATCATTTTCGTGCCCCCCTTGTATGTCACGTAATAGCAGGTGACGAAAATGATAAAAAAAATCGACATTTTCATCATTTTCGTGCCCCTTTGTATGTCACGTAAAAACAGGTGACGAAAATGATAAAAATACGTCATTTTCATTATTTTCGTGCCCCCCTTGTATGTCATGTAATAGCAGGTGACGAAAATGATAAAAATTCGGCATTTTTATCATTTTCGTGTCCCCCTGTATGTCACGTAAAAACAGGTGACGAAAATGATAAAAATTCGTCATTTTCATCATTTTCGTGCCCCCCTGTGTTTCACGTAAAAGCAGGTGACGAAAATGATAAAAATTCGTCATTTTCATCATTTTCGCGCCCCCTTGTATGTCATGTAATAGTAGGTGACGAAAATGATAAAAATTTGTCATTTTTATCATTTTCGTGCCCCCCTGTATGTCACGTAAAAACAAGTGACGAAAATGATAAAATTTTGTCATTTTCATCATTTTCGTGCCCCCCTTGTATGTCACGTAATAGCAGTTGACGAAAATGATAAAAAAAATCGTCATTTTCATCATTTTCGTGCCACTTTGTATGTCACGTAAAAACAGGTGACGAAAATGATAAAAATTCGTCATTTTTATCATATTCGTGCCCCCCTGTGTGTCACGTAAAAGCAGGTGACGAAAATGATAAAATTCGTCATTTTTATCATTTTCGTGCCCCCCTGTATGTCACGTAAAAACAGGTGACGAAAATTATAAAAATTCGTCATTTTTATCATTTTCGTGCCCCCCCTGTGTGTCACGTAAAAGCATGTGACAAAAATGATAAAAATTCGTCATTTTCATCATTTTCGTAAAAAAAAATGTGAACAGGGATTCGAAAATGATGAAAACTGTTAGGTGTTATGGGTATGAAGGTGATGGACGAAAATGATTAAACTGGTAGGTGTTACTCTATTCCAACAGCCGAAAATGATTATTTTCGTCATTTATATCATTTTCGTCATTTTCGTCAAAAAAAAATTCCAGAAATATTGAAAGAGTGGTCTCGTTTGAAAGAGCATTAAAAAATGAGAAGATTTCAATTCTATTTTACCATAATACCCTTCCTTTTATAATTAAATCTTATAATTATTTACTTAATTACAATCATGCTATTATAGATCTTAACCATTGATTTGATTAATCTAATGGCTAAGATTGAGACTTTGAGCTCTTTGTTTAAAGAGGGATCTATATTGATCCATTCTCTCTCTCTCTCTCTCTCTCTATATATATATATATATATATATATATATATATATTTAAAAGACTAATTTAACAAATTTTATTAGACGATCCGAGTTATTCATTTAAATAATTGTTTAATCTTGACTATTCATTCACTTAAAATCAAAAAAATAAATTTTGACTTTTTAGAGTCAAAATTATTAAAGATAATTTCATATATGTCCTTATTAAATCATATAAAATAGTACTTGTCTATTTTAATTTACAAATATTATCTTTAACCTTAATAATATTTTAAAATTCTAAAATATTTTATAATCATAAAATTCTTTTTTAGTTATAACCAATAACGTTTAATTTTAGTACCTTTTATTGTAAAAGTAATAATTGTTGACTTATATATTAATTAACTTGCATAAATATTTCCACAATAATACATTTGCTAATCTAGTAATGTAGATGTTGATGGACGCTAAAGACACAATTCCATTATCAGCAAGTGATCGAACAACCTTTAATGTTCATTGCTCGGTTTTAGCACTTAGGGGTTTTTTGTTTACTGCTTATAAAACCATTCAATATGTTTGATTGACGTCTCTACATAAAACAGAAAAAAATTGTTGAATCATATCACCTTAAAATACATTTTGAATCGTTAAACACAATCTATTTTTACTTTACACCCCTTCTTTCATGTCTACCTTTTAAACAATCTTATCTTATAATATAATAAATCACTATTAAGCAATGATTTAAAACCCGAGTTGACACGGCCGGTTGAACCGGTTGACCCGTGACCCAGTGAGGAGACCGGGTCAATGTACACCGGGTTTTTGGTTATTTTCGGCCCGCATTATGGTTGAACCGCTTGACCCGAGTTGTCCCGGCCCGGGTTGACCCATTTTTATTTTTTTCATTTTAATATTTTTTTTAAACATAAAAGTTTAGCGATTTAGTCACCTCGATAGTTCATACTTTGAAACTCTCGCTCAACAGAAACTTTAAAAATGAGTTGTGAACCCCTCTCGACAGTCGACAATGACTCCTGCCCTCTATCATCTCCGACATGTGATTGTCCTTCGAGTAGAAACCTCAATTGAGTTCATGTAACCTTCTCAATGAAATTTCATTTTATGTTTGATAGATTATTTAGTTTATTAATAGATTAGTAATTGTTTCCAAGTTTATATACATACATATATATATACACACATATGCATATATATTTTAAAAAAACAAAAATCTGAAAACCGGGTTAACCCGCCGGTCGAACCGGTTGAACCGGTTGACCCGTGACCCGGTGAGAAGACCGGGTCAACTAAAAACCCTGGTTTTAAAACATTGCTATTAAGGTGTAACACCACTTTTCTAAAATAGCTTTTAAAATTTGTTTGCTACTGATTAACACTTTAAAACATCAGAGTTTGCGGAAAACAAACTTACATCACTTTAGTGCTAACAGTTTCATAAAAAGTAGTGTTAAAAGTACTCTTTTCAAAAGCTTGGAGCTATCAAACTCTGCAAAACACTGGGGCCTTACCCTTGCTGGAAACTGGTTACCTGCAATGCACAACATACTAAAATGTAAGCTTTCGCTTAGTGAGCATACTACTAAACGGAAAAACACATATATCATGAGTAATTCTTCTCAGGATGTCTCACATCCTAGCTATGACCTGTAAAACAGTCAAACTGTTAAATTGTCCCGGGGTATGATCACACCTCGCGCGTAACCAAGCCCCTGACGCTTTACTTGGGTATAAGGATCTCAATATACCCCTTTCACTTTCCTGGATACTAAGTATCCGCTTTTCTTTGTACAAGGCTTCTCTAAGCCAGGTACCTGCTATATTTGTGCACAAACATATCACATATCACAACACAGATATCATACTATTCACTTTGTGGATAAATGTGTACTAATCATATCAAATACTATAACATAACGCTACCGAACCTCTGAACAGCAGCCTTTAACTTCGCATATCAAACATACAATTGATATACTATTCACTTAGTGAGCGTACGTATACTAATCTGATTAAAGGTAAGTACACTCACCTTAGCAGCAGTTAAGAAATATACTCCTCTCACAGAAGCGTCAATCTCTTATTGCCTACAAGCAATAAACATGTGCTACATTAACTTCTATACGCTCTATGACAACTTAAACTGAACATCAAGCAACAAACAACTTGAACTTGTTCTGGTCTTCCCTACGGCCGTAGGGGTTCAACCCTACGCCCGTAGTAGTGTTTCTAGGCTTCCTACGGTTGTAGGCTATATGCACTACGCCCGTAGGCTAGTTCCCTTTGTCCTTAGACGGTAAATCATAAAACAATGTCATACGCCCGCAGGAACCCTTACCTACGGCCGTAGGAGACAAAACAACTAGTAACTCTTGACACCTTCTTACGCCCGTAGGGAATAATCCCTTCGGCCGTAGGAACAGTCGGTACAGCAGACTCATCTGCTCTGTTTGACGACAGCAACTGGGTCTCAACTTTAAGCACTCTACTTCCAATTAAATTCTGATTCAAGTTTTCAAACAATTTCATTAACACTACTAGCAACTTCTCTACATGTATAATTACTCAAAACATCAAGAACTCAATGATTCATCCAAGAATCACTCTTTTGACCTCAAGAACTACAAAATCAATCAAACCACACATACCTGAATCTTGGAGGCTAACAAGAATCGAAATACAGCTACAAAACCTTCGTGATTGTTGTTCAAAATCGACAGAACTTGGGTGGCTAGCCACTTACGTATGTATGTGTATGTGTAGAACGAGATTGAGTCATTTGACTCACAAATGGTCAAACTCAGCTATACATATCTATTACTTTGACATCTTGGCACAATTAGTCCCTATACTTACAACTTTCAGAAAGATCAAAACTAATCCCTCAACTTGAAATCAATTTACACAAAAATTGGCATAAACTCATATCTAGGAATTTATGAACTTTGGGGTGTTACATAAGGTTAAAATGATAATATGCATCATTCAGATTATTCATTCAAAACACTTACCAAACAACATGTCACATTCAAATGCAGGAGATGTTGTCACCTTAAAATACATTCTGAATC
Organism: Pulicaria dysenterica; assembly: GCA_947179395.2. NCBI lineage: Eukaryota > Viridiplantae > Streptophyta > Magnoliopsida > Asterales > Asteraceae > Pulicaria > Pulicaria dysenterica. The sequence goes on from OX359290.1 coordinate 84,346,461, forward strand.
GTTAAACACAATATATTTTTACTTTACACCCCTAATTCAGTCTATTTTCGATTTTAATTATTATATTTTAACAAACAACCTCTTAACTCTGCATTAAGCTTTCAACACTTATCGTTATTGTCACCAAAGGATGTTGTCACTTCCCGATTACTTATGCGGAACTTTAGAATAACTTATTCGAGCGAACACTTTATACCACCTATTTTGTTACCATTACTTGACTCCATTTAATTACACTAAAATAACTAACCTATGTGTTTTTAACTTAGTGAGTTAGTGCACCCACCCTCCCCTCCATACACAATTGGTATTGGCCTCATATACCATATATTAAGCCTCTCTATACTTAGTATGTTAAATGTTATAATTTTGGTCATTATTCCTTAATAATTTTAAATTTTCAAACGTAAACGATTGATAAACGATCCAAATTAAAACATTTATAATAAGTTGAATATGATGTTTAGTGATATAACCGAAGGATTTAATGTTACTACCAAAAATAAGCATGGCGACGAAAATAGGTCATGTGGATTGTGATGTTGTAATCAAATCAATGGTCATTGTAGATTGGCCTACACTCTACACTTACAACCTGTAATACCCTACATCCAGGTTGGAGCTTTTATATAACCTATACTATATATTATAAATATAAATATTTAACACTATATTTTACCTTAGTTAATAAAAAATAACGGCATTTTTAACTAGGATTAAACAAAAAAAGTTTGCAAACTGAAATATCAACTTCTAAACACAAATGACCACTCACCTAAGTAATGAAAATAGGATCCGTATATTTAGCAAAACTAAGCGGGAATAAAACTAGAACCGGAGCTGAGGATATGATTGAAACTTGAACCGGAGATTATATTTATTAAATTAAATAGTGTTATGTAAAAAAATTGAAGCTAGAAATCTGGAATTATAAAATATGAAATTATATAAAAAGGCATAATAAGATTAATAAATTAAACAGTAAATAGATATATTAATATATATTATACTAGCTAAACCACCCGTGTATCAACACGGGGATGATAATAAAAATTTTAATTTTTATACATTTAAAAAGTAGTAACAAATTAAAGAAAATTAGAAAACATATATAGGAATATAAAAGCTCGTAATATATGATAAACCAAGTTTGAAATTCATACATAAGATTATATGTAAATTTTCTGTAGAACCTTCTTATATGTAAATTTTCCTCTTCTTTGTTTGACGTTTGAACTCCTTCCAATTGCCACGGATCTTCACATTCATACTTTGTTGTGCTAACACATCAGTCCTTTTGCCAACAACATGCAAGTTCATTCTTGTATTATAACCTCCATAAGTAAGGTTTGCCCATTTAAACCTGTAGATGCCGCGTTGACGTACGAACCAAGCAGGAATTGTCTACAAAAGGTGAAATGAAGGAGAATGATTTATAATGTGTAAAAGAGATATACGTGTACTAACATACGTATACATCAGAGAATGATTGTATTAAAAGATTTACTTACCAAGGAATAGTTGTTCAAAACACCGTCATTGAACTTTATAAAGAAATATCGTGGCAATCCAAAATGGAAAATCACTCGTGAATCTTCTTTAGGTTTAGTAATTTCTTCGGATTTAGTCATTTCCCCCTGAAAATAAACAAATTAGTCACGCGGATTGACGCAATCACAGCAACGAAATTGCATAGATCCCTAATTTACTTGATACATTCCATTTAAGTAAAGTGATCTTGTATATACAGTATCAGTTAGGACTTAGATCAGAAAACATCTACTTCTTTGTCCATTCCCCAAGTTGCAGAATTTCAATATATGATAATGAACATTGTCAAAAAGATATTTATATTTTACTAATGTCCATTCCCCAAGCTGTGCTATGTAGTTATCTTAAATCAACGATGTATTCATAAATAAAATTTCTTTGTATTATCACAACTTGTTGATGAGTTGACTCTCAATGCATTATTAGAGAAATGACTTGGTCTCAAGCATCATTCGTTTAATCTGTAAACCATCTCACCTCATTTCATTAACTCAAGTCAACATTGACTCAGCATATGATACTGTATCCAAAACTTTAATTCAACAAACATAGTTTCCAAAACTTTAACTCATGTTGGCTATTTATGTTGCAGTTCTATTTACTATGTTTCTTGTTTATTTCTTAGTCATTTTTTTTCTCGTAAATAGGCCAAGTAAAAGGCCTGAAAGAAGGAGATGAGGTATATGGAGATATAAATGAAAAAGGGTGTGGATGGACCTAAACAGTTTGGAACATTGGCTGAGTACACAGCTTGTGAGTTGAGATTGTTGGCTTTGAAACCTAACAACTTGGATTGTGTGCAAGCTGCTGCAATCCCTCTTGCAATCGAGACTGCCTATGAAGGTTTAGAAAAAGCCGGTTTCACTCGGGGTAAATCCATCCTTGTTCTTAATGGTGCTGGTGGAGTTGGATCCTTTGTAATTCAGGCATTTTACTGTCACAAAGTTGCAGAAATTAACAATATTGATTGGAATTTGCTTATCATAGCCCCTAAGATTTAATGCCTAATAACCATTTAATGCTTATCTTTTTTTCTAAAATGTGCCTTATTCAACCAACTTACATCTATGATCTACTATAATTCCCCAATAAATAATAAGATGCAATGGTTCTTCAAGTTGATTTAACTTAATATGATTTACTATAGCAGACATCCATTCATTTAACTGCTTCTCTAAACATAGTTATACAATACTCAACAATTGAATCATAAAATAACAAACAATAAATATCAAAACACACACAGTTAATTCAAAGTGAACTTAATCAGATTATGAAACTTGCAGATTGGTAAACAAATTGGGTATCGTTAATTCGTAAATATGCTTGGTACTTACTTGGGTAATTGTCATCATAAATAGATTGATTTCGTTGTCTTCCTTGCCTAATCCTTGCCGCCGACCGCAACACACAAAAGCACCAATGAAGAAACTGCCGTCTACGATATCAGTGAATTCGGAAATAGGGGAATCGAAGAAGAATGATGGTTCGGAGATATGGGAATCGAAGAAAAAAAACAGTTTGGAGTTAGGGGATTTCTAAGAAGGATGCGAAAGTCGAATATTGGGTAGGCGGCGATATGAAAGTAACGAAGCCCGTATACCCTAGAAACTGAAAGTCGCTTAAGCCACTGATTCAGTTTGGGGTTTAAGGAATTTGGTGCTTTTTGACGTAAGCAAAGGGTTTTTTTTAATTTTTTTTATAAAACCTAAGGATTAGAGATTAGAGATATAACACACATACACACATATATTGTAACATTGGTTAATAGAGGTATTATCGTAATATTACTTGTATATAACATGAAACACTTATTCGGTTCTACTCGAATTCGTTTGTGGGTCCGTAGTTCGTTAACGTGTCTCTTGAGCTTTTTAAACATAAAATATAAATAAAATCCCGAATTTTTTAAACAATTGATATAAGAATTTAAATGTTTTTATTTATTTTATAATATACTGACGTGGCAAGGTGGTTCAGTTAACGATGCTATCTCCTTCCTCCCTTTATATATATACTCCCGCTTATCCCAATCCTTCAGCAACCCCAATTCTCCATGCAACAATGGGTATTTGCTGTTCTTGCCACTCAACCTCCGTGGCCACCGCAAAGTTGATTTTACCCGACGGCAGCTTACAGGAATTCACCTACGCCGTCAAGGTTTCCGACGTTCTTCATAACAACCCATCCACCTTCATCTGCAACTCCGACGAGATGGACTTCGACGACGTCGTTTCCCCTATCAAAGACGACGACCAGCTTCTCCCTGGTCAGCTTTACTTCGCGCTTCCCTTGACTCGGTTGAAACACCCTCTTCAGCCGGAGGAGATGGCCGCATTGGCGGTGAAGGCCAGTGCCGCCTTAGCCAAATGTGGGTGTCGCCGCCGCCACCGGAAAAATATATGTTTCACGACTTCTTCGTTTTCTGGTGAGAAAGGACGGATGAGGAGTTCTAGTAAGGTGGCGGATGTTGAGACTCTTGGGTTTAGCCGGAGGAGCTGCGGTGGAAAGAGACAGAATTTTAAAGCTATGTTGAGTGCCATACCGGAGTAGCCTGACGGCGATGTGTGGGTGCTAAGTGCTTTTCTAGATATGGAAATGAAACTAGCGAGTGCGATCATTATTCCAGCGACGACGTCGTTTTTTAGCTCTTGTTTTTAAACATTTTCCATATTCTGGAGTATAATTACATTTTTACCCCTAACAAGGGTTACTAAAAAATACAATGTCTATTAATTTACTCATTTTAGTCTCCTTTTGAAAGACTTGTACTTTAAAAAAAGGTTATTGTATTATCTTATCCTACCATAAAAGTTAATGATGAATAATATAACAATTATTGTAAGTAAATTATGATTTCTTATAACTATAAGTTAATTATTTAACTTTTCGTACATGATATGTATGTAAACGAGCATAGCTAAGCCAAACACTTATCGAGTCGGACTTGTTTAGACTTATTTAAGTTCGAGCTCAAGCTCGAGCTCGGCTCGTTTAAGATTTAAGAAGCTCGGGATCGGCTCGTTTAAGCTAAGTTCGTTTAAGCTAAGTTCGTTTAAGCTTTTTGATATTTTTATTAAAATGATGTATATAAATATTAAAAATTAATCATATAAAATATAAATTATATTATACATGGAGCTCGTTTAGCCTCGCGAGCCTAAACGAACCCACTCGAGCTCGGTTTATTTATTAAATGAGCTTTAATCTAGGCTCGATCTCGAGTTTGGGCTCGTTAAAGCTCGACTCGTTTCGAGTTTTTAGCAATCCGAGTTCAAATAGCTCGTGAGTTGTTCGGCTCATTTACATCCCTAGAATAGGAACTTCAAATTTAATTGAACAAAACTGTTTATGGTATCTAATTTAAGACGATTGTTACACACCCACAAATTTTAAACAAACATATACAAAAGATTTAATGGCTTGATGATGTTTAATTATATGCACAAGATAATATATAACCTGAGTTTTAAAAGAGTGGTTTGTTTTTTTACCATATTATAAGCTTATAACTTCGATATATAAGTTGCCATTCGACTTATTTTTTATCTCAATTAATTAGAAGCTTCTATTATTTTTATTGAACTTTAGATATGTTTATAAGTCAATTTAGTTACATACTTTGAATAAAAAAGATAAGGATTTCATTTCGCACAATAACAATAAATTGAAAGCTAGATACGTAATAAAAGAAATAGAGTTATTAATACACAATAAGAATTCATGAAGCATTTGAGTATATATAATATTTTCATAAAGTTTGTACGCTTATGAAATTAATTCATCTAGTAGTTACATTCTTAAATGTTCAGTTACATTCTTTAATGTTGGCCAAGCTATGTATTTCTTGTATCTTAATTAAAAATGGAGTGATCGAGTCTATTATTAGTTTATAACCTATAAAAGGAAAGTCGGTACACTTTGACGGTTTCTTTCCTATTTTATTCGAATATTGTGTATCACTAACAAAAACATGGTATTGTGCCAACGATATATGTGTTGTTTTGTAAAAACTAAGAAATATATTTAATTAGGAGGGAAATTGTTGTATTCGTTTACTATGATCATGTACTCATTATCATAATAACTATATAATAGAATCATGGATAGGGCTAGAATTTTCTGTGTTAAAAGAGCCTTATTTATACTACTTACTAGGAGTGTTCAAGAAATTCGAAATCAAAAAATCGATAAACCGTATAACTGAAATCTAGGTTAACTAAACCGAATATTTTAATTTTTTTGGTTTGGTTAAACGAACCTAAAAAAATTGCGGTTATTCGGTTTGATTACGGTTCATAATCATAGAGAAGGACGGTTAACCGAAAATCGAAAAATTTAGAAAATTCAAAATTTATAAATCTTATCATATACTATTTATTTACTTAGTTTCACTTTAACTCAGTTATGTTTTTATTTAAAATATTTTCTTATGACATAATTAGTTGATAATAAATAACAAAGTTTGTGATATTTTTTAAATTTCTCATTTAATCATTTTTCGAGTTGAGATATCAATATTTAATTTTGAAACCTTTTTTTTAGAAATATATTTAATAGTTAAAAATTGTTAATTAGTAACTAGGAAATAGAACCGAAAGACCGGTTAACCGATTATTGATTAACCGATCTTTTCGGTTTAGGTTTAGGTTCACGAAAGTTATGAACCGAAACTTAGGTTAACCGGTTTTCGGTTAACCGTATGTTTCGTCAACTATTTGTATGTTCCCAATTGTATCAAATATTAATGATTATTGAAGCAAATACACAATGATATATATGAACTTAGTATGAATATGAGAGAAAACACCAAGAACACACTCTTTGATCTGATATGATAAAATGCTTAAATGAATTAGGGTTAGTTACATTGTTTATATACCTGTCAGTTATTTTTACAATATACCTTACACTTCTAGGAAATACAACAGAAGCAAACTTTAACTAAATATAATGAACACAACTTGGTCTAACATTCTCTCCATTTGTGTTCATTGTACAAATAAAGCATAATAAACAAAGATTCACTTCTTCGCTTGAAAATTTGATCTTGCTCATAAACAGAGAATAATCGTTGAGGGAATATTCAGTTTCGGCATCCTTGTTAATTTTCATCAAATAGAATTATACCCCCTAGAACGTAGCTCTTGATCTTTAACAATGACTTGAAAAAAATTTATTACCTTGATCCGCCTTGATTTTTTGACATATATTTTCTCATGATGGACGATCGGTGAAAAGTGATTTAGTTTTATACAAATCTTCTCTTTAGAAAACCTTAAGAGATATTTGATGGGGTGAACCACAAATGGATACTTAGGCTCAGGCAAGGTGGGAAGATGTGCATTCGTGTTAGCATTCAAGGATAGTCTTGTTAGACTAACACACACAAATGGACGAGTAACATGATGTGGAGTAGCACGAGAAACATAACCACAGTTGTTTTATGGAAGACGTTGTTGTTTCATTTCTTCAAAATTATCTTTACTTTAATTCCAAAGCTTTCCCTGAAGCTTAACCCTGTTTATGAATTTCTCTGTGTAAGATTTGAAACTAGAATAATCATCATTCGAACATTTGGTTTTCCGATGCACAATACTTTTTGATGATTCACCTTCATTATACTGTTACATAGGAACCACCTTGATTTGTTCCTCTTTAAAAGACTTACACTTTCGAACTTTTTCAGAATCAGAAGTTGTCGCCATCTTTTTTTCTACACAATTTTGTAAGTCGCGTTCCAATTTCTGAATTTTAAGTACAAACTGATTTCTTTGATCAGTCTCAAAATTCAAGCTTTATATGTGTGACTTGCTGCGAATATCAAACAATTGTTGCTCAAGATTTCTTATCTTGGCACATTATTCAATCTCAAACTCGTGATATTTGTTTTATGACATGTGAAGTTTTTCAGTTAATTCAGAAAGTTATAGAGTCAGTTTGACATTTTCTTGTTCTTAATCAACTGCTCTTTTTCTGTTTGTTGGCACAATCTGCCCAAAGACTAAGAGTTGAACCATGATTTACTACCTCCTTTTTTATCTTGATAACTTCTTCTTTTTTGACACGAAACATGGTTGATACTTGATAATAGATCCTTAAGAGAAATGATAAAGGTGATGATTTTGATCGAATGAAATGAAATTGATTAATTGCAATTGATGGGAATTGCAATTAAGAGGAATTGGATTGGAGGAATTGCAATTGAATAAATTGTGATTGGCGGAATTGCTATTGAGATTGTGATATTAGGATTGGAAGTTGCAATTAGTATATTACAATTCGGAATTGCAATTGAGAATTGCGATTGGAAATTGTGATATTGGAATTGCAATTTGGGATTGCGATTGCAATTGTGATTCGGAATTGCTATTACCCAATTGTGATCGGCAAATACAATTGGTGAACTATGCTTGTAATTACTATTTTAAAATTGTGAGTCTGAATTACAATTGACAAAATACGCTTGAGATATCAAATACAATTAGAACTAAATACGATTGTAAACATAAACATCCAACTTAATATCAAAAAGATAAAATATTAGGGTTCTTACGAAAATACTTACGGCCGAAAAATATAAGCAGTCTACTAGGCAAAAGAATTAATTTAAGCAAGCATACAAGGATTCAAATTTATTTGATTAGTAATTTATATATGATTGAGGTCGTCACATTGTGAATGTGCAAATTAGTCGAACGTATAATTAACTAAATCGATCTGGTCAAAAGATGTTGATATCCACATTCAGAATTTAATACATGTTTCTTAAACAAACCTTATGCTGAATTTCAGTTTATTATACTAATTCAGTATCAAAATGGCCGGATATGACTGGCTTGGTGGCTTTCATTAAATACTTAGAGGCCGGATCGATTATATAATTGGCTTGATAACAACTCGATCTAACGCTGCAGCAATTAAACTGCCTAGCTAGCAGTTAGACTTAAGTAACATGGGTGGGTAATGGATGTACAACACCGTACGTACATATATATAAAGCTTGTTTGTTATTAGATATAGAGTGGTGTTGGTCGGGTTTAATTCATGTTTAGTTTGGTTTGATTAAATTAATTAATACTATACATCCATCGGCCATCGGTTGGGGGACCAGTGGCGGACCTACCCTTTGTGGGGGGGGGGGGGTCAAGCGCCACCAGTCCTTTGGCGGGTTGCAGTGTTAATTTTTGACTTTTTGATACGTTGCCACCAGTAAATTTTCAGGGTGCACCCGTGATGCCACCAAAATCAAAGGAAAAATGAAAGTTTTCTAAAAAAAATGATAAAAAATAGTTTAATCTTTCAATTTATACCTTTAAAATCAAGTTTTAGTTAACATTACTTCATATAAATTGTGTTTTGTTTTAAATTTTGGCTCTAAAATATCATAATAACAGTCGAAATCTCGTTAATCCGACCCGATTAACCGGAAACCCGAGAAAAAACCCGAACCACACCCTCACTTTTATTTAATTTTATTTTCGCATTATATGTTGCTACCGGTCCCGAGAAATCCTGGGTCCGCCACTGTGGGCGACATTGGACCAACTGATCTCATGCATTTTGCTTTTGTTTTCGATCGATTAAACATTGCATGATCACTTGATCTTGCATATGCTACCTAATTAATTAATATAACTAACTATAATTATATCATTTATATATATACCTATTAATTAATGATGTTAATTAATTGATGATGGATGTACCAAATGCATGCTAGATGTGCATATATGAGACAACACTTGATATATCCAGACTTAATTATGAGACAACTGTATCTAGTAATTAATCATCATGACTAAAATATATAAAAGAGTAATTAAAATACAGAATGTAGTCCAGCATGCTGGTCATTCAAGCAGGACTTGCATGCAACCACAAGAAAAACCCTTAATAATTAGAGTAGAAAAATTGCAAGCATGCAACCTAGCTAGCTTGCTAATATTGTTAAGTATTCCGTGTTCGTCTGATGAAGGACTCATTGGTGCTCCTATCTATGCACGCATGAGTAAAATCCTGGTGACAAGCTGATGTGTGACTTATTTTAGTAATACTTTATATAATCCTTATATATCAACATCTAATGACTAATTTCAACTACTTGTTTAACATTTCTTATTTTACTCCAAGATAACCAAATACACATGAAATCAACTCAAACACATGAATTCCCCAACCAAATATAGGTAACTTCATCAAGCTGCTCTTAAGAACATATTTGATGCATCCTAAGTAAAACTGCAACCATGGGACTAAAATAAACTAAAAACATGAATACTTGACGATTCACATTAGTACTAAAAGGATTTATTCAGCTACAAACATATAGTCCCTAAGATCTATTTAGCTGCATCATACAAAACCATTAGTTAATCCCACTTTACATGGGGGGATTAAAAGCTATGAAAGAGTTATGAAATCCATACATAAGTTATCATTAAATTTTCTGTAAAACCTATTTATAAACAACATTCATGATTTTATTAGTAGGGTTTCCTTTATCATCGCAAATTAAAACTTTTAACCACTCCTTACTCTTCACAAACCGTCACATATAACTGTTCATGAGTAAAAGTGTATTTTTAATACTTTTTATAAATACTCTTTTTAAGAATTATAAAATTACATTATTCGTCTAAAAGTTTTTAGTATAATATTAATGTGTTTCTCGTGATGAAGCTTTATCCCGACATTGTAAAGACATAACTATAATATTATTGTCGATATTATAATATCAAGTGCTTTAAAGACATTTTTATCAGCCAAATATATGTTTGAATATTTGAAATTGTAAACTAAATTTATTAAAAGTTAAATAATGATGACATTCATCTAAGTATACGCAAATTAGATCAGTTAAAAATAAGATTCTAACATAGAATATATTATGTCTATACAAACGTATATCACTTAAGTGTAATTTATTATTCAATTAAATATAATTAAAAACACGAGATCTCACTGAATTCAAATATCCATGTAATAATAACCTTTATTTTATATATCAAGTTATTATTTAAAAAATAAGAAAACCTAGACAATTAAAATTTTTATATAAAATTCCAAGTTGTATGTATAGTTACAAAACCACTATCATAACAACTGTTTCACTACCCAATAATTATGTAGAGTTCTAGCTTCTTTAGGGTTATTTACTCACAACCAACAATTAATTTAAAAAAACTCTAAAGAGGTAGTGGTTGTTTTGTAAACAACTTTATGCCACTAACCATTAGTTATAGTATATTTTTAATTCTTTTTATCGAAATACCAATGAATTAGTGGTAATATCGACTATATTATGTAGAGGGAATAATTATAAAAGACGAATAAAATGTCCAATAATTACTTAGATGTTGATAAATCAATTAAATTATACTAATTTTTTTAAAAAACCTCATTCAGATAAAGTTTATATCAAAACGTAGATAAAAATGAGACGATTACAAATATATAATTATTTTTTCTCAAAATAAAATATATTTGAAGTTATTAAACATAATTTTCAAACCACTTATAATTAATTACATTAATATACAATTTTCTTAAAACCCCCTCACATATTTCATACTACCCCTTAGCAATTTACATTCAACCCCTTCAATTATATTAAAAGAAACGAAGAAACTTAAGAAAGTTTTGCCTTTATGAGAAACACTTTTCTTTTAATAAGTATTAAAGATAATAAAGATGATAAATTCATGTATTATGTATGATTTGTTTTTAGGATTTCTAAAGTTTTTAGCTCTGTTTTATGGGGTCTTATAGATCGAACGAACAGAGGAGTAAAAAATAAAAGGGCTTGATGTTTAGGAAGTTTAATCATAAACTGATTAGGTTTCTTATTGAAATATTCGAAACTATTATTGGAATGATGATCTAGATTTAATACAAACAATGGAATAAGGATGATTGATTATGGGTAGGGAATCAAGAAGTAATTTGCAGGATTCATGACCTGTTCATCGACTAATGTTCGTAATACGAGACTGTGAATTGTAATCGGTAATTGTTATTCTCAATTAATAATGGATTATTAGTCTTTGATGAATATAACGAACTGTGATTTGCAAGTTGGTGTTTGAAAGTTGAAATTTTAATTTACAATTCATTGGTTTGCATGGTTAAATTCTATTTCTTCATGTTAGACTAGATTAATTATAATTCTATTGTTAAGGAACTACATTACGATTTGATGGGCTGGAGATATGAACTACAATTCTGTTGTTGAGTCTTTGCAAACTGAACTACGATTACACCTGTGATATGAATTACGATTCATATGGCGAGGGTGGCAAGACGTTGGCGAGAAGAAGTTGGCGTAGTTGGCCCGTGAAATTCAGATGGCGAGTCCGAATGTTGGTTGGCGTGACTGAGCATCAGATTTGACGAGGCAAAGGACTCAAGGTGCTCGGTAGACTTTGACGGTTCACACGGTTTATCGCTCGATGAATCATTAGGCTTCTAATTACGAGACTTCAGGTGAGTTCTTCAGGTTTTCAAAACCGAGTACCAAGACAAAATATATTTCTATAAACACTTACGAATGATTTGTTTAATCACATTAACACATGGAAATAAATATATGAACTTAGATGTATATATGATTATATGATTACATGGTTTTTATGATTTACGAATAATATGAAATATGATATGTTTACTTGAGCATGAACGTGACTGTGTTTGTATGTTCTATTTACGGACATGATATATGGATGTTATTTTATGGATATGATTTATGATGAAATTGTTATGAACATGATTTTCGTTAAGATTAATAATCAAATAAATATTACGATCGATTATTTGATTTCCGTAGAGGGCGGGGGTAGTTCCTCCTTGATGACACGATACGGGCCTAGTAGGTAGTTGATGCCTTCTAGGATAAAAGTGCTAGCCAGACGGGTCACCGAGTCTTCTAGAGGGCTTTGGTGGCAAGTGGTATGGGTCCTTACCGGCTCGTGCTGGAGTGATGTGTGACTACGGTTTGGGTCATATGCAGAACATCACGAGTATGTGAGGAGGAGATGGACGGTTGCCTCCGTTGTACTTGCACACTAAACGACAACGCGAAGTACCTATACGGTTATGCCTCGTGCAGTCGGAGTAGTGAAAGCGATCAGGTTCTTAGGGGTTCGTGTACAAAAGGGAGTAGCTACCCATTCGGTGCACGAGTCGGCTAAGTCACGCGAGTAGCGAACTGGGGTTTTCTTAGAGGGATTAGACACCAATTAGGTGAACTCTAAGTACATACGGTTGACAATGACGGTTGATAACGATTGATTAATAAAGAACGGTAATCATAAAAAGGTTGATATCAATTATGTACGAAAGATATGGTTATGAAATTTGATGATCAATTACGGTTGATTCGGTTTGAATGTTTATTTAATTGATATGGTTTATAATCACTATGTGAAATGCTGTACTTGACGATTCGGTGTTATATGATGTGGGTTTGGGTTTTGGGTCAAGTACACAAACGGGTTGGTTTGGGTATTTGATATAATATCTAATCATGGTTTGAAATGGTGTTTTAATATGATGTTTTATATTCTAAACGGACTCATGACTCGCGAGGCGTTAGCTGACACTTATTCTTTTGAAATGGTGTCTGGTACTCGTGTAGGTGTTTGGAGCTGCTTGGTGAGACGGGAAGCTTGATGGGTAGTTAGAAGGATTGATTTAGACCGTTACCGACTTGTGTTAAATAAGAAATGATTTTACGAGTAGTAATGTCGTGTTTTCTATTACCGATTTAAACGACTTGACCGCCATGGTACTAAGTATGATTTCCGCTGCGACTATTTGAATTAATAAAAAAGTTAGTCACGATTTTCGAGAAAACCCGACGTTACAGTTAAACGAGAACTGCGAGAACCAATCTCAGTTGTTCCTTGGATATGGGAAGTTCATGGATGGAGAGCGTGGAGGGGATCAAGTGTGGCAGGGTGCATGTGAGGAATTCATGGGTGGGCAATGACATTAAAGGAGGGGGAATTAGACGGCTCAGATTGGTTCTCACAATTCTCGTACGAAAAACAGTTTTCGTTTGAACTTTTGCCTATATATATATATTAATTATTGTGAGAAGCACGAGAACCAGTCTTAGTTGTTCATTTTGTTGGTGGAATTAATGGATAAAGAGCATTGAGGGATAGAGTGTGACAAGTTGCATGAGATGAATTAATGCATGAGTGATTAAATTGATGGATGAATAATTAGACGGCTCAGATTGGTTCCGCGGTTCTCGCAATAAAATTTTTTCTCAAATAGAATTAGACCGCACAACTAATCTTAGCTGTCAAATCTCCATCCTTCAATTCCATTTCCAATCATCACCAGTCGCCGGCTTCCCCCACCACAACCATCGGTGCTACAACATTCACCACCACCTCCTCCTACCTATGCCTCCACTACCCCTACCTCTACCTCTATCCCTACCGCTACCGTTTCCACCATGGTCACAACCACCACCCACCATCGCCGTCACTTACCATTCCTACTACCCTTACTATCACAACCATGCGAACCCACACCACCACCACTACACTACATATCCCCGTAGCTACCATGCGCAATTGTGGCTTATGTTGTGTTGGCGGCTGCAACAACGACGGTGGTGCGTGATGGTGGCTATGATGGTTATGTCAATTATGATTGTAATGAGTGGTCGGCATGAAAATTTCCAACGTATTTCAGTTCCAGTATAATTTAATTTTTTAGTTGAGTTTAGAACATTATATAAATTAGTAAAATTTTTAATAGGAAATCCAATAGTGAACAACAAACTTAAATATGAGATTGACCCGGAAATCGGAACTTGTGTCAATTCAAATTTGAAGCACAACGTTCACCCTTCAATTCAATTGTATTTCACTAGTGTGGAGCATACGACACCAGTGGTCTTTTGGTTTTTTATTTCTCTATATTCGGAAAACAGTCTTTATTTACGGTAGATGTGTAATTGTAAATATCTTAATTTCCTAGTTCCATGCAAAAGTTTAACGAATAACTCTCCTTTTGTGTGGGTCTGATTGGGCCAAACATAAACATTAGTAATAGTTCCAATGGGCTTCCATAGACCCAATTAGTATCCACAAGCCCACAACTCTTATTATGGACAACAATAATAATAAACGCCGTAAGGCGAATGGCGATAACAACTTCCAAAAATAGTTCACGTGCGGCTGCCAATTTCATATCACATCACGTGGGTGCCATTTGCCAACTGCCCAAAGTCAATAAAAAAACAAAAAACTATTTTCTGGATGAATTAAAATGACAATAATACCCTTCACTTCCCTTTTAACTTCGTAACAAACCAACCTAACCAAGGGTAATTATGTCAATCCACAAATAAACTGCATAAATAAAGAGTAACCCCAAATCGGTCTTTTGTTGGTAGTACAAAGATGAAGATAATATTGCTGATCTTAACAGTGGTGCTATGGCGCGCAACCGCTCAACCACCACCGGAGGTGGTGGTGCCGTCTGACGGTCAGGAGTATTTGGATGCTCACAACAAAGCACGAGCCGATGTGGGTGTCGGGCCGCTTAAGTGGAATTTCCAGCTAGCCAAAGCCACGAGCTTACTGGTGCGGTTTCAGAGAGACCGCCAGAACTGCCGGTTTGCAAACTTAACCAGCGGCAAGTACGGCGGCAACCAGATGTGGGCCGCCGGCGAGGTTGTGCGACCGCGTACGGTGGTGGACAACTGGGTCTCGGAGAAATCGTATTATACCTACTCCAATAATTCGTGTGCACCCAACCACCGGTGCGGGGTATATACACAGGTGGTGTGGCGGAATTCGGCGGAATTAGGGTGTGCTTTAGCGAGTTGTCTTCCAGATCAGTCAACATTGGCGATTTGCTTTTATAATCCTCCTGGGAATGTTATCGGTGAAAGCCCTTACTGATCAACAGGATTTTGAAGCATTAAAAATTAAGTTTTTTTTTACCCTTGATTAATTTATGTTTAGGAGACCTGTGTAGCATCTGAGATGCAGTAACGAGTTGTACTCTATAGTCCAATAAAAAAAATACTAGTAATGATTTCAATCACCAAGGAATGCTCTGTTTACTGATTAGAATTTTAGAATGAAAGTGATGAATGTAGAACAATATACAACATTCACTGCGCAATGTACAAGTCACTACTGAGTTAGTTCAGGCATGGAAGAACTAAGAACAGCTAAACTTACTAAACCATCTGCATCTTTAACAATTTTGCTTAAAAAGCAAGAAAAAGAAAGAACCTTTGAAGAAAGAACACAATTCAAGCTCCAATAATGGCAGCACTGAAGAACTACTTCACAAGTTCCTTAGAGATCAGATACCTAAAAGCAAAATCATGAGGAACCCATTCGATCTTTTTTCTCAATTTCGCCAGATGATGTTTGTTTACGGTTTTCCTGAATGTATCTGGTAAACAAAGTTGGATCATCTCGATCAAACCAGCTGCGCATAACCCTGAATCTTTCCCGAAACTTTCAACGATTTTTGGTAAAAGAATTCTTTGATCTTTTCCTACACCGAATGTAGCCCTGATAAACTCTTCTTTTGCTGTTTCTAGCTCTTGGAAAACTCGTTTTGAGGTGTAAACACGAACCTGCAAGAACACGATTTTCAGTTCAAGCTCAAGTTTGGATTCGTATAAATTAGTAAATTATGTATAATCTTGAATCAATAATGTGTACCGCGGGATCAGAATGACATCCTGAACAAAGTGCAAAGTGCAAAAGAGGTTCTTGATGGCTAATTGCATACGCTTGGCGATCATCTCCTGCTTTTAGCTTCGTTCTTGAAGATAATAATAATCGAAGCCACTACAGAAAGATATAAGCAATTTATAACTTGTAGAAACATAATATAATCAAAGTAAAAGTTGTTCGATTCGTGATCATTGTATGCCTAGAAGATTCACTGAAAAAAGATGATATCTTTCATCTAAAAGTAGGGATCTACCTGTCCAGGACGAGAAATTCGACATCCGAGAATATAATTCTGAATCACATCTGCACTTACTATTTGACCACCAACATTATATGCAGCCTGCATCACAACATGAATTAGAACTCACTTTAGTATTTGATAATAATACATAAACATAACAACACCTTTAGCTTTACCTTCAACAGTAGGAAGACTCTCTTCATATTGTTTTGAGGGATTCCATATGCCAAAACAGCCTGTTTGTACCAAAAAACAGAATGGTTCACACAATATTAGTTTACATATATATCATGTTAAAGAAAGCAATCATAAATCGATGAATAATAATCATACATGCATCACCAACGCGTTATGTACATTAATCCAAAACGCTAGTTTCTCTTCGTGCTTCAGTTTCTTTGGATTTACATCTTCCAATCGAGAAACAAGTGACCTAAAACAAGAAATTCACTCTAAATAAACAGAGCCAGAAGAAACTCGTGACAAAAAGAAATGTCTTTATATATTCACCTGAAGTGTTGCAGCATGTGTTCGATTTCACTAAGTCTCTGATTATCTTTATAAAGACATTGAATTTCAACCATGGTACTGTAAGGTCCACTGAACTCCTTAAGCCCTTGAACATGAAAAGGGTTGTCTAATTGCACATCAAAAGATGATGAATCCCTTCTAAACCCGGGACCCCATACCATATGAGGGTGGTTCTTTGGTGAGAAAGTGCTCATGGATGATAAAGATGAGGTAGGTGACAAGAAACCATGGTTGGGTAAAGGTGGTTCAGCAAGCTTGCAGTATATAGCACTCATGCATTTCACCATATCTTCTGATAGCTTGTTTGGTGTCTGGGGAACATGATCGGTTAATTTAGTACCGAGATGTTCTGCTAGACTAATTATGTTGGAAGACGTTTGTGCATACTGTATACCAATTATAAAAATTCATGAACTTAGGATTTGGCATCTAAAAGATTTTATAGGGCAAATCTCACCAAGTATTATCCAAGTTTCAGCATTGTTCTTGAATCACTCTTTCCTTTAACTCTTTTAACCAAAAGTTTCAATCTTGTAACATTCGGTTACATATGTAATATGTTAATGTGGTATCCCCACATGCAAAATAACTAACAGGCGTGCCGCCAGCTAAAAGTTAGGTGATGTTAACAGTACAGATCATTTCCCTTAAAACTTGAGTTGTGTGCGTGACTTAGGATGAACAAAGGTGAAACTTGATTACTAATTTAATGATATTTGCCCGATTTAACAAACAAAATCAAGATTTATAGTGGAAAACCAAAGATACCTCCATCATAGATGGTGGTTGGGAGTGACAAGCGCGCAAAGATTTGCCAAGAATCTCGGGTTGGGAAGTCCTCCTGGTTACTGAAGAGTGACAGTATTGAACACCAGAATCTAAAAGTTCATCATCTTCTTCAAACCATTCATTAGCATTGGCTTGTAAGGAGATATCAGTTCTACAACTCTCTACATACTTCCCTCTTGGAGTAGTTGATGGTGGTTTTAAGATTTGATTGTTCCTTAATGGTGATGGACATAAAACTTGTTGATAGAACGCCTTTCGGTACAACGAGAGAAGATATTGCTCCAAATGTGAAACTTCATACTCTAAAACACCAATCTCTCTAATTAGCTCTGTAGCCGGCTGTAAACAAAACAAAAAACTAACATTTTTTAGAGAAACATATATAAAGATATAGACCGAATACACATTTATTACTAGTTGAAATCTAAAATTACCTTTGGAATAGAAGTGTGATTTGTGATGTCATGAGAAGATCTATAGCCTAACGCTTGTTCAAAAGCATCCCGCACACAAACTTGGTCTTGTAATCTTTTCTTGAGCTGCAATATCTGAAATAAAAGTTAAAAAATATTTAAACGAAATGAAGGAGGGTTGTAAAATAGGATAATGCAAGAAAACTAGGTGAAAATTATCGTTATATAACGTTTATGCAAGTTTAGAACTGTACCTCATCCTTTAATGAGATTTGGATTTGAGCATTAGGCAAATGATTCTTGTTAGGAGTCTTACAGTTCCTCATGTGACCCTTGTCCTGATACCACATACAAAAATAAGTTCACACATTATTTAAGAACTGTCTAACACATTTATTTAAACTTTATACGGGGATCCACGACCAGTCCTACACAAAAATAAGTTCTCACATTGTTGAATGTTTTTTTAATTAAATGTATATACTGTGCATTTGCTGTCTTAGGCAGAGAACTTCAGTAATTTAGGCATAAGTTTGAATATTGGATGAAACTAACAGCATTAGCACCATCCTATACAAAGGAAAACAATTTGAGATTATAGCTTCTTCTGTTGTTTGTGAAAGAATAACATGTTAAGCAAAAGCATACTTACCAACTTAACACGTTGAGAAGGTTCGACGAGCTTTTCTTTAAATCTACTCTGGTCTGGAAAGCTGCCATTGTGAAATGTAAATGAAGCTTGATAAACATGGTGTAACCTTAACATCTATGGATTAAACTTAATAGCTTATATAATATGACAACAAAACTCATAAATCTGCATAAACTTCCTCAACAATGCATAAGAGTATAAGAAAAAGAACAAGATGATTGGCTGTAGAACAACTTCAATCATTCATATAATTCTCATGTACCCATGGTCTCCCCCCCCCCCCCCCCCCCCCTCCCCCCCTTTTCTCAGTTTCTATACACAAATTTGTACTTATTCTCCAGAAATGCCATTTTCTTCTCAAGAACACAATGGTTTAACTTCAGAAACAATTTTTTAGTTAAAGAAATCAAGCAATGTTAAGAATCATATTTCACAGGAAAATAGGTACCTTTTAGAACGCTTGTGAATGCAGCTCATTGATTCAATCTCCACCATTCTATCACTAGTACTACACTCTTCAAAACTCATCTCTATATACAAAAACACAAACCACTGCCAATTTCAGCAAACAATGTAGTAAAAAGACAAAATGCAGCAGAGTCAAATGTTGAAGAACTTACCACCACAATCCAAGATTGAAACTTTTTACAAACCCACAAACGCAAATGAGAAATGGGACCTTAAAAACCTCTGAAATCAGGGTCAAAAGTCAAAACCCTGGCTTTCCTTCTTGCATTATACTGTCTGAACACAGAAGGAGCTTAAAAGATGACAAAGAAACGAGGGTTCATCTTTTGCACCCAGTGTGCAAACCTTAACCATGAAGTAAAACAAAATCTGTATAATTTCTTTTCTTTATTAGTGGGCTTTTGTTAAAAGAACAACAAAGGTCAAAAGGGGATGAAAAAAAAGATGAAATCAAAGAGGATGATGAACTTAATTAAGGGTTTGTTCTAGTTTTGGATAAATTGTAGAAAATGGTGAAAGATTCATGTGAGACTCTTTTAGCTGTAGGGAAGTGGGAGTTGGTGACCCTCTTCTTCCACCTTTGTCCCATACCACCATTTATATACACTGGCCTCAGTTTAGCATGCAAATGCCATTGCTGCTAAAAGGTGTATGCGACTGAAAATAATGTTAATTTTATAAAATTAATTTGAGACACGCCCCCATGTGAAAATGGTCCGATAATGGACCTAAATTTATAGAATTATAAAAGGTGTTTTCACTTTTAAGGTTCAACCTTTGACGTAGTACTAACACAAGGGAACACATCAAGACCATACTGGAAGTTATAGACAGTCTCCTTTTTTAGACTCATAGGACTCACAAACTTCTTTAATTTGGTTTATGTAGAATGATTTTTTATATGCATACTTGATCCTTGTTGTAACACCAAACATCCTATTGTTGAATAAGAAATACTCCTAGTCACCGTTTCAATGTATCACTTGAAACGGTCAAATAATAAGATATCTTTGGTTCGTGCTCGTAAGCATAAGTCAAATAATCTTTAGTCGAACCGCATATAATCTTCGTTCGCATAACAATTAGATTGCATGAGAATCCGTAAACGACCTCGGTGCCTTAACTACGGTGATTAATAGTAAAATTTTCTGATATTTTTTCGAACACCTGAATCTTTTGACTTGAATTTAAATATTTATACATACAAATACTAGAAAAATCAACATCCCATCAATGCTAAATCCCTAGGTTGTTTTATCCATGAAACTAAGGGTGGTGATTCTATCGTAATCGGATTGACATGTCACATATTCAAGGGCTGGCATGGCAGAAGTATATGATTCGAACAATCTTACCCAATTTGTTTATTTATTCGTGTCATGATACAAACACTAAGTGTGTTCGGCAACGGGTTTATGGGGTATTATAGAGCCTTGGATTTTAGTTTTCATAATCCTCAGCCCTCTGGTCTCGTGCGGGTATTAAAATCTTAAGGGGATTATAAAAACATAATTCTCATAAGCTCTCAAAACAAAAGTCTTTTCAAGTAACTTATGACTTGGGCTTGAGATAATCAATTAATCAGACCCAGCTCCAGCAAGTTACGCCAAACACACCCTAACTCCTATATGTAAGATCCGCGTAACCATTTAATTATATTGTTAATGTGTTGGCAGGTCAGAAAGTTCAACGAGTATACATTCATATAATGTTAAACAATTAATAATAAGTTTGTAAGAGTATAATTGTATACATAATATTTTGTCATACATACAATAAATAAATTAGTTGAATAATTATACTTTGAAAATATAAATAATTAAGAATAAGTTTGTAAAAATAAAATATTATAATTATTATATATGATAAAACATTAGTGTACAAAAACCATCTTCTGTATATCAGTTACCAATCTAATTCTCAGTGCAAAAAAACACTAAAGAGAAGCTACATTTTAATTGTAGTTCTTTAAGAGAAAGTAATAAAGCATGTCTACTCCTTTGTCCTTTTTCTTACTTTTTTTTATAATTTTACTAAATGGGAGTCCTACTTGTGGCTATGAAAGCGTCCAAACACTTTCACCCAAATGGGATTTGTGTCTTTATGTGGGTTGTAGTTAGGGGTTTCAATGCAAAACCAACACAAAAAGAAAAAAAGAAAACGTTAAAGTGAAAAATAAAGTTATCTTAAAAGGAATGAAAGGTATAAAGATATTGGATGCTTCCAAATAACAAAATGAATGTTAATATAAAATGCTAATTATTCATTCATTTGATCATATGTTTAATATGATTTGATTTTCGTTCATGAATACGAAGAAACAAGATTATTAAATTACCTTATCATAATCATTTTATTAGATTCAAGGTATGTTTGTAATTTTAATATTACTAAAGTTTCAGGTATATTAAGTGTTTCTTAGGATTGTGAGATCAAGTTTTATAGTGGACAAATTACATTAGATGTTCATGTGTTATAGTTGTTGTTTTAAAAATTATAGAGTAAATTACACGGGTGGTTACCATTTATTACATCTACGGTTATTTATCTTCAATTATTATGCTGAAAGTCCATATTGTTTAGAGTTTGTAACACTAATAGTCCCTATGTACTGTTTGTACACTTAAAAATACAATAATACCCTTCTGTTATTAATTTATTAGTTCTTATAACTTTTATTCACAATTAATTAATTATTAATGACTAAATGAAATTTTGTTTTAAACAGCCACGGGCAAAAAATTAAAATGACCACCACATATCACCGTCTACCACCTCCCGTTCAACCCTAATCACCGTAACAGCCACCCATTTCGACAACCGCCTACCACCACCACTCACCACCGTCTTTCCCCAAAAGTCACCGTCAAGAAAACCAAGAACCACCACCTTCTGCTACCCCTAATCAAAGCAGGATAAAAAACATCTGAAATTGTGAATCAAGAACAAGATTCAAAATTTGCAAATCAAGAACAAGATTTGAAATGCTACCCAAATCATGAACAATATCTGAAATACTACACAAATATAAAAAAATAGCATGAAAAAAACCCTAATTAGAAAAGAAGGGGGAGCTGTGAGTGTGAGAAAGAGAGAGAATGGCTACGGAGCTGTGTGTGTCTTTTCCTAGATCTTAAAAATAGCATGAAAACCCCCTAGTCTGAAATGCAACAGTGACGGTGATGATGTGGCGGTGTTTGTGATGAAGTTCTTCTCTAGCGACGGTGGTTTGAAACGCAACGGCGTTTGTAATTTAAAGTTGTTCTTCTTTAGAGATGGTGGTGTGGGTGGTGGTGACGCATCGAGACGTACGACGAGGGGAGTGAGGGGGTGAAAGGAGTGAGAAAGAGAGGAGTGTCTGGTGGTTGTGATGAAGGAAGGGTGAGGAACTGAGGATGGAATGGCGTGTGTGTTTGTATATATTATTATTATTTATAGTTTAATAATGTTTTTGAATATTTAAAACTAAGAAAAATAATAAAAAGCGTACAATGGTTATATTCAATAATAAAGTAATAGTATTTTTGTCTTTTTAGTTGTACCAAGGACTACCTGTGTTATAACCTCTAAATAGTGAGAACTTTCAACGTAATAAATGATGATAAAAGATCATAGGTGTAATAAGTGGTAAATCACATGGACAATCCGTATAATTTACTTAAAAGTATAAATATTAACAACGGTGAGACGGTATTAAATTATTACAAGACTTAAAAAGAAATGAGAATTAAAAATGTGATAAATAATAAAAATAAAATTAAAATATGTTCAAACTTTATATGCTAAACAATCTAAAAAATCAACCAAATGATTAGCGGACGCTTAATTGAAGGTAACTAATGAAAATAATTGTCATAATACTTTTATAGCCTAATTTTTGTACATTATAATACTTTTATAGCCAATTTTTTTTACATTTTAGCGTAATATATTTTCAATAGTGAAATAATCTTTCGAGCATATCTCAACATTGACAAAATAAGATTTAAATAAACGTCGATAATCTTTCTTTTCTAATAAACAAATAAATAATTTGCCACGTGTCATATTTCTAAAACATCTTTTTATGGTTTTCCCGCTCAATTAACTCTTATTAACTTAAAGCCACATGTCCACCTAAAATCTAATTCTCCCGCACTTTGCTCCCTTAAATCCTTAATCTTCTCACCTTGTCTAGCAAGATTCTTATGGTGTTGTCTGCTGACTAAACAAAATTAGAGATTTTGTTTTCTATCTTCTCGTCGATCGATTCTATTGGAGGCGACGAATGAAGAGAAGATGATAACGATTTTGGAGGTTGGAAAACTATCTGAACAACAACTCCAGTTGGTTAATCAGTTCAGTTGAAATCTCTATGTTTATTTTTATTTTTTTTACCTTGGTTTCCTCATGTTTTTAATTCTTTTCTTCATCTGTATTGCTATTTTCTTTACTATTTAAATGATACTCGCCTATTCCTTCAAAATTTGGTGATTATGATGGCTAATATGCGAGCATAGTGTCTTGAATTTAATTGGGCTTGGCACTTAACTTCTTACTTTTTGTAGTTTCGTTGATGGCATGTGTGTTTTTTGTAGCTTAATTATAAAAAATTTAGTATCTTTTAATGGTTTTAAAGTGTACTAGCATAGTACTCCCGCAATGTGGTGACGACAAATAATTTTTACTCGATTTTCAATAAAGTAAGAATATCATATTTACGCACTATGATAATGTTAAATAGTTTTCATCGGCAACATCCTATATTTTTTTTTGCTTTTCAATTTCTTTATTGTTTTAACTATTTATTAATTTTTATTAAAGTTGTTATAATAACCTATAGGTTACAAATTAATTTGTGTTAACTTGACTTTTTAAAACATTATATGGTATGAAATGTTTAGTTATTATAATGGTAATTAAGAATATAATTAAGTTCATGTAGTTGTTTCCTTTTAGATTTAAATAAGGGTATATTAATAGTTTTATCTTACTTAATTTTTAAGAGGTTAAGCAAAAGTGCTAAATGCTCTATAATGTAGTATATATTTGTTTATCATCTATTGATAATTAATCATCTTTGAGTTATACAAATTTATGTTTTATTTTGGTTGTCATACGTTTATAATGGGTATTAGACTACGTGCACGACAGGTGTTCGACGAAATGCCTTAGTGAATTCACAAAGTTGCTCTTGTGCTATGTGTTTAACGAGGTGATTATACTCCGCGCGTTGCGGCGGGGGTTTAAAATATATATGTGATGCGTAGTAAAAGCCTCATTCGACTTATATAAATAAAGTGATTCCATAGTTTACAACAAAAAGAAACGCATGTATCATTTTTTAGTAAACATACTTTGCTCTATGATTTTTATATTGAAACAGATGAAATCTATTTATTAACCAGATTTAAAATTTTAATTCGCTTTTACCTAAAAATATAGATTGTCTTATGTTATTATATATAATAATGTGCAAAAGCCATTTGTAATAAATTTAATACTAAAAAGTTTAAAAGTATATTTATTAAAATAGAAAAAGAAATAAAAAACTCTCATAAATTTCTAAATTTTTATCATAAAATTTAGTATTAATCATATTAATATTGATAATCATAAACAAAAAAACTGCAGAAGAAGACTTTTTTAAAAGAAAAGGCAAACAAAGAGATGAAAATAAAAAAGAAGGCTATATACATAATAAAAAAAATAAAAAAACGTATACCAGGACTCGAACTCAAGACTCCACTTACTTGACAAAACCTATCACACGCCAATCCGGGCAAGCTGGGCTTTGTTACTTTCTGCAGCTGTTTAAAAATATATATAAAAACATTGCAGAAAAGGACAAAACAGGTACCGTTCATCTTCCTGCATTTTGTTATATATATATAATACACAACGGTAAGTAATCTTTGTTGATGGTTTAGTATTCATTGGTGGAAAAGATTCAAGTGTGGTGTGAAGACCAACCGAAAGCATGACTATTTGAACACAATAAATGAAACCTTAAGTTACATACATTAACATTTATGCTCAATACATATGATAGATTGATGGATATTTTTTCTTCTATTCTTTTACCATCTTTAGTCAATATTCAGAATATATATGTTTTAGTATAATTTCAAGTTTAATTGTCAAATAGGATGATATTCTATCCCAATGTGGAATTGGGTTGTAATCGACTAATTAATCTACACTATCCGTTTGAATACCATTATGGTCCTCTCTAATTTTTTTAAATTAATCTACAATAAACAATTCTAATTAGAAATTTGTCATTCCTCTTATATTATTAGTTGATGATGATTGATGATGATCGAGTGTCCTTGCTTGCTTCGAAGCAGTTCTATTTTCATTGAGAGAAAATGTGATCCTGTGACCCGATTTTAAGTTTATAATTTAATAGAGATACACTTCTATTTTGACATGTTAGTTCCCATTCTCATATTTTCAAGAGTATTTATAGGAAGAATATTCTACTGTTTAGTGTATATATACATTAATAATTAGTATTTAACATAATTAATATATCTGGTGCAATTGTTTTAAACATATGTTTAAACATGTACATAAACAAATGGATTGTTTACTTAATATAATTATTTTATATCATTTTAATTTTTTTTACTATTTATAAATTACTTAATACTATCCCATATTATACACGAGTTTCTAACCTAGTATTTGAATTAATTGATATCATTGTTTAATAGGGTAGATCTAATATTGGATAGACAAAACAAGCCTTGATATTTTAAAATTTTAAGACATAAAATCGGATCTACCAAGTCTAATAGTCTAAATTATTTTTAATTTTGACCAAGTCAGTGACTATGGTTGCTTAATTTAAAACTGTTATCAAATTTGACTAAGTGGGGGTTAAGATTGTTTAACTAATTAAATTGATTAATGTTAGTGTTTTATTAATATTAAGAGATATTTACAATTACGTAACCAATGAACATGTTACTTGAGATGAGATCAACAACTCTCTTTTTTTTTCTTTTTTCTTTTTGAACGGCAAAACAATGGGAAGCAATAGGAAATGAGCTTCGGTTCCGCCATCACCCCATCTATTGCACCCGAAGATTTTTTTTATAAAGCCCGTAACAAGAAATTAGGAACATATTACAAAGAACAACCAAAACCAAAACTAAGACCACCAAAGGCTACTAACAAAATGGAAATAGCCAAACATAGAGACGCAGCTCCAGCCAAACAAGAAACATGGAATAATTAATTAGAAACATCACACTATTAGTAAATAGATTAAGTCTACTAGAATAGGGCCCAGGCCCATTAAGGTTTACTATGTACTCTATTTATATTGTTCTCGTATAATGGAATTAGTTGAGGAGTTCAATAATCTTACATGGTATCAGACCTCAGGCTCTACCCTCCCGCCGGAACCCTACCTTTTTCCGGCGCCGTCCTCGCCGGAGTTCACTTCTCCTTCAAACTTTTCCGGTGATCAAACTATGTCACTTCTTTATCTCTTGCCTCCCCTCTAATTTCTGGCCACCCTTCACTTTTCCGGCCACATTTTATACATCTCCCTACATAAATCTTCTAAACTCTCCCCCTCTCTCTAGTTATCTGTCTATTAAAAAAAAAAAAAAAAAATCGCCGGAACCCTAAATTTTTCGGCGCCGTTCTCGCCGGATTTCTCCTTCAATTCTCCGGCCATCTCTCTAATTTCTCTTTCTTCAAATCTTCTTTCTTCATCTCTTCTATCATCTCCTTACAAAAAAAAAAAAAAAACCTCCGGCGCTGCCACTGGCCTTGCCGGAAAAACGCCTCTACCGATCTTATCCAAATCTGCTGCTTCCTCCACTGTCACCGCCAACATCGCCGGCAATCTCTTTACATCAAGAGGGCTTCCCAACTCTTTGTTCTCCCTAAAATATCTTTTCTCTCTCCTCCTTCTCCTTCTCCTTCTCTTAACCCTTTCTCTTTAAGCAATCTAGTCTCTCAACTCTCTCCATTCTCCATATATCTTCAATATCTCCTGTTTAATTATCCATTCAAAAAAAAAAAAAGTTGTTCTGGCGCCGCCGCTGCCGAACTCCGCTGCTTTTGCCGGATTTCATATCTACGTCTTTGCTCTCTATAACTCTCCCTCGCATCATCCAGATCATCCAGAAAAAAAAAGGACATCGCTAGCCTGTTGTCGCCGACCTACAAATGAATTAGGTGACTCATTAAAAAAAAGCCTTGGAAGCAAGTGCCGTCTGCTTCTTTGCCGCCGCAGTGCTTTTTAATTTTTTTTTTCTCAACTTATGTTTTGTTTATATATTGGGTTGTTCTATATTATTAGTTTTGATTGATTGTAGGTTTTCAGTTTGAGTCTTTGTAAACCTCCGCTCAAACTGCGGGGGAGTATTAGTAAATAGATTAAGTCTATTAGATTAGGGCCCAGACCCATTAGGGTTTACTATGTACTCTATTTATATTGTTCTCGCATAATGGAATTAGTTGAGGAGTTCAATTATCTTATACACACGTCCTCTAAGGGCTAAAAACGTGAACAAAACACCAGCCATTGATCTGCTCGATAGAGAGAAAAGAGAGCACGAGGTGAAATGCACCAGCTGCTCTAAGTAAAGGACCCCATATCAGATCTTCTCCGGTGATTAATCCATAAAAAGGAGTAGGCTTGTAAGTTATTAAATACAAAGTCTTCATTTCTTTTTGTTGGATTGAGAGAACACCCGATCATTCCTAGCCTTCCACACTGCCCACATGAATGCATAGATAACTCCCGTAAAAGCCAGCGACGAAGCCCAATTGCTTAGGCTGTTTAATTACACAGTTGATCTCACCATCGTTGATGCTCCACCAGGTACAAATGCTCTTAAGGATCCTTTTGCTGAAAGAACATTGCGAGAAAATATGATCTTCGGTTTGGTCAACCTCACCACACAAAGGGCAGGAGCAAAAGAGAAGAACTATACCCCTTTTTTGAAGGTTGACCTTAGTGGGTAGTTTATGTAGAACTACTCCCCAAGCATCAATGCATACCTTTTGAGGCACCCATTTGCACCATGTGATCAAGGACCCAATTAATACGATTCTGAAGCGATTCAGCCCCGAGCGTCACTTGAAAACAGTCAGCAAGAGGAATATTTGCCTTTTCGCACACCTTATGGACTTTCAATACTCGAAATTCCACCATTGTCGCCGTGAAAAGCTTTAATAACCAACTTCCACAATCCGTTTTCAGCATCTTTGAACCTCCAAATCCACTTCGTTAGTAACCCAATTTTTAGGGGTGTTAGACTTCCGACCCCAAGCAGATCAACAACTCTCTTATTAACTAGTTTTGGTACGATCTAAATGTTTTTACCTTTAAACCTTTTTGAATTTGATCTCGTATTTTCATTTGTATTTTTTGTTTTGTGTGATATTATTTTTTCTTTATACTTCATAGAAGAAATTTTCCGGTATATCAAAATTAAATTTTGTTAATTTTAATTAAATGAAGAATTAGAATTGTCTAATTAAATAAATCGGTGTTAGTCTTTTATTAATATTTTTGATGATTTGATTTGATTTTGAATTCGCATTTTAATTTATATATTGTATTCTGTGTCTGCCACAAGAAGTAAAAATGAGATAATGTAAGAAAACTTTATTTTAAACTTCTAACATAATCTAGTTAGTTTTATTTAATTATTTGAATTACTTTAATTTTCTTTAGAGCTTAGATTCTATATTTGAGGTAACGCTAGTGAACAAGGCGGCAAAAGTTTTTATTTATTAATCGGCTTTAATTATATAATATTAGAACTAATTTACTTAATATTTTGATTTAAAATTGAGAATAAAGTTTAAAGTATAAATTAATGGTTAGAATCGTCCAACTAAAAAACTATGACAGTTTTCAACAAATGCATAGTTAAAATTGTTTAAATATATTAATAAATATTAAAAAATATATAAATTTAGAAATAAAATTAAAGAATATGTGTTATGTTGTTAAAAAAAATATTGCAACACCTCGAACTCTTTAAATCAACAAACGTTTTCTTTTCATCTCTTATAATATAAAATATATTAAATACCTGTATGATACACATTTTATAAAATGATTAATATTAAACATTAATAAAAAATATATTAAAGTGATTATAAAATACTAAGAAATGAGAAGTTAGAAAATAACGACAAACGACATAAGACCCAGACCAATGATAAAAAACGTCGACATGAGGAAAGATGTAATACCAGAAACATAGTATCATGATATAAAAAAAATATGATTATATTTCGTATACCAGCAGGAATGATTTTCTTGAGTACCAGCGGGGGGGGGGGGGGGGGGGGGGGGGGGGGGGGGGGTCAGTGGTATTGTTCTCCTGGCTAGTTGAACATTTTAACTCTAATGGGGTGAAAATAATTGTATTCCATATAACTTTAGATAATTTTTGAACATTTATTTAGTCAAAATTAAAAACATTTATTAATAGTGAAATCAAAACCCTATATTTGATCAAAATTAAAAACTAATTCAAACAATAAAGGTAGTGAGACACATATCTTTATGAGTTCTAAAATAAATTAATTAAATTTGTTTAAAAATATAGAATAAATCTAGTAAATTACAACTTATTTCATGACAACCAAAACATATACTTAATTGGTGGATCCGAGAATGAATCTTATTTTCATCCTCAAATAATCAATAATTTATTTAAAAAAGGGTGAATAAAATTTTGATATTATTTGAAAAAGAAAAATCTTTAAAGAACATTTATATAAAATGTTTTGGTATATATTTGTAACAACAAAAGGATAGTTTTGGGATTCAAATATGCATTTATTTGGACTGATTATGTACGTACTCTGTATGTGAGTACCCTCAGCAAATCATTGTAATTAGTATTGGACCCCCTTAATTATTAAAATGACGTCAGCATTAATTATAGAACCAACTCTCGCATGCTAAGATGACAACATAGTATTTTTATCATTAAGTATTTAAGTCAAGTTAAAGTCTTTATTATCATAGTTATTTTGTGCCCGCGCGCTAGTGTTTAAGATATTCTCGATATCCTGAGATCAAGTCTTATTATAAAGTAGATTTAGATGATATATAAGTTCTGTTATAAAAAAAAGTAACTTATTTTTCTTTCTCTTTTTGATTTTTCTCGATCATGTCTGATTTTTAAAAAATATATTATATAAGTCTTATATGTACGTAATAAACTCAATCAATGTGATATTCATATTCATATGAATTGAAACATTACAACACAAACAAAAGCAAGTTAGCCGTTACCTACAATTTCACCTTCCAATTAAATTCGTGTAACACTCTCTAGGTTTCATGATCTAATTTTACAAATCAAACTTCAACTTTATTGCTTCAATTGAGAAATCATGTAAGGAAAAAGAACTAATATGGAGGACAATGTCGTGGTGGGTTTTGTGGATGGCACAACAACATACTTCCACTTTGGTCATTAATAGTCGTCACCCGTTTGATTATGTATCACCCTATGTTGGTATAGCGCGTTGTAACATCAGTCATACAATACTATTATGCTATGTCAAGTAATTCTATTGTAAAATTAAATATCTTTTAGTTTCGCGGTATCTAGCTGTACATAAAAAGGGTTTTTTTTAGAATTAAGATTCTCAGCTTACTTGAAGCAAAAGTATAAAATTTGTAGAAAATTAGAAATTGTTATTTCAATTAGAAAAAGTAATTACATTATATAAATGCTCATGGTTTTGCTCAAACCTAGACGACATAACGTCACAATCTAACAATAGCCGGTGTACGTCCAAAATATTGGTACAACAATTTTAATTTATAAGTCAAAGCTATATAGGTAGGTAACTAATCTTGTCAAGAAGTGTTGTCCAAAGCACACGTTTAGATGAATTTTCCAATTCCTCTCTCCCTTGACTACAAATCAAATGAAAAACTTTGTTAGAGGTTTATAACTGTGGAACCTATCAGCTGATATAAACTATGTATATATTCAAGTGCTTTTCTTGAATAGAATAATTTGTATAATCTCATAATATCAACACATGATTCACACATGCACATATACATATAGCACGTTAGTAGAGATCGTGTAACTCATCTCGATTGATAATTTTTGTCTTTAAACAACCGCCAATAGTAAGAAAATCTGCAACGGTCGCCTATAATGAGTTATCATCTACATTAGAACTTAAACAACTCTAATAGTTATCTACATGTCTGCTATTGACACGACCTCAAACATGGGTTAGACACGATTGTGTCCTTTCACACAGCCTCAACACAATTATACGGACCATGCCACGACCTATATATGTTGTGCCCTAGCCTTACATGGTCGTGTCCCTCAAGACATGGCCATACCTTACCCTCAGAGCATGGGATCTCATCCAAGGATACACTCATGTCTTCAGTTGGGCTACAACATTTTGATATGAACAACTGAGATACTTAGTAATAAAAAACATGCGAGTCGAAATATACTAAGAAGTTGTTAAGTAATATACTTTACTTTGCATTTGGATATAAGTATATAATCAAAGTTTAATCAATAACAACATGGATGTCTAAATTTGTAAAAACAAGATATATGAAAGATAAAACGTGAATAGACTTACTTTTGCCCGTAAGTAAAACGATTGTTTATGAAAGACTAATTACCTAAAGATTGTTTGCCAAATGACTTTTAGCTCAAAACAAAACGACGTATAAATTGTCATCCAAATTTATTTATTAATTTTGTTAATGAACAATAACCTTCTTCTTTATAATATTTAATTATTTTAATGTGCTCAAAATTTTGCATAGCACTCGGTTGCTGTAACATATGGTGAAGCTCGTGTCATGCGTTCGAGTCTTAGAACTTTAGAAGTTTTTTCTTTTTTCGTCCTTAACGTAGGACCATTTTATTAATGAGAAGCGCTTCTTATGCATTTTTCCATGACGCATTGCAATGCCCATTTTATTCATGAGAAAGGCTTCTTATGCATTTTTCCATGACGCATTGCAATGCCCATTTTATTCATGAGACGAGCTTCTTTTGTTTTTTTTTCCTCTTCCTGTTTTGTTTTTTCCCCCTACAAAACTCATGACCTTTTAAATTTAAGATATTATTGTTATTACTAAATATACACATAACTATCTAATTTATATCATATTTACAACAAGTCTTGAATCCTTGATCTAATAAAAAAGGAACATCTTAATTACCTCTTATTACTCTTAGACCAAAGACTTATTAATAAGGTATTAATTATTATTATAACAATTATTTTTGTATGTTATTATGTTTTTGTCTTATAGTTTTTAACATTAATTTTAATATAGATACTAATATATACTTATGATGTTTTCTTTTTACATTTCGATAAGAAATTTTTCATCATACGAAAATTAACTATAATTGTTACTTTTTGTAGTCGTAGAAATGTAAAAAAATACACTTGTTTGGATAACTAATATATTACGTTATAGTATATTCAAATAGATAAATTAGTCACTTTCTCTCTCTCTCTCTCTCTCACACACACACAACATATATTGCACATAGAGATGTAAATGAGCCGAGTTACTCGTGAGTTACTCGAGCTTAGATTATTAAAAACTCGAAACGATCTGAGCCTAAACGAACTCGAGCCCGAACTCGAACCTAGATTAAGGCTCATTTATTAATCGAGCTTGAGCCAGAGCCTTGTATACTGAGTTCATTTAAGCTCGCGAGTTTAAAAGAGCTTTGATATAATTTTTTTGTACTTTTTATTTATTACTTATATATTTGTATTATATGTTTGTATTTCATTAAATATTGAAAAGTTCAAAAATAAAAAAATTTATATATGTTTTTATATCATTAAATATGAAGAAAATAAAAAAAGGAAAAATTCAAATTCAAATAACTTTTCAAATTTTTATTTATTTACTTTAAACTATTTTTAAAAAAACAAAAAAAAAATCATAAACAAGCTTTAACAAGCCTATCACGAGTTTTGTAAAACACTTCACGAGCCGAGCTCGAGCCTCAAATTACGAGCTCGAGCTTCTGCATTTCTTAAAAAGCCTGACTCGATTAGTGTCAAACTCGGCTTGTTTACATTCCTAATTGCACATTGAAAAATGTGAAGAAACATATAACATAAACTTGAAATTTTAGATTGCTTTGACAAAGTTTAAAAAAAAATTATTATCAAAACTATAACTCGGATACCTATATTTTTTTCTACTCGAGGTTTTTTAGCAATCCTTTTTTTTCTTTATAGAGGTTAAATTTTTTAAAATGGACTTGCAGTCGGTAGAAAAAATTATAATGGTTCTTCTGGAAGTCTTTTTCTTTTCTTTGTTTGTGAAGAAAAAAAATGCCAAACGTTATGTTGTAGGATCCATTTAAAATAAGTTTACACATCATCAACATTAATATGTTTGTTACTTAATTTTTATATAATTTATCCTTACTTTTTGTTATCTTACACATAGTTAATAAACAACAATGGAGAGTTAGTTTAATTAATGATGTAGAGTTAAAATAATTGAGATAAATGAAACTTCTGTTTTACCTTTATTTCCATTTTATATAGAGAAAAGACAGGACGAAGAAAGAAGGATGCTTAAGACAAAAAGGTTGTTGAAGTAAGGGCAGAATCTTTGAGTCTTTCAAACCAAAAACTGACAGACATCCTTCCCGGTTTTATGTACTAATTAATTAATGTTTACTATATATTTATTTCTTAATAACATTGATCGATTCCCCATTTCCCCCAATACTAGTTCAAATTAATATATACTCGTGCGTATTTTCTTTAACAAAAGTGTCTAATACTAATGTTAATCACATGTATAATTCATCAAAATTTAACATTTGACATAATTATATATTTTTATTTTCATATTTGATCTGATCTTTATAGATTTCTTTAAAGATAAACAATTAGACATATATACTAACTATATTCATCATTAAGATATGTTTTAGATGATTTATTCTTTGAAGCTGCAAGAGATAATGGTTAAATTCGGTTCCTTCAAAAATAAATATTTTTATTTAGAAATTGAGAAAAGAAAGTCTTCCAATTCTATCAAATATCGCGCGTAGAGGTATCAATGTACCATTCTTATCTTGGACTTATGCTATGTGTGTAAAGAGGCAATTGAAACAGAACACCACGTTTTTATCTCTTGTCAAATATTCAAGATATTACTGTTTTAATTTTGTAAATGGCGGGGTTTACAAATTTCGGCTTTTTCATCTGTTGTGGAACTACTTGATTGGGGATATTATATGGGTTTGAAAGGAAATTGCTTGTTGGCTTTTCAATCAGCTCTATACTCCTTGTGGTAGGATGTATGGTTGATGAGAAATGGCAAGGCATTCCCGGGAAGAAGATGTTTCTCAAGTGATGTATTTGTAACGTCTCAAAGTTTGACTTTTATTTGGCTAAATACAAGGGAAAAACTAAAAAGGAAGCTAAATTGGGCTAATTGGGTTACATCCCCTTTTCTTGAATTCAATTTGTAATTATATTTGATTTTTTTATGTTAATAATTCTAACACCTTGCTAGCTTTAATAAAACTTGCTGTTGTTTAAAAAAAAACTATTTTCTTTTAAACGTTTAGATTTAAGCTGTCGGTTAGATTAGCATTTGAAACAACACTACCAATTTTTGTTGTGCAATGCAGTGGTTAATTCATTGTAACCCCAAACTTTAAGTCTCACGTCTTTAGAGAAAAGAATAAGCTACCATGTCACACGCTAGTAGCTAGGCGTTGAAACCACGGAACAGCCATACCGACCGTTTGACCCGATGCACAACATCTACCCGAACCACACCGAACAACGACATAGTCCACCTAGCTCATTACCACGCTAATCCCCCATGCCGACGAGTTATAGATGATAATAGTACGTATGATTCATTTATGATAAACATTAATGTTAATGTTTTAGCAGACCTTTAAGTTTCTAGTAAATAATCTGCCATCATATCGATCAAAACATGTAATACGTGTGTGTATATTATATATATATATATATATATATATATATATATATATATGTATATATATATATATGTATATTATATGGTGCTTAAACCAAAATGAAGCTTGATTTTTTTATTTTTTATAAACTGTACGTGTTCCTTATTACAAGCTGATATGATCAGATTACGTTTGAAAATTTTGCATGAATTTAAGAGCAGACACTTTCTCCATGTTTGTAGTTTCCAAGAAATGTTGAGATCACCAAAAAGACCTTGTAAAGACAAAAATAAGAAGTAATGAGCAGGTTTAAATATGTATAATACGTGTGTGTATATATATATAGAGGCAAAAGTTGAAACGTGAACTATTTTTCGTACGAGAACTGCGAGAACTAATCTAAGCCGTCAAATTCCCCCTCCTTCAATGTCATCACCCACCCGTGAATTCCTCACATGCACCCTGCCACGCTTGATCCCCCCACGCTCCACATCCATGAAGTCCACTTTATCAAATCAACGGCTAAGATTGGTTCTCGCAGTTCTCGTACGAAAAACAGTTCTCGTTTGAACTCTCCCCTATATATATATATCCATTGAGAACCGATTTTAGTGCGAGAACCGCGATAACCAATCTTAGCCGTTGATTTGATAAGTGTAATTCATGGATGGAGAGCGTGGGGGAATCAAGTGTGGCAAGGTGTATGTGAGAAATTCATGGGTGGACAATCACATTGAAAGAGGGGGAATTAGACGGCTCAGATTGGTTCTCGCGGTTCTAGCACTAAAAATGGTTTTTAATAGAACTTCTTCCTATATATATATATATATATATATATATATATATATATATGTATATATATATATATATATATATATATATATATATATATATATATATATATATATATATATGAGAGAGAGTTCAAACAGAACTATTTTCCGTAAGAGAACTCCGAGAACCAATCTTAACCTTTGATTAAGATTAATCAGTGGCTAAAAAATTTTGACGACTCATTAATGCTTCATTAATGACACATTAACGAGGGTTATTTCGGAAAAATTAAGCCTCACACATTAATAATGGCTCACTCAGCCCAATTCACGGTTGGGTAAATACCCCTATTAATGAGTCATTAATGACGTTAAAAACAGTTTTCTTACAGTTTTTGTATGAAGTTTTGCCTATATATACACACATATTATTATTATTATTAGGTTTCGATCAAATACTACAAATTTTCAACTTTTGTGATTTCAGTTTTATACCTAAAATGCAGAAACTTAAGGGTTTCATGTTCTTGTACGTAGAAAGTTAGGATTAGGA
This sequence comes from Pulicaria dysenterica, assembly GCA_947179395.2. NCBI lineage: Eukaryota > Viridiplantae > Streptophyta > Magnoliopsida > Asterales > Asteraceae > Pulicaria > Pulicaria dysenterica. The sequence goes on from OX359290.1 coordinate 84,383,105, forward strand.
TTTGCAGTAAATTTTTGTGGGTTTTGATTAAGGGAGATGATTTTCACAGCAAAAATTAAGAATGTGATATTTTCACAGCAAAAATTAAATATGCCATAGATGTTACAACACCTTTGAAGATGATGAATCAAATTTTGAACTTTTGCAAGTTATGATGTGGCCGGGTTTCAAGTTTTTGGTTTATTTTTCATATTTTGGTATAAAATAAAGTTGGTTATATATAATGATAATTTCAACAAAGTTTGTTATATTTTTACATAGTTCGTCATTATATATATTTTATGGTTAAATGTCATTGATATGTTTAAATAATATTATATATTATATGTTAAAAATCTATTGTACGTAGCAAATGTATTCAGTAAAAGTATATATTTACTACATTTAAAATAGACTATGTGTAATATAAACTTAGAATAAAAAACAACATATTACATTTAGGATATTTATTTAAATCACAAAATTAAGCTAATTCTGTAGACACACAAAGAGAGAGATGATTTATATACAAAATACATAATAATTATGATCTTAATATCTTTACAAATTCATTATCTATTATTTCCATACACATCTTTAATGATCATAATTGTCCAATTAAAACCTTATTGTTGTGTTGACAAAATATTATTGTATTGAGAAATTATTATTGTCTACATATCATTCTTATAAGTTTATTAATAGAGGTTTTATATTTCAATATTCACAAAATCAAAATAAGTGTTAAAATCAATTAAAAATATGAGAAAAAAAAATATATTTCAATAAAGAAATATTCTCACGAATTAGAGGAGGATTATATAATTATTACACAATCAAGAGCTTGTAAGTTTGTCAAATTGCATCCACTTTTCAGTGATGCAAACCAGTCCTCAGTTTTGTGTCTTCTGTATTCATTTAATTTTATATGCATGGTTTTCATCTGTGACGGGTACGTCACATATGTTGTCACACAGTGATGACCATGCATGGTCCATGCATGCATGAATGGGCAATTAATCTGTAAAAAACAACCACAAAATGTCCTTGTGCAAAGAGACAAATTAACTTGTATCTAATACACTCATTGTCTTTTATATCCATAGAATTGATAGATGGGGGAATAATACATATAAACACATGTAATAATATTATAAAGAAGAAAGTGGGGGACTGGTAAATTTATATTAGTAGATTTATGTGCATGATATGATCTGGGAAGGTGGAAGAAAAAGAATCCCAAGTGATAAAAGAAAAGACAAGAAAAGTGAAGCTTCCAAAGAACGTTTGGACAAGGGAGTCAATGCCAAAGGCATCTCGCTTTTGCGCCACCATATCTTTTTTTTCCTTTTTCCCTTTCTCCCTTTCATCTTTCACTACAAGAAATTGGGGTATGTGTGGGTAAAACGCAAACATATGTGAGTAATGATCTTTACTTACACAAAAAAACATGTGTTACCATGTGTGGGCTCATGCCTGTAGGTAAAGATCATTATCCACACATATATTATGTGTAGGTATAGAAAGTAACCTATACCTACACATATATGTGTGTGTAAAATTAATCGATATGTATCGATAAAGGTGTTATAATTTAGTTACTCGGTGACGTGGCTTGTGATGTAGCGGATGAGATGGCGGATGACGTGTCATACACTGATGACGTGGCTGATGACGTGTCATGAACATAGAAAGTGTTAGTGACACGTGTCATTCGATATGTGTGCGTAAATATATTTTTATATGTAGCTAAGATGTGTTGGCAAAATCACGTATGTGTGGGTAATAAAGAGAATACATGTGGGTAATAATATTCAATTATATGCTAATAAATATAAAATGTGTGACTAAAAATCATTCTAAGTAATACAATTAACATAATTGTTTTAACCATAAAAACCTAAATACCAATCATATAGCATAATAGTAAACAAAGAAAAGCGTCATAGTCATAAATATGCAAAATAATTCATACACGATGTCAAATATAATCTAGATCAGAAGAAGCTGATCACTACTTTCACTAGACTCATCATAATGAGACTCTTCGAGCCGAGGGTGGTTAGACGCAACATCTTGAACAATTGGAGGCATAATATTTTTCTTGATTAAAAGTGTCTGCATAGTTCCAACGGTTGCTTACAATTCTTGAACTCGGGTTAACAATTGATTGTAAGTATGACGATTTGACTCCATAGTACTTGTGGTCTTACCCGCAACACGATCATGACCCCACCCTCCCAAACGAACGAACAAAACTTCTTCCATAATAGCCTTCTCGCATATTGATTCTACTGAATTTTCGTTTCTTAACTTCAAAATTTCTTCCTAAACAAAAAGGTAATCCAAATGTAATAATTAACAATAACCAACAATATTAACGCATGTAAAACCAATATTTTTATAAATGTAGCATGCCAAATTAACCTCTTATCAAACAAAATTGTCCCGTTAGCCAACCAAACACATTACTAGCATGATTAATAAAATATATTAAAAAAAATTACATCATATCACGTAAGACATTGATTGATGGTTTGTGTCCAACCTAAGTTAAAGTAACAAATAGTTCTTACTCAACAAATCATCCCCCTACTACTACAATCAAGTTAGTTGGACAACTAACACGGATAAAACAATATACGGCATATCTTTATTACTACTGCATACAGTGGCGGACCTACCCTTTGAGGGGGGGGGGGGGTCAAGCGCCACCGGTCCTTTGGCGGTTTGCAGTGTTAATTTTCGACTTTTTGATACGTTGCCACGGGTAAATTTTCAGGGTGCACCCGTGATGCCACCAAAATCAAAGGAAAAATGAAAGTTTTCTAAAAAAAAGATAAAAAATAGTTTAATCTTTCAATTTATACCTTTAAAATCAAGTTTTAGTTAACATTACTTCATATAAATTGTGTTTTGTTTTAAATTTTGGCTCTAAAATACCATAATAACAGTCGAAATCTCGTTAATCCGACCCGATTAACCGGAAACCCGAGAAAAAACCCGAACCACACCCTCACTTTTATTTAATTTTATTTTCGCATTATATGTTGCTACCGGTCCCGAGAAATCCTGGGTCCGCCACTGACTGCATAAATCATGTATAACTTGGTCATCATATATGGAAAAAAAATCCTCAAAATCAGGTTTTTATAAAACAAAATTTTGGCATTGCACTTTAGTTAGAAAAGAGTAAGTGAACTTACATATTTTGTAGCTGCTTCTGTAGATATCCAACTCTTTTCAGCATCTCAATGTGTAAGATACCAAATTTACAATTGACCACAAGAAGACCCTCAATCAACGTAAGAGAAAGTGCTTATAATTATGAACGAATTATAGAAACAAAAGATCTTTGTGGTAGGGATACTTCTATTGTTTGATCTCCTAGTTCAGGTTCTATTTTCTTCATGATAGTTAAGCAACAAGTCAACCATGTGACTCAACTTTCTCATAGAGAGCCTAATAATAAATCAGTCATAACACCCTCAGATGTTCACATTTTTCTAAAATAAAAACCAAAGGAAATAGATATTGTAATTCATTTATGTATTTCTTACATGTTTTCTTGCAATATATGTGCTTCTGTCTACAAGAGAGATCCTAGTTCACAGCCTGTAGGATCTGTGAGACCAGTCAACAACAATAATTCCTAGTTTATTAATGTTAGTTCTTCCAGTGTACTTTAAATGGTAACAAAAATCAAACCTGGAATAAACATAAATTTGAAAGATTCATATGAATGACTTATTTGTTAATTAGTAGCATTGAGTAATATCGTTACCTACATCAACAATAATTTAGATTTGGCTCGCAATACTCAGTCCAGGGACCTACACAACAGCCCACTTTATAATAATCCTTATCTTGTTGTATATTTAAATATATTCAATTGTATAGTCAAAGGTCAAGAACCATTCCTATATGTTCTCCTGGAGAATCGATCTCCTCTAACTGTGTAATTAGCCTTTATAAGGCTTGTAAATCTTTGAATGAATTTAACCCTTTTCAATAATATCATCAGTTCTTATATGGTATCAGAGCCGTACACGGCTCCTCTGAGTTTTTCAATCGATCCTGCTCCTCTTCATCTTTACGTACCATGACAACCATTGTTGAAGTCACTGCCCACACTCACTTTCCGATCAAACTCACCGCAAATAACTTCCCTGTATGGAGAAAACAAGTTCTCGCAACCCTAACTGGGTTGGGTCTTGATGGATATGTCGATGGCACCACAGAAGCCCCACCGAAGCTTTTACCCACTGATACTACAAAACCTAATCCCGCATACCGACCCTGGTTTCGTCAAGATCAAATCCTTCTCGGTGCGTTGCTTGGAAGCTGTTCAGAAACTATTCAGCCCATCGTCTCTTCTGCAGAGACATCACGTCAAGCCTTCCAGAGACTCACTGAAAGTTATGCTAGTGTCTCACGATCTCGCATAATTTCTCTAAAATCACGACTTGCAAACAACCCTAAAGGTACAAGATCAATCACTGAATTTCTCAATGACATGAAAAACATTGCTGATGAGCTTGCACTAGCCCAAAGTCCTGTTGATGAAGAAGATTTGATTGTTCATATATTGGGTCAACTTGGTGAGGACTACACTCATATCTCTTCTGCTCTTAAAATCAGAGATACACCCATCACTTTCCCTGACCTCTTTGACAAACTAGTGGATCATGAACGAACCTGGAAAGAAACTCAATCCACTCCCATCATTGCTACTGTAAACAACACACAGAAATCCTCAAACTCCAACAGGTATGCATCGAGGCCAGGTACTGATAACAGATACTCAAACAGGTTCAACAACAACAATTCTGGTACTCGATCTTTTCGACCTCAGGGACAATACACTGGAACTGGAAACTATCATAAAGGTAATCGCAACACTAGCTATTGTCAATACTGTAATATCCCAGGCCATGCTACTAAAGATTGCAGGAAGCTAGCACGGTTTTTACATGAGAACAACATCAGTATCTCTATGAGCCCACCAGCAAACCCAATGGTAAACACTTCTTCAGCGAGATCACCGACTCCATCATCACCATGGATGTTTGACAGTGGTGCGTCTCACCATGTTGCATCTACACCTGCGTCGTTTCACACCCTATCAGAGTATGGAGGACCGGATGAGATTGTGCTAGGAGATGGTAACACCTTGTCCATTTCTCACACTGGTCACACCACTATTCCTTCTGCCACTCGTTCATTAAACTTACACAATGTGCTTTTTGCTCCCAAATTACGCACTAATCTTGTTTCTGTGGCTAAACTATGTAAAACTAACCAAGTGTCTGTTGAATTCTTTCCCTTTTCTTTCTTGGTTAAGGATCTACACACGGGGGCGCCACTCATGCGGGGAGTCAACATCAATGACATCTACTATGCTGCCATTAGCTCTCTCCGCCAACTTCCGAGAATTCATTCCACAACCAGCTCAAATCAGTCCGTTCTGTCTTGGCATCACAAGCTTGGTCATCCGTCAACTAGAGTCTTTAACTTTCTTCTTCGTCGTTTAGGAATCAATTGTAATAAACTGTCAACTATTTCATTTCATTGTGATGCTTGCTCTATCAATAAAAGTCATAAGTTACCTTTTGGTCCCAACTCTTTTAAAGTATCTAAACCTTTGGAGCTTGTTTATTCTGATGTATGGGGTCCGGTTCAACTATCTAACGATGGCTATGCTTATTATGTTACTTCCATTGATTATTATTCCCGCTATATTTGGTTTTATCCAATGAAACGCAAGTCTGATGTCTCCTTGATTTTTCCACATTTTCGAACTTTAGTTGAAAAATACTATCACACCCCTCTTGTTGCTCTCTTTACTGATAATGGAGGGGAGTTCATTAAGTTATCTGTCTATCTCCAACAACATGGCATCTCCCATTTCACTACCCCACCTCATACCCCTGAGCAAAATGGGATAGCAGAGAGACGTCACAGGCATATTGTGGAAACCGGTCTCTCTCTTCTCCATCATGCGCAACTTCCCCTCACTTTTTGGACACATGCTTTTCAGACAGCTGTCCATCTCATCAATCGACTTCCAACACCCATTCTTGATCTTAAGTCTCCTTATGACAAACTCCATCACACATCACCAAACTATCAGACCCTCAAACCGTTTGGTTGTCTCTGTTATCCATGGCTACGACCCTACTCTTCATCTAAATTACAACCTCGTTCCTCCAAATGCATTTTTCTTGGTTACTCCACTTCCAAATCAGCATACAAATGTTATGAACCCCTTTCCCATCGCCTATTTCACTCCCGTCATGTGGAGTTTGTCGAGCATATTTTCCCATATCGAGCACCTACCTCCCCGCTTGTGTCTCTACCACCAGCTGATGCTTTTTGTTCTACTTCTAGTTCTCCTACTGCCCCTGATAATCACTCCGGCTCACCTATGCTGCCCCACTCATCCAATATCTCCCACACCGGTTCATACAATAACTCTTGACCCCATCCCTTCCACCGATCATATCGACACCCAATCCATCCCATCCTTCCCAACTCCTTCTATCCCGGATGGTGCAGCTCCCCTTGCTCAAGCACAAGCAGCACCAGTGTCACCTCGTCCTTCCCGACAAAGAAAACGCAACCCCAAATATTATAACCCCAATCTCATTAACTCTACTACCCTCCATCCGATACCAAATAGCTTAGAACCATCCACTCACACACAAGCCCTCAAAGACTCACGATGGCGTAGTGCCATGGACTTGGAATTCAATGGTCTCCTTCAAAACCAAACTTGGGATCTTGTCCCTCCTTCCACTCACACACCCATTGGTTGCAAATGGGTTTTTCGAATCAAGCGCAAACCTGATGGTTCCATTGAAAAATACAAAGCCCGTCTTGTTGCCAAAGGTTTCCTACAGCAATATGGAAAAGATTACTTTGACACCTTTAGTCCTGTCACCAAACCGGTCACAATTCGTACCATTCTCTATTGCTCTCTCTAACAATTGGCCTCTTCGCCAACTAGATGTCAACAATGCGTTTTTGCATGGGACACTTCATGAAGAAGTGTACATGACTCAACCACCCGGGTATGTTCATCCTCAATACCCACATCACATTTGCAAACTCAAAAAATCGATATATGGCTTAAAACAAGCTCCTCGAGCTTGGTATATTGAACTTACCACCTTTCTTCTCAACTTTGGTTTTTCCAAATCCTTAGCCGATGCTTCACTCTTCATCTACAATCATCAAACTGTCATTTGTTATTTCATGGTTTATGTCGATGACATTGTTCTCACCGGAAATACCTCTACTTTTCTTGATCACTTCATCACAGCCTTAAGCAACAAGTTCTCCATCAAAGATCTTGGTACGCTTCACCATTTTCTGGGTGTCGAAGTTATTCCTACTCCTACCGGTCTATTTCTCTCACAACACCGACATATTCAAGATATTCTCACTCAGTTTCACATGGACGGTGCCAAAGATGTCACAACTCCACTAAGTGCTACTGATCCTTTATCCATCCATGATGAGTCGCCCACCGTTGATCCTACTCCCTATCGTAAACTTGTCGGCTCACTCCAGTACTTAGCCTTCACTCGCCTTGATATTTCGTTTTCCATCAATAAACTCTCTCAATTCATGCACAATCCTCGCCAGACACACTGGCAAGCTCTAAAGTGTGTTCTTCGCTACCTTAAAGGAACCATTCACCATGGCCTGGTGCTAAACCGCAACTCCTCTCTCAATCTCTCCGTTTTCTCAGACTCTGATTGGGGTGGTGTTCACAGCGCAGGTAGATCTACTACCGCTTACCTGCTATATCTTGGGAACAATATTGTCTCCTGGAAATCCACAAGACAGAAATCAGTTTCCCGCTGCTCTACAGAGGCCGAATACAAAGCCTTAGCCAACGCCACAGCCGAACTTCTTTGGCTAAAGAACCTGCTTCATGAACTGGGAATTCATACACCTACGACTCCTACTTTATTTTGTGACAACACAGGGGCTACATATCTATGTGCGAACCCAGTCTACCACTCCCGAATGAAGCATGTCGCTCTGGATTACCATTTTGTTAGGGAGCAGATTGCTTCAGGTCATCTTAAGGTTCTGCACATTCACTCTCAAGACCAGCTAGCGGACGTGTTAACAAAACCTCTTTCTCGAGCACCGTTCTTACGTAACAGATCCAAGATTGGAGTCTCCGATGGATCCTCCATCTTGCGGGGGCGTATTAAGGATACTCAGTCCAGTGGACCTACACAGCAGCCCACTTTATAATAATCCTTATCTTGTTGTATATTTAAATATATTCAATTGTATAGTCAAAGGTCAAGAACCATTCCTATATGTTCTCCTGGAGAATCGATCTCCTCTAACTGTGTAATTAGCCTTTATAAGGCTTGTAAATCTTTGAATGAATTTAACCCTTTTCAATAATATCATCAGTTCTTATAATGAGATATCCCCAAGTTCTCAATCCGAACCTGCTCGACACATAATCAAGTCTTAAATAAGTTACTGATTAAAGTACGGAACACCCCTAAACATATACAACACGTAGTCACTTTATAAAAAACTCGATAGTTTACAGAAGTTCCAGTTATGTCTTACGAACTAATTAGTTTGGGTTAGGGCTTGAATCAAGTTTAGTACCAAAAGGAAAATAACAACAAATAAACAATGTAGAATAAGGGCTTTACCATCTGCGACATGTATATAAACAAAAAAGTGCAACGGACATATAACTTGTATTCTCATCATTACCAAATTCCGCACATGTGAAAATGTGAAGCAAGCATGTTACTTTTTTCATTAGGATTTCGAACGATGGGTCACATAAGAGCTTTATCGGAGAACTGTATCTTCATTTTTTTGTGACTACTGTAGCAAGTGAAAAAACTTTAGCAAATGAAAGATCCTGCACAACACAAACTGAGATGGAAAACATTTTAGATATCTAAGGTTGAAATTTAATATGTTAACCAAGCATAATGGGGATAGAAAATAAGATACGCACATCTTCTTTGCCTCAAGCTCCTAAACCAATGCTTCTTTCTTCACAATCGCTCGTTTTCCTCGGTATCCTTAAACAGCGATATCCTCACCGGCGATGGCGTAATGGGGACGGAGAACAGCAATGGAGGAACGATGATGGGGAATGGCGATTAATGCTCTCGCGGTTGGTTTATGGTGGTCGCCGTGTATATTTGAAGGCGGCGGACTAGAGGTTTGAGTAGAAAGGAATGGAAATTGGGGATTAATTCACATAATTGGCGGTGTTTTCCCAAAATTTTGAATTGGCTCCCAAAAAAGGCCGCCTAATTGGGGATTAATTCACTTAATTGTATCCACGTAGCTATACATCAAATTGACTTGCAAGATATAGAGACACGTGTCAAATATATATCAAGTTTATATAATTTTATTTATTATATATGTAAAATGTAAAATAACATTGGGTGGTGTAGATTTATTATTATTATTATTATTATTATTATTATTATTAATAATAATAGTAGTATATTACTTATATATAATAATATATATAATTATATATGTGTATATATAGAAAAGTTTATTCAAGAACTATTTTTCGCGTGATAATTGTTTGAAACATTATAAATGACTCATTAAGATAACGAGAATCAATCATGGTTGTTGACTAAAATTAATCAATATCTAAGTGTAGGTATATCTTATGCCACGTCATACTAAATAAAATCAATTTATATACTTTACATTTATAAATATAAAATTATGTTGGTATATCTTATGCCACGTCATACTAAATAAAATCAATTTATAAAATTATTTATTTTATATACTTTACATTTATAAATATAAAATTATGTGTTGGTATTATTTTAACAATTACCCACACATAAGATTACATTTTGTTTTTGTTTAGGTAATTTACCCACACATTAAAAAGATTTTACGTTATGTGTAGGTAATTGAATTTAATATAAATTACAAAATTTAGAGGAAAATTTTCCCACCAAATTCAAGTGTGTGTAAAATGTATTTCCCACACATAATAAGTGCTAAACACCGTTAAAAAACGAAAATTTTTATTACCTACACAAACAAATATGTGTGAGTAAATACCCACACATATTTATGTGTGACTAAATTATGTGTGGGTAAATACTCTATTTTCTTGTAGTGTTTTGCTATATGAATGATTTTGAGGATATTACACACATTGTAATTAACACGATATATTAATAGATATGAAGACTATATGTCATTTGTCACCAAAGTTGTCATATTTTTATATTAGAAATTATATAAAACTTTAGGAAAGATAGAGGGCCGGTATAATAATTTTTCATATTGTGGGCGAAGTGCACTACTAATGTCCTCTTAAAATAAACTTTACTATTCACAGACAAGATATATAACAATGTATAAGACAAAAAAAGTAACATATTTTTTACTTAAAAGTTCAAACTGCTAATCAAAAGTTACAAACTACCTAAAACTAAAAACGATGCCTACGTGCATCTAAACCATCCCAAACCCTTGAATCAAAACTGTTCAGTCACTTGGTTTTTCAAGTTTCCCTAACATGAAAGTGTTCATGATCTTGTCTAACAAAATACTTATTTATTGACACTTGCAGTGAATTAATAAGTTCTTGTTCTTTTTTTATAATATCTATTTTAAACACCCGATGGTTGTGATTGAGTGAACATGTTAATTGTTATATCAAACAATCCTACAACAAATAATATAAAACAAAGAAAACACAACAAAATAAGACCAAGTTTAGAAGAATAAAACCTGATCAAGTTTCTATAACTGAACTTTTAAGGCATATATACTTTTCAACTTCAATAGATCTTCTGCAACATACATAAAATCATAAATTAACATTTATACCCTACCTTGCTAAAATTAACCTGGGGTCAAACCGGTGTGCATGGCAGCAACATGCTAACACCCTCGAACACCTACCCCACACATAGCTAGCCCGCACGAACCCACAAACCAAGGCAACCCCTGGTTCCTATCCCTCCAACATAACCTTAATGCCCCACTTGGGTCATAGCCCGGCTCACGTTACTAAACCCTGAATATAACAAACTAGGACTTGTCCTAGTGGTACATGGGTTTTACAACATCCTCAAGGTCGATCTTAGGTTCAAGCCTTGGGATGGTGGTTTCCTTAAAAAAATTGTGGAGGTATTATTCCTCATAGTGGTGGTTTCCGAAGATAAGGGAAGAGGGTTTAATCCCTCATGGTAAGTGGCTTGAGGTTCGCATACTGCCCGTATGGATGTCACTGCAGACCCGACTCACTAACATACAAAAACAAATTCCTTGATAAAAATTATAAAATGAATAGATGTAAGATAGTCATAAAGATATTATAAAAAAATTTCACTAAAAACAAGTTTGGCAACAAAGTTTAGATTTATTGACAAAAGCTAGAACTCATGGTGAGATATCTTAATGTCTCATGGATAAATATAAGCTAAAATTAAACAAGAATTTATGTCTTAATTCTTCAAGGGTAAAACATTAACCAATAAATAAAGCTAAAATATCCAAACAAAGTGTTAAACAATCAACGAAACTTGTTTATTGACTTATTGGCTTTGGAATTCAAATGATGAACATGATAATGTGCTATTTTTTTTAGACGAAACAATGTGTCGCTTTGTAACAAACAAGTAAACAAAAACAAGATAAACTCAATTTTATTCAAAAACAAGAAACAATGCGTCCGAGCACGTTGAATCCTTGATCAAATGGTTCAATGTTCCCTTCATAAATCAAATCTGTGAGTGTGAATAATCGGCGGGGGCTTAAGGGCGACGGCATGACAACAGTCGATAGTCAGCAGATGACGATTACAATCCGAACAAGTCGATTCTGATTTGTTACATGCATGATGAAATCGATCACGAAAAGGGCATAATCGATTGTTGTCTGTCGAGAAAGGGCATAACTGATCATTGGGGTAATGAGAATCAGAATATTGGAATGTGGATATTGATTGTCGATGTCGGTCAAGTTATTGCAACCGAAAGAGCATAATCGATTGTTGCCCAACTCCCAAGTATTTGATTATGATGTTTATGTCATGTTTTAAACTTCACTTAAAGGTATCTTGTTTGGTCTTTTATGAGTCTTATAATCTATCAAAACTTCAAAGCTTGTGTTTGTATAAAGATTCCTCATTGAATGCGATATCTCTGCTTAAGATGACTTTCATATTTATATAATCTCAAAAGCAATATCCCATCTCTCATAATCATAGCCATTAAATACACACTTCTCGGCTTTTGCCTCAAGCTTATCTCTTTTAACATATTTGACTTTCACATAAACATCATAATCAAACACTAGCCGGTATGAGAAATTTATTTCCTTTCCTTTTCTAGAATCTTGAACACCGACAGAACTATAGTCCCCAATCAGACACGCACACACACACACACACACATATACAAATTGAATTTACTCTCATATATCTTCGTAACATTCCTTTTCATTCAATGTTGTGTTCATTCTTCCAAAGAGTCCATTCCACTTAGGTTTTTCTGGGATTGTCTTCAACATCAAAAATCTCGTTCTTAATACAATAATCAACGAATTCTCTATTGCTATATTTACACCTAATATCATATTTCAACCACCTACAAATTAGTTTCATTCTCAATACATCGTCTTTTTGAAATAAGCTAATTCGTTTTTTTAAGAAAGTAAACCTATATGATTTTGGTGGAGTCATCAATGAAGTGACGTAGTACTGCGATATGCTTATTGAATAAATTGTCATAGGTCCATTCACTTATATATGAAGAAGCTCGAATTTTCCTATCTTAAGTGACAATATAGACTTTGTACAAATAACAATTTTCTGTTTTCCAAATACACAAAGTTCACAAAACCCATCTACAACTTTCCTTAGAAATCTTGCATTTTAAAGCCATCATCTTCACAAAATTCTCACTCATATGTTCAAGCCTTTGATGTCATAGAGTAGAAATACCCACATCATTAACATACATAAAGTCCCCCTATTTTGCGCATGAGCAACAACCAAATTTCCTTTTATAACTTTTGATAGTGGATCTCCAAATTTAATGAGATAACCTTCATCATCAAACTGCTATGTTAACATCAACGTTTTCTTAATATTAGGAATATACCTTATGTATAACATCCCTAATACCTACAACATCAAGTTTCTTTTCATTTTCTAGTCGAACTTTACAAAAACATTGCTTTAAATTTTGCATTACTTCGTAACTTGGAGTAACATAGAACGCTATGCTCGAATCCATAATCCATGATTCCACCGGATTGTAAGCAAAATAAAAGCATCAATATATTCTACAAGTGCAATGTTCACCTCTTTTGCCCTTTCTTGGCTTCAGGTCTTGTGCATTAATTCTTGAAGTCTCTAGTGTGTTTGCAGTTTCAACATGTGATGTCCTTCGTCCTTCTTGATTAACCACTCCTTCTTGACTTCTATTAGATTTTCTACTCCTACATCCACACTCAACAAAGTTCATCATATAATGTCAAACCAACTCTCTTGCAACGAAGATAATAATAATTACACATACTTGACCATCAAAATGAATATCAATATATACTAAACTTGATATAGTCGAATTTGATTCGTTGGCATTTTCTTTAATAGACCTACCTTCCTTCATCTTCATGTTGATTAACTGTCAGAATTGAATGTGTTTTGTCGATGACAATCTTGGAAGTAAAGTTCCTCACCAAGAGTAACTTGGCCTCACTAAGCATATATTGATCCATGATATCCAATCCTTCTGATTCATCCATTCGGCTTTTAATCATGATAATGGTAGATGTACTTTCTTATGGTAAAAGTAATCTTCGACCTACATATTATAAAAGCCAAAATCAGGACCGTGGAACTTCACAATCTTGATTTTTCATCTTTTGCCATTGTCATAAAACCGAATGAGTATGAAACTGGCTTTTAGGAAACCGTAACATATGAACCAACACTGATCCGGTTTGGTTTGGTTCATCAGGTTTTTTGATTTATTGGTTGTTTTATACAGTGTACCAAACTAAACTGCACCAGGCCGAAACTCGAAATATATAAAAAATAAGGTCCGAAGACCGGAATAGTCTATCGAGCCACATGTCCACCCCTAATTCTTCGGGTTTCTATTCATGTCTTATCTTTTGTGGGTATTTATTCATTGTTTAATGGGTTTCAACATAATTGAAGGGGGCCATTCACTAAGTCTAATAAGGTACCTAAAAAGTTGCATACATACTTACTAGAAAAGGAAAACATTAGCAGGGTATACACACCACACAATCATACTCATGGAATTGTCTCTAGTGGAACCAGCCTCTGCAAGCGATTCAGACTCCAAAAACTCAACATACAGAGAAGGAGTTGTTTGAACTGTGAATCCAACGAACTGTTCATAGTAGGCTTTAATTTTTTTTAAATTCAACATCGTTTCTCCACTCCACATCTTCTCTTAACAAACATTCGTATTTTAACACACACATATATATAGACACACACACATAGATTCTTAAGGCGAACATTATTGTTAATCATAATTAATACTCATTAATAGAAAAACTAGATTGTCTTAATATTTACAAAGTACGGTTTTAATGAGCCATTAATAAGTCAAACATGACACCTTTCATCAACTTTTGATATCACTAGGCTATATGCTCTTTAGTTTTCAAATTTTACACGCTATTAAGGTTTGTCACTACAAAAAAAAAGGGTTTTTGCGGCGATATAAGTCGCCGCTAAAGCTCCAATTGTCGCCGCCATAGGTTATTCGCGGCGATATTTCGCCGCAAAAGTGTCGCCGCTAAAGCTTCGTACCCAAAAGTTTTTAGCGACGACATTTTTGACTTTTTGCGACGTCACACAACGGACCCATCAAGTGCCACGTGGATGTGTTTTTGCGGCGACATGAGTACTTTTAGCGGCGACGATTTTGAATTAATTTAAAAAATAAAATAATACTTTTTAGGTGGCAAAATTTCCCGCCGTGGTTTTCGGTGGGAAAAAAAAGTGGGAACATCTTTTAGCGGCGACATATGTCGCCGCAAAAACTCTTTAGCGGTGACACCCTCTTTTCAGATGGTTGTGGGTCCAATTTTTGTCGTTTAGCGGGGCTTTAGCGGCGACATATGTCGCCGCAAAAAGTCTACGTGGCAAAAAACTGTTTTTCTTGTAGTGTGTTCTAGAATGTGCTCATGAAATAGGGTGTCTACAAACCATATATAATCTAAACAACATCTAACGTATATACACATCTAAGGGAACGACCCCAATAAAAACGGGAGAGACAATTAGTTTGAGAATTAACTGAAATATTTTATAAAGTTAAATAGATATTTTGAATATATGGTTTTCTTAGTCTTGGAAAATTTTAATCTAACGAAGCCTGCAAGGCTGCAACGAAGTCCGGTACTTGGTATTGGCCCAATAAAAACACGGGCGTCTCATTCTTTTAGACTATCACATATTCACATGAAACATGCTTAGCAATTAGCATAATAAATTATTGCAAAATCAACCTTTAAAAAAAGTCAAGAATTTATGTATCAAAATTCAAATAATTAATTACTTCGATGATCTACTATATCTCATTCTTTTTGAAGTAAAAACAACAATGGATTTAAAATAAGTTAATAGACAGAATCATTAGTACATAACTAATACTTAGTTGACATTAGAGCATCCACGAATAATATGAAAAACTGCTATAATAATATACAAACATCAATAGCTAAACACTTACAGTGATAAATGTAATAACTATTATATCTATAAAAAGCTAGTAAAATGCTAGGTATAGTACACCAATGAAAATTACAAAATAGTGGAAGTACTATTACGTCATTTTATTTATAATAGAGTAACAATAGAGTTGTTTTTATTCCTACTCTTAATTCAAAAATAAAGAAAGCGCTGGAAGTTTTACAAGAAAGCCGTCAAAGAGGAATTATTGGTGCAAATAAAAATCTTTTGGTTACTAAGTTGTCATATTAACCAGAAATAAACACAAATAATTGTCAGAAATACTCGTCTTGTCATCTAGTATCCACAAGGAATTATCCCATGTAAGTGCATTGCGAAATTCCGTTCCACCATTTTCATAACACTAGCGCGTACCCGCGCAATGCGGTGGCAGTAATAGTTTCTGTTTTGCAAATGTAGTTTTCAAGAATGTAATGATATGTTATTCGCGTGATTAAATATCACGAAAAAGTTTTCAACATGTCAGTTTCTTTCAAATTTACTTACATTTTTATCAACTATTTTATTAATTTAAAAAAATATTAAAATAAGAAAAAAGGTTTATTTTTATGAAATAAAGGAAGAGAAGTTAATACGATTTTGAAATTATGTTGATATAAGTGGATGATTGTGTTTGTATAAGGGTGTTAGTGGAAAAATATATTTTAAATAAATAAAAAGTTATAGTAAATTAGGAGAATGAAATAGTTAAATATTGAGTGAATAAGATTAATTTAGATAAAAAGAAGGGTGGTGATTAAAGTAGTCCTAATAATTTGAAGGTTGTACATTGTGCATAATTGTTTGGACTACTTAAATTTAAGTAGTCTTAATAATTTGAAAAGAGAGAAACATAAATGCATTATATAGTAGTAAGATAACTAGCAAATATGTTATTCAGATTCAATCCTGTTGTCACATAATGGATTTAACAAAGAGTCCTAGGAAACACCCCGATTCATCAAGTTAATCCGAGTGGGAAGACACTTTAAAAAAAAAAAAAATCCTACGAACTAAGATGTGTTCACCTTACTTGGAATGACCTGGATCCATTAAAAGATCGAGATCCCTAGGTTATTTTTAAAACACATATCAGGATATCACCAAATGTTACATGGATGGAAAAACAGAAAAATGTTTGTAATTGTAGATAGAATAGGATCTATTTGTAAATCTTTGATGTAAAACTTGTAATAAAAAATATGAAGACAATCAAGATCCGATCGATCAAGGAATAATAGGATGAAGGAGCAGAAGCAGAAGCAATTACCATAAACCATGAGGGATGGCGAGCAAGGCGGATCATGCATAATAACATGACCAAGAAACAATAATGGGTAATTTTTTCCTAGTCAGAGCCAATATACATATACGTGCTAATGAGGAATCACTATATGATAATGTGTCTATGCTATGTATGACTTTTTGTGATTGTGTTTGTTGTTTTATTAATATTACAATTACTTGTATGGTTGAGAAAATTAATGCAGGCTAGATAATCTTAGTGAAATTAGTAAAAAGAATTCTTTTTGTTAAACAAGTTAACAAACCGTACCTTAACACACTAACGAGTTTTAAAAGCTACGATTGTTTCAGTTAAAGGAAACTTTACCCCAGCCCTAAAATTGTCATGACTTCGTAATTTGAGTGACATACGTTGCGGATTAGAGCTAAAGCCAAACGTCACTACAAAAAAAAAGGCTTTTTGCGGCGTCATAATTCGCCGCTAAAACTCTAAATGTCACCGAGATAGGTTTTTAGCGGTGACATGTCGCCGCAAAAAAGTCGCCGCTAAAGCTTCGTACCCAAAAGTTTTTTGCGACGACATTTTTGACTTTTTGCGACGTCACACAACGGACCCATCAAGTGCCACGTGGATAGGTTTTTGCGGCGACATGAGTTCTTTTAGCGGCGACGATTTTGATTTAATTTAAAAAATAAAATAAATCTTTTAGCGGCGACATATGTAGCATTTGTGGCGACGTAGTTATTTAAATAAATTAAATTTTAAAATATAATTAAACACTTTTTGCGGCGACATGTCGCCGCTAAAAGTCTAAATTTTTTTTTCCAGCATTTTGCTGTATTTTGCGTTTTCCACCCATTTTAAACCGGGCAATTACAATAACCTGCTGTTTTAGAACTCAAAACAACTGTAACACGACATTTTAAGCTATATAAAACAAACATACATACCAATCAATAGTTTCAAAGTTAACATAAACGTTTTTAGACAATCACAACGTCGCCTAACAAACTAATAGACTAATCCTCATGATCCCATGTCCGGTTGTTGAAACACCACTGTTTTGAGTTGTACGGCCTAAATCTCGACTATGAACCACAAACCTCACACCATTTACAATGCACGCGGTGTAAGTGTTTGCACTATTTGGTCCGTTTGCAAGAGCAAATAACTCATCACTGCATTTAGATTTATTCGCATCTCGTGCACAATTGATCTATGAAAAGCAAAAAATTATAAGTGATTGAGTGATAATTGTTATTTATTCAAGGTAATATACAATGAGCCTACCTTCTTCTTAAACCAACGAGGAAACATTGTTTGTAAATTACTCCCGATCGGCATCTCTGTAGTAAATTGACTATAAATGTTCTTAATATTAGTAGAATTATTGAAAATAAAACTTATGAAAATACAAACCGAAAGAAACACTTACGTCTTGTAGGTGTCAATCTCGGGCCTATTGTTGAGTACAAACCAATCTACTTTCGAGCGAATCATGTGATCCAATTTTATATCTACACCTTTACTAATTGGTGTACATACTGATTGAAACACATAAAACTCACGTGTTGGAACTGGAGCATCATCGTTTCTATCCGGACGATTAAATTTCGTCGATACACCCTCGAGATACCTTGAACAGAAAGTCAAAGCTTCGTCTGCAACATAGCCCTCCGCTATAGATCCCTCCGGCCTTGCTTTATTTCTAACATAAATTTTTAGCTTTTTCATGTATCTTTCAAATGGATACATCCACCTCATGTAAACAGGGCCACCTTGAATAGCCTCTTCCGGTAAATACATAACCAAATGAATCATTATGTCGAAAAATGCCGGTGGAAATATTTGCTCAAAACTACACAAAATATTGATCAATTGCTTTTCAGCTTTTTTCATATCTTGCGTCATCAAGTTTCGAGCACAAATTTGTTTGAAGAAAAAGCATAACTCAATTATTGGTGTTGAAATAGTTGGGTCTAAGTACGCTTTCACTCCAAGTGGCAACAACCTTTGTATCATTATATGATGATCATGAGACTTTAGCCCGGTTATGTTGCTATCATTATCGGAAACTTTCTTTTTGAAATTTGAGCCAAATCCATCAGGTAGTTTAACTCCTTTAATGAACTTACAAAAAAGTTTTATGTTCTCGGTTGAGAAAGAATACTTAGGATGAGGCTTTACTACCTTATTGCGACCATTAGTTGTGATCCACAATTCAGGTCGAATATTCATATTTTCCAAGTCTTTTCGTGCCTTTAAAGTGTCTTTAGACTTCTCATTCATTAATAGTGTATTCAACAATCTTTCACACACATTTTTTTCAATATGCATGACATCCAAATTGTGTTTTAATTGAAGAGAAGACCAGTATTCGAGCTCGAAGAAAATAGAACGTTTACTCCAATTCAACTCAACCGATGTATCACGTTTTCTCTTCTTGCCCCCATAAAGAGCATGTTTCCACGGAATACGGGCATCAACTTATTAAGTTGGCTTAGTATAATACTCTTTGTTAATTTTCTAGGAGGAAGTCTAGTCTCATCTTTACCATTGAATGACTTGTTCTTCCTCCCTCATCTTTACCATTGAATGACTTGTTCTTCCTCCAATGATGTTTTGGACCTAAGAATCGTCTATGACCAACATAAGCGGTTTTACCTTGAACATGAATGGATGGAGTGTCCACATTACACGTAGGGCACGCTAAGTAGCCTTGACCGCTCCAACCTGGCAAACTACTACGAGCAGGAAAATCATTGATGGTCCATAAAAGCATTGCGCGCATTGTGAAGCAATTTCGTAGCTGCATCTTTCGTTCGGACTCCGTTAGACCATAAACTCTTCAATTCATCAACTAACAGCCTCAAGAAAACATCAATAATCTTACCAGGTGATTTAGGGCCAGGAATTAACAAGGTCAACATGAATGAAGACTCTTTCATACATAACCACGGAGGTGTGTTGTATGTTGTCAATATGACCGGCCACATGCTGTAAGAAGTACTCATGTTGCCAAACGGATTGAAACCATCAGCAGCCAACCCTAATCTTACATTTCTAGGTTCTGCAGCAAAATCAGGATACTGTGCATCGAAATGTTTCCATGCAGTACCATCCACCGGGTGACGCATCTTACCATCTTCTCTACACTGACCGGTAGCATGCCAAGTCATAGACTTTGCATTGTGTCTTGAGCTATAAATACGCTTTAGCCTAGGCGTCAAAGGAAAGTAACGCAGTATCTTGTTAGCAACTTTCTTCCCCTTCGTGTTTTTGTCTTTCCATCTACTCTCAGAACATATGGGACAACTTTGCAAATCTTTGTGTTCATCCCAAAATAAACAGCAGTCGTTGATACAAGCATGGATAGGTACGTATCCTAACCCGACCGTTCTCATTATCTTCCTAGCTTCATAGTGTGATGACGGGATATTAGCTGTAGGAAATGCAACCCTAAGCAATTCTAACAATTGGTCAAATGAAGTATCGGTCCATTTATTGATAACCTTCATATGCCTTAACTTTGCCAAAAAGTCAAGCGAAGACATCCAATCACTACCAGGGTATAGCTCCGTGCCGGCTAACTTGAATAATTCACCAAGTTCATCATTTGTATCACTTGGGCCTTCAGTTGGCTTATCATTTGGGCCTTCAGTTGACTCATCACTTTCCGTGTTGTGTTCGTTTACAGTATTCTCCTGACGAACATCATTGAGGTAATCATGCAAGACATTATTCGATTGACCAAGACCGTCACGTGATGCTCGATGAACAATTGGTTCTCCGTGATACCTCCAAATCCTGTAGCCCTCGCTAAACCCGTTTTCATGTATATGAACCCTAAGTACCCTAAGCGGGTGATATCAGGTGTTATCACAATAATCACACGGGCAACGAATATTACCATAGCTATTTACGTAGTCTTTACACCTATCGAGGAATGCGTCAAGACCAATAAAAAATTCACGACAATTACGGTTTGCTAAAGTAGTCCAACTCTTATCAATCGTCATAACTGCGTTCAAAGCATATCATACTAATTAAGAATACAAATCATGTATTAAAATTTTATATTAAGAAATTGTGAGTGGTTTGTAGCAGGGTGGCCTTCCTAACCCACTTTTTGAATACTTTACCTCATATGTGAATACATATTACATGATCGGCTGTTTAAGAAAAATTCGGCAGCATTTACCCTTAGCTCCCTAGTATATAAAGAAATATATACCCGGGAAGCATAGAGTAAATGACAATCGAATCTTTCTTAAACAGACAACCATGTAACAAACATTCACATCCTAAATGAGATAAGGTATTCAAATAGTAGTCCCAACATGGGAACAACCCGAAATTAATTTCTAAATCAATTTCGAGCGGGCATTCTAAGCTCACACACGCAAATTTAACAACTAGCATGATTACTAACACTAAATGAACATTTACTTTAACAAAATTATTAAACATAATTAAACATCATATTAATTAAAGCTAACATTAATCTAATTTCTACCATTATTATTATACTAACAATAATTGTATATTAAATATTAAAGATTAATGATTAACACTAACATTGAAGATTAACACTAAATAAAGATTAAAGATTAACACTAACATTGAATATTAACACTAATTATATATATTAACAATTATTAACAATAAGCTAACATCATTAACACTAAATAATAATATAAGATTGATCTAATTTCTAATATTTTTAGTGTACTAACAATGATGAAAGATTAGAAGTATGTAGCACTAATCTATCATTATTGACAATAGATAATAATCAAACGTCATCATATAAACTATTTAACATCATCATATAAACTATTTAACACATTATTAGTATACTATCAATACTTAAACATTAATACTAATTAACAATAATTTAAAATTATAACACTAAACATAATCTAACATAATGAATTTAAATTAACAACTAAATTAATCAATTATTAACACTAGTCTAACACTAATTAATAATTAAATAACAAAAACTATTATCATAAAATAATTTTAATCAAACACTAATTAACAATAATCTTAAATTAATCAATTATTATTACTAGCACACATTTAAATAGCTTAAATTACTAACAAAAAATATAACAATCTAACATAAACAAATAATAACCTAAACTAATTAACATTAATATATAACATTAATATACAATTAAAAAAATACCTTAATTAGGAGGATGGGTCGTCGGAGGCAAGGAGGAAGGAGGAAGAATCCGACCGGCGGCGGCGGCAGGGTGGTTTTTTCTTGTAACAAAAAAAAGTAAAAATTCAAGATCTATAACTACTAAAACCCTAGATCAAAGAAAATTGAGATGTTTACCTCGAAAACCAACTCGCCGGCGACGGGCGATGAGAAGGAGAGCAGAGAGTGACGGCGATGAGAAGGAGAGTAGAGAGCGACGGCGAGAGCGAGGCCACCGGCGGAGGCGAGCGACGACGATGAGAAGGAGAGCAGAGAGCGAGGCGACGGCCGGCGGAGGCGAGAGAGATCGAGAGGGGGCTGTGTGTGTATGCGTAAAAAGAAAAGAAAGCAGGAAACAAATCCCTATATCTCGTAACATCTTTTGCGACGACACTTTTTGCGGCGACACTCGTTTTTTTGCGGCGACGGGCGTAATTAAATAAATAAAGAAATTATAAATTATTTTTTAGTAAATAAAGAAAATATAAAATACCTTTTGCGGCGGCACCTTTTGCGGCGACACCTTTTGCGGCGACATACAATCTTTTGGGGCGACATCCAATATTTTAGGTGGGAAAATATCCCGCCATGGTTTTCGGTGGGAAATAATGGTGGGAATAGCCTCGCAAAAACTCTTTAGCGGCGACAACTGCTTTTCAGATGATTGTGGGCCCATTTTTTGTCGTTTAGCGTAGTATTAGCTGCGACATTTGTCGCCGCAAAAAGTGTATGTCGCAAAAAATATTTTTTCTTGTAGTGTGTATGTGTAATTGACTAATTGCCTTTAATTTGACTTGGTGAGGGACGACCTATTATGCTTTGAGCTACAACTATCACATAGCTAGGTTTCCCATTATTCACATTTAGATTTATGCTGGTCGGTTAGATTTCAGGAAAATCAAGCATTGTAAATTAATGACGTTTTACCTAGCGTAATTTACAGTTGGGTAAATATATAAATTACCAAAATACCCCTATTAATGAGTCATTAGTGGCGTTAAAAACAGTTCTCGTTTAAACTTTTGCCTATATATATATATATATATATATATATATATATATATATATATATATATATATATATATATATATATATATATATATATATAGGGTGCAGTTCAAACGAGAACTGTTTTTCGTACGAAAACTGATAGAACTATTTCTGGCCAATCATTCAATGTCTTGTCTTTTTTATTTAATTTAAATAAGAAAGGGTAATATGGACATTTGTACATTTCTCCCACTTTTTAAAAACTAATATATCTATCAAACGAAAAAGTGTTAAGTTACGAAAAAATATACCAAATTAACGACAAAATAATGCCTTTAATTTGAGACCGATCTTGCTATATTGTTTTGGAAAAAGAAAGTGACGTTTGCTGGGTTTTATTTATCAGTACCAGCACGACATATGCACTAGTGCAAAATTTGCACAAGTGCAAAATTTGCACTAGTGCATATCTACATCTGTGCTGAAAAACCAGGTGAATTTGGCATATGCACTAGTGCAAAATTTGCATTGGTGCAAATTTGCACTAGTACACATATCGAGCTGTAGTAGAAAAAAAAACCTAGCAAATACAATTTATTTTTTTGAATAAATATATCAAGACTGGTCTTAAATTAAAGAGTATAATTTTCTCGTTAATTTAGTATAATTTTCGTAATTTAACACATTTCCGTTTAATGTATATATTAGTTTAAAAAATGTGAAGGTAATGTAAAAATGTCCAAACTACCCATAGTTAATTAAGGATATGGTTGATTAGTTTAAGGTTATCCATTAACAACTCATTAATCTCAACCCTCAATTTCTTTGATCAATGACTATAATTGGTTCTTGCAGTCGTAGTACGAAAAACGGTTCTCGTTTTTTTTTTAAAGCAATACCAATATATACCATACCACCAACAAGTAAAGGTACAATCCAGGTGGTTTGCAAGGTGCAAAGCCACTCCCAATCTGCTTACATGAAGAAATAGGATCAAAAAAACCATAGGCCCCACTATAGCCTTTACAATCGACCAAAACAGAACATAAACTTATAAAGGAAATACACTTAATCCAGGATACACAGCCCACAAATTATAACTGAACAAACTTCCAGTATACGGCTCTTTTAATCGTCTCCCTTTAATTGACCAAATTTGATCTGTCTTTTGGATTTCTGTATTAAGCACGAGCAGTGGAAACCCACTCCTGCAGATCAAATTCTCAGCAACGAGCTCGGATTTGTCAACCAAATCAACCAGTTAATTTTTCTCGGCCCCAATCTGCTCGAAATCCAATTGTAACTTCTTAACTGGAAATCATAGAAGACCTCTGACAGCATTTTCTTGGAGTTATTGAATACAATCCTATTTCTTTCCAGCCAAATTAAATAGACAAAAGTCCACACTGTTGCCTGCCATACGTTAACATCTTTGTTGATTAAATCTGTAATGTTGTTAACCGAATTCAGGTCCATCGACCACCACGCTCTCCAGATTTCTTGGACTCTTTTACACCTCCACAACGCGTGATCAACTGTCTCCACTTCCTCTTCGCAAAACGGACATAGAGCTGAATGAAGATCCACCTGCAAGGACACAAGAGCATCCCTAACCGGGATTTTCCAAAGTCTAACCCTCCAAATGAAGATGTTAACCTTCTTTGGAACTAGGCTATTCCACCAAGTTTCTGTCCCACGAGCTCTCACACCCAACCCCACCTCATTCGTAATTTTCCTAAGAGTTTTAACTGTGAAACATCCATCCATGTCTAACTCCCATCTAAAGCTATCAGATTTGCCTCTAACAGGCGATCGACCTTCCAACAAATTACCTAATTCAAGTAACTCTCTCTCCTCTCTTCCCCTTGGAACCCTCTTCCAATTCCATCTCCACACCCATGACCCTTCAACCCAGTCCCCCATCTCACTTACCAATGTCTCTTCATTTTGGATAAACCGGAAA
Organism: Pulicaria dysenterica; assembly: GCA_947179395.2. Classification (NCBI taxonomy): domain Eukaryota; kingdom Viridiplantae; phylum Streptophyta; class Magnoliopsida; order Asterales; family Asteraceae; genus Pulicaria; species Pulicaria dysenterica. The sequence goes on from OX359290.1 coordinate 84,408,274, forward strand.
AGTCTACTAAATTTATTCATAAGCTTATCATCTCCGACCCATCTATCCCTCCAGAATTTTATCTTTGCACCATCCCCTAGGACTTTAGAAAAAGCATTTTTAAAATTGATACCCCTAGTTTGTAAATCCTCCCCAACCTTGATAATATTACCCCAAACCGAATTCCTCCACTTAAGTCCTCCCAACCCCCTATCTATACAACCATCTATCCCATATATACACTTTATTACTCTAACCCACATCCTATCCTCCTCATTAAACCACCTCCACCACCATTTGCCCAAGAGACCAAAGTTCGCAGCTTGAAGGCTGCCAATGTTCAACCCCCCAAACCCAAAAGAATTAAGAATAGTATCCCATTTGACCCAGTGTATGAACTGACCCGAACCCGAGCTATCCCCTTTACCCCAAAAGAAATTTTTCCTCACCCGCTCAAGTAAAAGAATGACACTCTTTGGGGCTCTAAACAAAGAAAAGTAATACAATGGCAAACTACTGACGATTGATTTTACTAGTGTTAGACGACCACCAAATGATAATGCACTTGCTCTCCGGTAAGAAAGCTTTTTTTGAATCTTTTCTATAATCACTTTCCAGTTCTCAGTTCGGTTCATGTCTGCTCATATCGGAAGTCCAAGATAGATAAAAGGAATGATTCCTACTTCACACCCAATGTGTTGAGCCCACGATGAGACCTCCCCCGGATCGACCCCCACTCCAATTATTAACCTTTTGTGGAGATTTATTTTTAATCCCGATAACCTCTGAAAGCACTCCATAATCTTCAACAAGTTCTTCAAATTTACAAGACTCCACTTACCAAATATTAGCACATCATCCGCGTATTGAAGATGCGTCAGTTCCACTTTCTCTCTAACGCCTACTTGAATGCCATCAAATTTACCCTTCTCTTTTGCTTCCAAGAAAAGGATATTCAGAAATTCTGCCGCTATTAAAAATAAGAACGGTGCTAACGGGTCTCCTTGCCTCAAACCTTTCTCCATCCGGAATTCTTTTGTGGGAGACCCGTTTACTAACACCGAGATTTTAGCTGAAGTCAAGCAAGCCCGTATCCAGTTTCTCCATCTACTCCCAAACCCCATGAGTTCCATCGAATGCAGTAGAAAGTTCCAGTTTACATTGTCATATGCTTTCTCAAAGTCGACTTTGAGAAGCATACATTTACTCTTTTGTTTCCTCACAAAATTGATCGTTTCATTTGCAATGAGAGCACCATCGAATATATTTCTACCTTTTATGAAAGCTGTTTGGACATCTCCAATTAATTTTGGGATCACCTTCTTTAACCTTTCAGATAGGATCTTGGCGATAATCTTGTAATAAGCACCAATCAAACTAATTGGTCTAAAGTCATTAAGACCAACAGGATTGGTGACTTTTGGAATTAGTGTAAGAAATGAAGAGTTGCAGCCCTCCGTTATTCGCGAAGTGAACCAAAACCATCTAAGACTTCTGATCAAATCTTCTTTAATGATATGCCAAGCTTTTTTAAAGAAATAAAAGTTAAAACCATCCGGGCCTGGTGTCTTTGAACTACCACAAGATCTGATTGCAAGCTGGACTTCTTCCTCTTCAAACTGAACTTCCAGTGAGATCGCTTCAGCAGGTGACAATGTCGGAATTTTGTTACTGTTCAAGCATGGTCTGGAATTGATGTCCTCTTTAAACTTTTGTTCGAAAAAGGTCTTAATCTCCTCTTTTAACTGTTCCGGTTCCTCTATCCACATACCATCTACATTTAGGCCCACTAATCGAGAACTGTTTTTCGTACGAGAACCGCCGAACGAATCTGAGACGTCCAATTCTCCCTCCTTTAATGTCATTGCCCACCCAGAAATTCCTCACATGCACCCTGCCACATCAAATAATTATGTCATTATCTTTTCTTAACTAATGGAGATTTCAACAATCAAAACTTTTAGCTTTTTAAAACTTTTTTTTTATTTTTAATCTTTATCTTTAATATATATTAAAATAATATAACAAAAGTGAGAAAAAAAGGAAAAATCTAACTATGTTTTTCGCGTCCACAACACAAAAGACACATTTACATAATTAAATGTTTCTTTAATATGTGACAATATTTTATATATTGTTATAAGATGTTTAGTTTTCACTCATTGTCAATTATTTTATGGTTTTCGAGTAAAGAATAAAAATAGTTTAAAAGTTTTATTTGCGATAAGAAGTAAACCCTATAAATAAAACGGTATATTTCTTTGCTCCATAGCAATAAGTACGTAGGGGATGCACTGCTCATGCCTGTGTTAATGGATAGTCCAGGCTTCCAATGGCATGTCTCGTAAGTATCCTTGATACAAAATAATTAGGTAAGCCTCTTCTAGTGTGTAAAGAGTTAGTCTTTAGATCTTAATGAATACACTTTAGCACTATATTAAGCATGGGATTGATGACATTTCAACCAAAGGCAGACATGGTTTCGAGCTGAAGTTATATATGTCAAATTACTTGCTCCATAGCAATGAGTGGGGGATGCACTGCTCATGCATGTGTTAATGGATAGTCCAGGCTTCCAAAGACATGTCTCGTAAGTACCCTTGATACAAAATAATTAGGTAAGTCTCTTCTAATGTGTAAAGAGTTAGCCTTCAGATCTTAATGAATTTTAGCACTATATTAGTGTATTACTTGGTGTTTTTACATTTATAGCTTGTTTTTATATATCCTAGTATTTTTAGAGGTCAATCTTCTAGTTTTGCCCTGATTCTTGAATTATTTGAGAAGCCATTGTAGTTGGTGCTAGAGTCCAAAATAATCATGCATCGACATTCTTTTTTATGAAAGTTATATGTAATTAAAGACATATATGTCATATTATCAACCCTGAGAATATTAGATGATAAACTGAAGTGAAATTGTAAAAATACTATTTTTAAATATATTCTTGAATATATTAATTAAAAAGTCAAACCAAACAATGAGTTCAAGTACTAATTCAACGTGTAGGCGTTTCTCTCTATTTTTCTGTCACGTCTTCTAAACATATCCGGTTATAACTTATACCAATCCATCCTCTATTTTTGTAATTTCTTATTAACCTCTTCAAAGTTTTAATAATAATGAGATTGATAATAATAATAGTAGTAATTAAAATTATGAATATTATTTATTAATTATCATCATTATTGATGATGATAATGATCAATGATGATTGGATAAAGCAAACTTGACATGCATATATACTCATTAATTGGAAAACGAAATCATAATAAAACTTTATATTATTAACTAGCTAAGCGACCCGTGTATCAACATGGGATGATACTAAATTTTTTAATTTATACAGATTTAAAAAGTACTAACACGTTAAAGAAAATTAGAAAACATAGATAGGAATATAAAAGCTCGTAAAAATAGATAAAATTACAGAAGTTTGAAATTCACTAATTTCACATCACTCTTCAATAATCAGTCTTCTTTGTGCCACTCCTTACCTATCTACCACTCTACCTAATTACCCATTCAAATTCATAGAATGATAAAGCTTGGAAACTTAAGACATTATGAACTTTAATTATCTAATAACAACACTCTCAAAAACTTTGATATAAACTCCCAAATCTCAATTAAGTTAAGTGATGCTCACTGATATTTTTATTCCATGAATCCATTAATTATCCTGCAAGAAAATAATTATCAAAGATTTGGATAATAATTATGATTATACTAGCTTAACACTCCGTGTATAAACACGAGGAATGATTAAAGTTTGTTTTAAATTTTTTAGGTTTTTAAGAGTACTAACATCTATATATAATATACAATTGCAAAACATACATTGTAATATAAAACGTATTATGAATACAATTGTATTCTCTAGAATTTCTTAATCGTGAATTCTCTCTAAGAGTTGAATATTGTTTCAATAAAGGTCTCTTTGAATATGATGAAGAGAATTGTTATTCTCCGTAATTGATAACTACAAAATGAAGAAGAGTCATAGCAACATGTGTGATGTTTAAATGCAATAATGTTTATGGATTTAAGATATAAATGCCTACAATAGTTACGAGTCTCCCGTTAATAAACATCTATATTTGAAAAGTAATTAAAAAATAAAATAATGAGCTGCTAATTTCAATTCATATTGTGTGAATTTAAACATTTTTAATTTTTTTTAAAATAAACATGTTTTTAACTAATAGATAATGTCATTAGAAAGTTTCTAACTTAATGTTACTATTTACACATATCTTGTAGGATAATTAACATATATTGTTTTTATATATTATATGTTTACCAAAACTAATCACCTAAAAATATGGAAAGTTTGAAAATTTTAAAAACTTTAGTATCTAAAATTATTTTCGATTTTTAACTAATCACCCTTGATATTAAAAAATTAAATATATTGAAAATAGGATGTTGTTATCGGTAATTATAGGGGGTTATTAAGAAAATTTGTGAAATAGAAGGTTGTAATTGATAATTGCTATAATTAAGGGATAATTATGAGGGGGTTATTAAGAATATTTGTAAAATATAAGGTTGTAATTGATAAAAGTTTGCTATAATTAAGGATGTCATCATCTTTTCATTTTAATAAGGATGATAATGTCATCATCCTTTTCTTTTAATAATATTATAAGATTGTAGCTATAGTGAAACATAGATACTTTATTGATGATCGAGACGAAAATGTATAGATTCTCTTGTTATGAAAAAATTATCGTATACATGTTTATAATTAATTAACTAGAGTTGCCATGTTATATATACTAAAGTTCATTCTAAATTTTCATATCTACAAGATGCATGTGTCAACAAGTTTGGTGCGATAATGACAAATGATAAAATAAAAGCAAATTAAGATTTATAAATACATATAATAAAGGGTTAAAACCATAAAATAACGGTATACTTTCCCCATTTTCTCATTGTGGCATGTCATGTTTTTTTTACACATTTGACCAGTAAACTTATAAAAAACGTGTTAATGTCCCATTTTGGTGATTTTGACCTGCAATAGCAGGCCATCTTCTTCCCCAATTTCCTTCATTTCTAAAACAAACTTTGGAGCCAAAATTCTCCATGTACACTTAACGAAAATCAATGATTCTTGATTCTATGGACAAATAATTGAGTTATCTATCAATTAGTACAATAAAAAGGAACAAAAACGAGTTTAAAATGTGTCAATTTTTCGAAATACCGTAAGGGTGTCGAATATGGTCATTATCGGCTTTAATTAGCAATAACTTGGCCTACATTTGATGGTTTTTCATGAAATTGGTGTCCATTGAGCTCGAAATTCTCCCTTTATACTTGACGAAAATTCATGAATTTTGTGTAATTTAAAAGGTATAATGATAAATTACAAGATTCTATAAAAAAAATCACACAAAACGATCAAAAATCGACCCAAAAATCGCAAAAACGGGCTAAAAATGGGATGGCAGGTTGCAGGTCACGAAATGGACACATTAACACGTTTTTATAAGTTTACTGGCCAAATGTGTAAAAAAAAACATGACGTGCCACTATGGGAAAATGGGGAAAGTAGACCGTTATTTTATAACTTTAACCCTATAATAAATAAGCAATATATGTGTAAATCAATTAATGTATTTATATATGATTAGGTTGATTTATTATATATATATATATATATATATATATATATATATATATATATATATATATATATATATATATATATATATATATTATTACTCAGTTTTAAATATAAAAAATCCATAATAAGAAATTCTATATATTTATACTAAATTGTACTATATATTGTATTCCACTAATTTTTTCCTTATCTTCATTATTGATGCAGATACTTGTCTTGATCTATAAGGAGATTTCATAAAAATATATTTAAAATGTGAAAGGTGACACAGACATAACAGAACAAAAGGTTTTCTTTAGAAATATCCTTAATTATATGAATGAAAAAACAAACAATGATTAAATAACGTTATAAAGGTTAAATTGTTGTGTATATATCACCGCTCATAACCTCTTAATTAGTCCAGAAGACAACTCATGATGAATATATATTTATCAATTGTATACCACATCTCTTTCGATCCGGTGGCCCTTTTATATTGCAACTAATGTGCATGTAACATCAATAATAATAAACCCTATTGAGATGTCGTGTGTGTGTGTATATATATATATATATATATATATATATATATATATATATATATATATATATATATATATATATATATATATAGAGAGAGAGAGAGAGAGAGAGAGAGAATCAGGATCAAATAAAAAGAGAATTAGGATAAAAAGGGTAAGGTGAAATCTAAAAGTGACTCGTGACCTTTTAGATGAAAAGTAGTTGAGGGGCACTTAAGACATTTTGCACACATTATCTCTCTTCTCCATATTTGTTGCCCTGCCCATTCACTGCCATCCCACGTTCTATGAGAATCCCGCCCCCTTTCACACTCACGAAAACCCTAATGGGTATCGCCGCCACATCGTCACCGCCCACAGCATAGTCGCCGCTGGATGCATCACCGCCGCATAGGCAACTTCGTTCACTATGAAGTCGCCGCCGCCGCCGCTGTTTTGATTTGTAGCCGCTGCAGGTTTGAAGTCGCCGCCGCTGGTTTGAACCCTAATAGGTATCCGACGCTCACTCTGAAGTTGCCGACGCTACAGGTTTGATTCTTCGCAAAACTCTTCTACCGTCGTCTAATCACCAAACACAAACTGCCGCTGTGTATGGCGACGGAACTGTATCGACGGCGACGGCTCTGTATGAAAACCCTAATCATCGCCGCTGCTATGTAAACCCTAATCATCGACGGCTTTGTTCGGCTTTTTCTTCTACGCCGGCTTCTTCACGAAACCCTAATCTTCGCCGTCATTTCCCAGATGCACAGCCCCTGTTCGCCGCTGGTCGATGCACACCGACGATGCACAACCGCCATTTGTTTTTCACGACCATAACTTTCTTCCGATGCACACCGACGATGCACAACCGCCATCAATTTTGTAAGTATCAGTTTCGTATGTATCAGTTTTGTAAGTATTGGGGATGGATCAAATTTGTATGTATTAGTTTCGAACTTCTTCTATCAATTTCGTATGTATCAGTTTCAAATTTGTTTTTTTTATGCATAAGATTTGGTTGAAGTTTATGAATCCGTTTTAGTTTGAATCTTGAGATCTGGTGTGATAATCTTGAAGTTTATTATTGATGATTTGTTATGGGTATCAATTTATTACTAATGATTCATGGTGTGCATCAAATAATCTTGACGGTTTTTTAGTTGAATTTTTTAAATTTTATTTGTGCATCCGGTAAAGAACAATGTGCATCAATTTAATTCTGGAAATTTTTTAGTAGAACGTTAATAAATTAAAAACAATGTTGAAATCTTAAAACTTTATTAGACGATTATACCCCTAAATGCATTTTTTTAATTAATATAAAAAGGAAAAAAAGCCAATTTTATAGGAGCGGTTATTGAAAAATGAATGACTGAGATTTCTCCTTACTTTTTGTACCTTAATTCTCTTTTTACAATATCTCTACCCTATCCCTATATATATATATATATATATATATATATATATATATATATATATATATATATATATATATATATATATATATATATATATATATATGGGGAAAGGGAATATGTGGTTGATGTGTACCCAAGCTTGGGTGTAGAATTTCATTTAGCAACGTCGTTTTGGTCTTAGTCACAAACAAGCAAGGTTGGATCAAGTGGTTATCACCCTTGCCTCCGGAGACAGAGGTCAAGGGTTCGATCCTCACTCCTTGCAAGGCCAGATGTCCTTTTCTACATTAAGTAGAACTGGAAGCATCATCTCTACCATAGGTAGATGTATGGGTGTCTACATCTCAACCTCCCCCATACACCGTGCAAACGGTATTGGGACCCATAACCCGTGGGAGACGGTATTGGGTGTTACTTTACTTTTTTTTGTTTTGGGCTTAATCACGTTCCTTCCTTCTCGGCTCAACAGAAACCGAATACTAGGGGTGTGCACGGTTCGGTTTGGTTCGGTTTTGGGGTAAAACCGAAACCAAACCGAAAATTTCGGTTTTTGAAAAATTAAAACCAAAACTATTCGGTTTGGTTCGGCTTTTGGTTTTTGGTTTTTCGGTTTGGTTTTCGGTATTCGGTTCGGTTTTTGGTTTTTCAAATTATTGGTCACAACACTCGACGAAGGGAGAGCGAATGGCATCGTATGGTATGTCGAGATTACTAGCTTCAAACTTCCATCGAGATCTTCTAGCTTCAAACTTCAAAGAATCAAGATTCAAGAGTCGACATGGTCTGTCGATTAAAAATTCAAGATTTGTCTGTCGATTTGATCTTCAAGACTCAAGCGATTGGTGTATCGAGTGTTGGATAGTGAGTGCCAATTTGGGATTTTTGTGAAAAAAGTGAAAACAAGGGGAAGGTAAGGGATTTGAGTTATGTTGAACTCATATGTAAATATACATGCATGCCCCTTAACCCTAACGGTTCGGTTTGATTCGGTTTTAAACGGTTCGATTTCTTCAATTCGGTTTGGTTCGGTTTTTATGGTCGGTTTTGAAAGCTAAAACCGAACCAAACCGAAAAAATCAGTTTTTATAATATTAAAAACCAAAACCGTCGGTTTTGGTTCAGTTTTTTCAGTTTGGTTTTTTCGGTTATTTCGGTTTTTCTTGCTCACCCCTACCGAATACACAAAACCCTCTTTTTCTAATCTGCTCCCGTTCTGAAGGTTCCTGAATCGCAACAACATAAAAAATGCAAAACACTAAATTAGTAGATTGCATTTACAACATTCGTAATTGTGGATCGCCGCCGCCGACCAAATACGCAATCTTTCGTTTTAGCTAGAAGACGGTTTCTATATATATTGATTATTCATCGACAAATAATTCGTGATTGTTTGATTGTTAATTAGTGGGTTTTAATCTCCATGTTTGATTAAACTACTAAGTCTGCCGTCAAACAAGGTTTAAATTGCTTTTTTTTATCTCTGTTTTTGTTTTCATCAGTGTGGTTATTTCAATTCAGCCATATTCATTGAAGTTAGTAAATTACAACTTATATTTCTGTCTTAATTTTGATACTAAATTATAGTAAGTTTTTTTTTGTTTTTTTGACAAAATGATAGTGAAATACATTGAAACGGGTTACTGTTAAAAATGCTCACCATTTACAACGACTAATAAACTATAAAAAATAACCAGTTTCGAGCAACTACAATTGGCAACAATCTGAAACAAACTGCAATCTAAAGTGAAGATTCATCATGGCTGAAACTTGTTCTTCAATTAGACACTGCTTGAACGATTCTAATCGAACCAAGAACTCACAAATAATACATATTGTAAGCCCTTATTAACCAGAACAAGAAGAAGAGAAAAGCTGCGTGTTTAATCGTCTCCCCTGCTTGTTTATTTCCAGCCTCTTAACCACAATATCTATCTTTTACACATTGCACCCTTCACATTTCATTCAGCCCTTTGTCCTTTCCCTTTAAATTTTCAGTGCATTACTGCCCTTCTAGCTTTCCTTTTGCTCCTCTTTATATCCTTCAAGCTACAAGGCTACACAAACCCACAGACTATATAAATAATTAATTCCCAAAATATGTTCCATGTAAAGATTGATATCTCAACATCACCCCTCAATCTAAACATGGAACACAACAAACATTTTAAGACAATTACACAACTCATTGTGCTGCGCACTTGTCAACTCTTTGATAAAAATATCAGCAACAATATTTTCTGAACTTATTCTAACCGTTTGAATTAAACCTTGTAGCAAATGAAGCATCTTATGAATTTATTCAAAGTATTACAAATGAATATTAGAGGAAGCTAAAACAAGTTTTCAAGTCTTACTAATTACTCATACTTCAGCACTAACAAACACAATCATATACAAATTCTGATATTGTCAAATAACAAAAAAAAACTAGGAAGATATAGCAGACTTCCCTGTACCAAACGCTAATTCACTCGGCGCAAAACAGAATGCCATCAACTTCAATTAACCCCTGCATTATAAAAAACAACCAATCCCAATACCAACATTGAGAACACAATGGTTTAAATTTTCTCAACCACAATCTTATTCGAGAGGACATGTGTCATTAAGAAAAAACATCCTTTTACTAATAACTCACGAATAAGAGAATATAACATAACTATTACAATAACACCGGTTGATAACAATTTTTCCAATCTCAACTAGATAAAATTGTAACATAATTCCGATAACACTATCAGAAAACAACCAATCAAGAAGAATAAATCTTCACTAAAGAAAAAATATGCCAAGAAAGAATCACACGATTCTTTAAAACATATTAGATACAAATCTGATTAAAACTTAGAATCTCAAGATTCTAAACAAAACACATATTTGATTAAACAAGATAACAAACTTGTAGGCTTACTACAACACTATCCGATTGATCCAAAACTATTTAATAACACAATAAGATACTCCAATTCTCTCAGACAAAGAACAACTAATGAGGTTAACCTCATGTCAAAGAACTCTTAAACACTAAATTTTATTAGATTTAATATTCAAAATAGTTTCTCAATAAAACAAAGATATCTACAAGAATTGGGCATATATACACAACATTTTCAACTAAACATAAAAAAACTTGAAAGCTATAACAACATTTACGAAAAACTTAGTACCACCTAAAAAACATGATTTGTTGATACCATACCACATGAAACACGTTTAAACAAAAAAACTACGACAACCAACCAAATAAACTACGAAACCAACCAAATCGATAATATCAATAGAGATACAAGCCTCTATCATAAATGCACGATTGGTCAATATCAAACAAAGACAAAGAACACAATATTCTGCCTTATCAAAATACTGATGGTACAAAACTTTTCCATAATGAGTATCACTTGAAAACACAGCACAAAGCTTCTAGACCAAAACACCAAAAACATACTTTCATACCTGGGAAGACCTAGACCACCACAACACATGTGTTTATATCCATGAAGAACAAAAATGTCCGGCTTATGTTCTCCCCCTTCGGTTCGAAGATAAAAAACAATACTCATCAACTATCAAAAAACTGAAATTACCAACAGATACATATTTCTTAGGAAAAACAAAATTCAATACTCCAAATAAGATTTTTCATGTTGACCCCCAAATAAAACATTAACATGCTATTCTTGAACGGCTCATTTCAAAAAATATGTGCAACACAGAACTCTCAATCTTTGATTATGTAATACACAGTTCCATAAATGAATGATGACCTGTTAACAAACTCATTTGATCAACTATGTGCCATATCATATCTAACCGACTAACCATATCAAAGAGCCGATAACAACTACTAAATTTACATGAAAGATATACACGTATCTATTAATGTAAGATCCTTTTACCAAAAAATTGTAACTATTGAAGGAAAGCATGTTCAAAATTTTAAAGTAGATGAAGATTAAAAAATCTCAAATCCGAACACCCTTTTGAACCTCTTTAATACTAAACATATGTTTTGAAACATGACAAATCCTAAGACATCTAATCAACCAACTAATATCAAGTAGAAAGATGAATTATAAGATAGTCCAACAAGGGTTACAAAAATTTGCATAAATAAAGGCAAAAAAAGGACCTTGTCTTGGAGCAGGAATCCAGAAAACTCCTCAAGAATTTAAATCAAGGCTAAACAAAGAGTTTACCAAAGCTGGAATAATATATAAAAAAAACCACCTAGACCACACAATCTTGAGATCAACCTCAGCCAACACCATACAGTTACAAGGAAATTTGACCAAATGATAAATGGCATACACAAGTAAGCATATGGTAGTAGACAAGAAAGAAACCAAACATGAACTACAGATCATAAGCAACTCACATAAAAACATTATAGAAACACAAATGGTTCTTGTTTATAGGCCAAGTATCACAACGGTGGGCAGTTTACTCTCGTCCAACACAAGAGCTCACCAAGGAGTAACTTGCTACGAGTCAAGATAGGTAAGAAATTCTTACAGATTAGTCTTCGTAGATAGATCAACTCCTTTCAATACACTTAGTTGTAGCAGCGGAAGTAAAACAACCCCACAAAACAGAACCTAGAAGGGCTCAACCTTCACATATCAGTCTCATAAACAGAACCAAGAAATAATCGACCTGATGAATTCGACACCTGAAACCGCCTCCGTCTCTATTGACGTCCGAGCATCAAGTCAGGAAGTCACACGGACATTGGTCCACGCAGGTCAAATGAGGACCAACACATAAGAATTGATGATCTGTCTAAGCATCTTGGTGATGTATACAAGTGGGGTCTCCCGAATTCCTTTTATTCTATATATTTGATGGTCATGGGGGATCCGAGGCAGCAGCTTATGTTAAACAGCATGCCATGATATTATTTTTTTGAGGATTCTGATCTACATTCATACCTACCAGCTTCTGATGTAGTAGATGAATTGTTCTTAAAGCAAGTAGAAGATTCTCATTACAAAGCTTTTTTACTGGCTGACCAGGCCCTAGCTGATGAATGCTGTGTGAGCGATTTTTGTGGGACAACAACTTTAACTGTTTTAATCATGGGAAGGCATATAGTAATAGCCAATTGACTTTCGTGCAGTCCTATGTAGGAACGGTGTTGCTAAACAAATGTCGCAATATCACAGATCGTCATCTTGTTTACAAGAAAAGAAAAGATGGTTACCTAAACGGTCAACTTGCTGCCACACGAGCCCTTGGAGACTGGAACATGAAGACGAACTCATTTCGTCTATCAAGTCATCAACTTAGCATGTCTTCGAAGATTAAACCCCTGGACTTCAAATTGCAGTAGAAGCTCTTTGAGATACTAACAAGTGATGTTGGATCACAAAAAACAGGGCAAGATGAACTTTAGGTGATGTATGATGATCTACTTGTTAACCGAGTGTTATCTCGAACGCAATTAATCAATCTGAGACACCCGCAACCAATTCGAGATGTACTCCAAGAAATCTTGATGTTAATCTTGAGAATCAATCTTCGACTAATTTAACCCCTATTAACTGAATCGATCATCGTTCAACGGTTTGGAACCCTAGAAGATCAGATTACTTAAATGATCTTGAGGGCAACTCCGAAGGTTTGGAATACTAGATGATAGGCCAACTGATTTCACACAACAGCTAATGATATCAAACGAACAACACAGACCACGATATGTGATCCAGAACCAAGCGTGCGGAAAATCAAAACAGTACATGTTCAATTACGTTGATCTCATACGAATCTAAATTATAAACCCTAAACCAAGAGTTAACTCACTATACAAAAACTAAACTCCAAAAGAGAAAGTGAGAGTGTAGTCGAAAGTCACAAAACAGATTAAAACTCCAGACCGAGTGAATCTAAATTATAAACCCTAAACCAAGATTGAGATGATTGTCTGGTGAGGAGGAGTGAGATGATTGGCCGGCGACGAAGAATTGAAAATAAACCGATCAGGTGAACGAAGTGTCTATGATCGAGTTGGTTCCCCGCTTTTGTGTCTTGTACCAAATACGACACCGTTTGTATGGGTTCTACACCCAAGCTTGGATACACATCAGCCACATATTCCCTTTTCCTATATATATATATATATATATATATATATATATATATATATATATATATATATATATATATATATATATATATATATAATTAGGGTCAAAAGAGATGTGAATTAAGAAGAGATGGGGAAAGGGAATATGATGTTAACATGTGGCAATTTTAGTTAGAGGTCATTTTAGGTAATATGTAATTAATTATCTTTCCTCCTTAATCATCTCTCTCACGTTCTCTCTCCTGCAACCATATATTTCAAATCTGTCATTTGGGTTACGAGACCATTTCCCTTCCTTGATAAACATCCATGGCCGGCCATTTCCACTCCTCGATTAACAGCCATCGCCGAACATTTCTCTCACTCGATGAACAACAATCGCCGACACAAGATAATCGACGATTGCCTTTTTTGTCGATCACCACGATTGTCATCGGCGACCTATTTTAGCCTTAATCCGCCGCCGACCTCATATGTAGAATAAGGATACAATTTCGTCCCCCTACTTCTGGAAACGCACATCCATCGTGGTCTTCGATGAGTAGGATGCCAAATTCACCATCATCATTTGAAGTAGAATCGCATGAGTCTTTTGTGAAGTCGTCACCGCACAAGTCCTTTGTGAAGTAGTCACCGCCGCCGCCATCCATCAGCCCCGCCTCAACCGTTTTTTTTTTTTTTTTGGAGATCTGGAGATAGAGATGTGCTATCATCTTGCTCCTCACTTTTGAAATATTTTTCGTTTTAGTTCATCATGTGAATGTAACCTCGCGTCGATGAATTTTAATTTTTGGTTTGTAATTCAAATTTGATGTTTGAATCCTACTTGGGGAATACAGAATTTTTATATCAGTTTGTTTTGCTTTATCAATCCCATGTATGAATCAAATTGCCATTTGAATCTGTGTATCATGTAGCTGATTAGATGGTATTTGATGATCGTTTTTTGATTCACTTGTTAGTAAGATTGGGTGTATGGTTTATATTTTTGTGAAGTATCATATGTACAAGAGATTAGTATGTAGTGACTGATCACTACATTTCATGGTGCCTCAAATTTTTATATATGATTTTTAAAGCATGACTTGTGCATCAAAATTTTCTATATAACTGTTAAAATATGAGTTGTGCATCAGATTTTTAGATATATATATATATATATATATATGTTGAAATATGAGTTGTGCGTCAACTTTTTAATGAATGATTGTTTATACTTCCATGCCACAGACCATAGTTCGAGTTTTTATACAGGTGCTAGAATCTGAAACGTAATTTAAGGACGTGCTAAACAATCAAAAGACAATTATGCCCTTAACTAACCATTTCAAATTAATTAAATTTTAATAAAAAATCTTTTCATTTAACCACCAAATCTGATGATCCAATGGCTAAGGATTACCACTCTCCCATCTTTCCTTAATTCCCCTCTTACAATAACTTAACCATATATATATATATATATATATATATATATATATATATATATATATATATATATATATATATATATATATATATATAGGAGGCCGGGTTTATTCGAGAACTGTTGTTAGTGCGAGAACCAATCCCAGCCGTTCCTTGGATATGGAAATTTCATGGATGGAGAGCGTGCGTGAAATGATAGAGTGTGGCAGGGTGCATATAAGGAATTCATGGGTGAACAATAACATTGAAGGAGAAGGAATTAGACGGCTCAGATTGGTTCTCGCGGTACTCGCACTAACAATGGTCAGTTCTCAAATAACAAGAATTGATTGTAACCTTCAACTTATGTAAGATGTAAATAACAATGAATATTGAAGCTACCTCCAACCGTATGGTAGAATGGCAAGGTTTAACTGGACACATTACTTCAATTACATGGAGGAACAGAAAAATATGAGCAAACCTAAGAAATAGTTATTTGATAAGTGAAATTCATGGATGTAGAGCGTGGAGAAGATCATGTGTGGCAGGGTGCATGTAAGGAATTCATGGGTGGATGATGACATTAAAGGAGTAGGAATTTGACGGCTCGGATTGGTTCTCGCAGTTCTCGTACGAAAAACAGTTCTCGTACGAAAAACAGTTCTCATTTGAACTTTTGCCTACATATATATAGAATGAAGTTTATTTAAGAACCATTCTTAGTGCGAGAATCGCGAGAACTAATCTGGACCGTTAATTCCCCTTCTTCAATTTGATTGCCAAACCATAAATTCCTCACATGTACTTTGCCACACTATATCAACCCATGTTCTCCATCCATGAATTCCACTTACTAAATGAATGACTAAGATTGATTCTCACGGTTCTCGAACTAAGAATAGTTCTCAAATGAACCCTCCCATATATACGAGAGAACAAATCTGAGCCGTCTAATTTCCCCTACTTCAATGTCATTGGCCATCCATGAATTTCTCACATACACCGTACCACACTCTATCTCTCCACGCTCTCAATCCATGATATTCCCATATCAAAGGAACGGCTGAGATTGGTTCTTGTGGTTCTCGCGCTAATAACGGTTCTCGAATGAACCCTCCCACTCACACACACACACACACACACACACACATATATATATATATATATATATATATATATATATATATATATATATATATATATAGAGAGAGAGAGAGAGAGGTTAATTTGAGAACCTTTTTATTGCGAGAAGCGCGAAACCAATCTGATTCGTCTAATTCCTCCTCCTTCAATGTATCCCGCATCCATGAATTCATCACACGCACCCTGTGATCCCCCCATGCTCTATATTTCACTTATCAAATCAACGGATAATATTGGTTTCCGCGGTACTCACACTAAAATAGGAGCGGTTCAAATTTTCGTACGAGAATTGCGAGAAAATTCTCAGCTAATCATTTAATTTCATATCTTTACTATTTAACTTAAAATCAAAAGATTGGTTTGGACATTTTTTACATTAGCTTTACTTTTCTGTCAAACTAATATATCGGTATTGAATTACGAGAATTAAACCAAATTAACGAAAAATTTATGCTTTTCGGATTTGAGATAGATTTTGCTATATATTTTTGAAATAAAAAAATCACGGTATTTTTTTAATATAGGTCTCGACATATGTACATGTGCATATAAGGGAAGAGATATATGGGTTCGATGATTGTGAAGGTTTAATTATAAATGATTATATTTTGTAAGTAAAACTAGGAATTGGTTATGGAATGATGATCGATTGGACTTTAGTGGACATAGACCTATAATTTTTCGATTTGGGGCTTAAAAGTCGATTGATAGTTGCTAGTTGTGTAAACTCAGCCGCCAACTGCCATGGATGCAAGCTGGAATTTATAATTTCCTTCTAATTGTGTAATTTCGAATGGTTAGGTACCGGGGAATTCCAAGTTGATATTAGAACTGAATTTTGATTGTGGTTAAAAATCTATTTGATGTATCCATGATTATGTTACTTCATTGCGATCCCCTGTTGTGTTAAAGTAAATTATGAGAGGAATGAAATGGTTAAATATTGAGTGAATGAGACTAATTTGAATGAAATGAATGACAAGATTTTATCTTGATTAAATTATAAAATTCTTAAAATTAAATTAGAGAGAATATTAAATGGTTATATATATATATATATATATATAGACAAAAGTTCATGCAAGAACCGTTGTTAGCGCGGGAATCACGAGAACCAATCTAAGCCGTCCAATTCCCCCTCCTTCAATGTCATTGCCCACCCATGAATTCCTCACATGCACCCTGCCACACCCTATCCATCCACGCTCTCCATCCATGATACTTCCCATATCCAAGGAACGGCTAAGATTGGTTCTCGCGGTTCTCGCACTAATAACAGTTCTCACATGAACCCTCCCCTATATATATACTAGCAGTTTACCCGCGCAATGCTGAGGCGGTAAATAATATTTGTTTTGTAACATGCCCTTTTCAAGGATGTAACGCGTAATTCAATATCACGAAAAAAAATTCAACAACATGTCCGATTTTTTGTTCCAATTTATTTTATATTTGTATCAACTAATTTATTAAATTCTAAAAATATTAAAAGTCAAAAAAGATTTATATTTATGAAATAAGGAGATAGAAGTTAATAAAATTTTGAAAATTATATTGATGTGGGTGTATGTGTTAGTGAGAGAATATATTTTAAATACATAAAAAGTTAAAGTTTATTAGGAGAGAGAAATGGTTAAAAATTGAGTAGATGAGATTAATTTAGATAAAAAGAAGGGTGTAGATTAGATATTGACATAATTTTAAGAAGTTCTTAAAAGTTAAGAGGAGAGAGAGTGTTAAATGGTTTATATAGTATATATATATATATATATATATATATATATATATATATATATATATATATATATATATATATATATATATATATATATATATATATATATAGGGGGAGGTTCAAGGGAGAACCCTTTTAAATAGAGAACAGAGAGAACACGTGTAAACTTGTAATTTATTATTTCTTCTTTACGTTTATGTTCACCCATAGCTACCCAAAAGTCAACTTTACATCCTAAATCTTAAAATCAAAATTATTTCTATAATTATTAACAATTTAAAAATTTGGATGCATTGATGCATTAAATAACACTTTTGTATGCATCGATGCATCAGGATTATATTCGAACATATTATAAAAAAAACGTGACATATTTTAAATTCGATGATCAATGGAATCAAATGCCTAAATAAATTGTGACAATTTTTTAACCATCCGATCAATGAAATCAAAGTTTCAAAAGTGTTCTCTCTGTTATCTATTTAAGAGCGTTCTCCTTTGATCCTAACACTATATATATATATATATATATATATATATATATATATATATATATATGGTTAGGTTCTACATAGTCCATTTTTGTACATAGATCCCATAGACCTCTCACGATAACACTTGGCATTTTTGGCCTCCATTTTTCATTTTTCACAAATTACAAAAATATATTTTTAAATGCCAAACTTTCACCAGTCGGAAACTACAATGGTTTTTGTTGGTCCCGAATATATACTACAACAACAAATGTTTGTACAATGGGGGTTGAATACAAACTTTAGCTAATTAAAAATTAAAACACACGGATGTACTTTATATAATTATTATTGATGTTAATCAAGAATTACATTAACTAGATACGGAAAATCTAAGTTCAACAACGGTGGCAACAGTTTTAGTCTAACACATAGACTAGCTAATTATAACCAACTAATGCTTAGAATGTTCAACACATGAACAAGTTTGTATACACTGTGAAATATTTTGCTAACTTTTCTAAATCTCAACTGATGAGATTTTACAGTGTTCAACCGATGTTTTCAAGTATGGGGAATGCTTGAATATATATAGAAAGCTTGGAGTCCGAATGGTGGTAAGAGAAGGGAACAATAAAGTATAAGAATAATAATATTATAATAGATCAAGTTAGTACCAGAAAGTAAACTCACTTTATACGCTAAAGGTATAAAGTGAATGTACTATCTGTAAAGGTAAATCCCACTATCTATTATTATATTATTAAACCCATACCTTTTGCCTTGGAAGTGCAAGTTTCTCTTTCCATGCTTGTACTTTATACAACACAATGCTTTATTCAGATTTGACTTTACTAAGTATGGAGTTGCCAGCCATACTTAGTTGTTGAAACAAATCTTCGAGATCTTCCTTTTGTAAAGTAGCTTTCACCTTTTCCAGGAGATCAAACTCTATCATTTTTGTTTCTTTGCAGATCCAAAAAGTGCTAATGATTTTACAAAGGAAATCCTAAAGGCAGAATAGAACAACACATGTTCTGCCTTGATTTAAGAATAAAAACAACCAAGTATTTATATTTAACACTGGTCAGCTGATGAAACTTAATTCTAAAATGCAATAATACTTTTGCTCAGCTGATGAAATAAATAAGGACTAAATAGAATAAGTTAATCAACCTATATGATCAGTAGATCAAACATGTTCTGCTGATAATGTAGAGTGATAAACTTATAAAAGTTACTTTAATAAAAAGTAAACTGCTTATCTGAGCTGGAGAAGTCTTCAGCTGATGCTTTAGAGGTGTCAGCCGATGCTTTTGATTCTCAGCTGATGTTTTGATACTTAGAGTTCAGCTGATGTTTTAACTCATCAGCTGATGTTGCACACTTAGAAAATTCTTTAAGTCTGTTTTGAAAAACAACACATGTTTTTCAACATTCTGAACTCAAAACTAAGAATAAGGTTTTATAAACATCAAATCCTATTTTAAATAATAGATAGGTTTAATTATGGTTTAATATTGCTATCTCCCCAACAGTTTTGAACAAGAAACCGTCGGATAAGCCTTGAACATATGTGTGAAACCGCCACTTCTATTCTCGATTTAGATTAGAGATTTAAATATAGGGATCTTGGTCTGTTGGTTGTCGCGGTTCGATCTGACATCCATATAGCCACAGTTGTCGTGTTATGCCAGAAATATGGTTAAGGTAGGAAAATAACGGTGACATAGATGGATGGAGGTTTTAGAAAGAGAGAGAGAGTAGAAAAAGTAAAGAGAGGGTAGATAGAGATTAGAGAGAAATGGATAGGTTAAAAGGGGAGAGAAGAAATGAATATGTATATGGTGGTAGGAGATATATGTTTAACCCAAAATTTCCATAATGCTCTTTCTTTTATAATTAACTCTAATAATTATTTAATTAATTATATCAATGTCATTATCAAATCTTGATCATTGATTTAAATGGTCTAGAATTCGACTTTAGCTACTATAGATAAGAATAAAGACTATGTTAATCTTATATATATATATATATATATATATATATCGTACGAGACTACGAGAACGGTCTTTAACACCATATTAATTACTCATTGATAGGGGTATTTTGGTAATTTATATATTTACCCAATCGTGAATTGCGTCCAGGTGAGTCGAATATATATATATATATATATATATATATATATATATATATATATATATATATATATATATATATATGTGATTGTTAATTTGAGAACCATTTTTATTACGAGTACCGTGAGAACATTTTAACCATTGATTAAAATAAATCTATGACAAACAATTTTGATGAATCATTAATGACTAATGATTGACTCAATGATGCTCATATATATATATATATATATATATATATATATATATATATATATATATATATATATATATATATATATAGATATGTGATTGTTAATTTGAGAATCATTTTTATTACGAGTACCGTGAGAACATTTTAACCATTGATTAAAATAAATCTATGACAAACAATTTTGATGAATCATTAATGACTAATGATTGACTCAATGATGCTCATTAACACGAGATGGTTCATTCAAGAAAATTAAGTCTATCTAATAATGATTTATTCTCCCGGACACAATTCACGGTCGGGTGAATATATATATATAAATGACCAAAATAAATATTAATAATGGTCATAAATAATATTCACAATAAGAACAGTTCTCAAATAAACATTTTTACACATACACACACACACACACACACACACATATATATATATATATATATATATATATATATATATATATAGAAAATATCATTTGAGAATTTTTTTAATACGAGTACCGCGAGAACCAATATGAGCTGTCCAATTCCCCTCTTTCAATGTTATCACCCACCCATAAATTCATATCGTGCATCTTGGTACACTCAATCTCTCCACGCTCTCCATCCATTAGTTCTACCAACCAAACGAACGCCTAAGATTTGTTCTCGCAGTACCTACAATATGATCGGTTCTCAAATGAACCTTTCCATATATATACACACACCATATACAAGTGAAATGTAAACACCAGTACACCCATCTTTTTCCTAAAATTAAAATTGGTGGTCCTTTATCAACGAACACATGGCAAGTCGACCTATATATTGTTAGTTCAATCTTTTCCTCCTAAAACTATGAACTGTATCGAATGTGAGTTTATGATACTTGATTGTCCTAGGAAGTTTATATTCCTTATATAAATGCTAATTTAGGCGATTGAATTAATGTTATTAGATAAGTAAGTTAAGGGTAAATGTACAACCACGACCAATCAAAGTATATACATGCAAGATCTCCATTGCCTTTTTTCTTTTAATCTGCAAGACTTTAGTAAAAATACACATTAATGAAACTATAAAGGTCTAAGATCGAGCGTAGCGGTTGCCCAGAGGCACTACAAAAAAAAGAGGGTATTAGGCGCGACAAAAGTCGCCCCTATTGCCTAAAAAAGTCGCCCCTATTGGCTTGTCGCCCCTATTGAGTCGCCTCTATTGCCTCGTCGCTGTTGCTTAGAAGTTGCCCCTATTGCCTGTCACCCCTATTACTCTATGTCGCCCCTAATACCGTCGCTGCTATTGTTTTTTTTTTTAAATCTTTTTTTACTAAAATGTAGATAAATTATGTTAAAAATATGCAATAATAATAAAACTATATCCGGAAATATAAATTAAATTGCATCTATCATATAAAATACTCAAATTCATAATACAAAAGATCATATACTTGTTTTAAGTAATTGTTTTACACAAAACAAAGTCTAACATATCAAACATAAACTACTTTTCATCATCGTTATCGTCATCGTCGTTCCCCGCATCCTCCGACCCGTTATCACTGTGAGGCGCTAACGATTCTCACTATAAACACCAGTTTACTAAGAATAGCTTCAATCTCCAGCTACAATATAAATAAGTCATTTATTATTAAACAATTAAAGTCAAAATAACATATACAGACCCATTACAACCCGTTACGAATGGATATAACACATTTATTATTAAAGGGGCGACATAAATAATGTGCGTGAAGTCTCATTTAAAATAACGAATACCGACCCAATTATAACCCGTTAGAAAGTTAATATAACCCATAGATACCAATTGAATTTAGATTACTATTATTGCCTACTTCACTTACAAAGATAACAAGGTTGCTGATGTTTTAAAATACGATATATGTTAAATACGATATACAACATGAGTTCAATAGTGTTTTTTTCTCTATATGATGTTAATGAAAAAAATAGTAGTGTGAATAAGAAGGCACTTACAGTGTCGCCTTCTACATCAACAGATTCGAGCATTCTCTCAATGCACTCCGGAAAATCAGCTTTACAAGTTAAGACTTGGACTATCTCTAGATATCCAGCATTTGACAGGTAATTATAAATTTTAGGCAAATAAAATTATGCATTAATTTGATAAGAAAAATGTAAAGAGTATATCCTAACCTCCAAGATAATTATGCATTAAATTTTGGCAAGTAATCACATTGGCATACTATATATACAGATTAAAGGTCGAACTACTTCTAAACAAAGGAAGACAAATGCAACTCAAATACAATTTAAAACAATAAAAGCTCATGAAAATACTTCTACAATATTAAGGCAAACTACAACTGTATCTAGAACATTTATGCATAATGAAAACTGGAAAGTACAAACTAATATTTCTTGATTGCCTATTATCATAAAGCAGTACATTAGATAGCTTCCAAGTAAGTAAATGGATCAATTATGGAACATTTCTTTTACATGAAACAAGAAACAAAAGAAAAGGGGAGCATCTCAATAAATTTATCTATATAATGAATGGGTACTACTGACTCATATAGTCATATAAAACAGAAAACACATTTAATACATACCCTTTTAGAGGATTTGAATATGATTTAATTTCAAGCCCTTCATCCGTCTTAGCCAATCATTTGTTCTCACCCATAAGTCATGCATTCTTTAAATAATAACATATTTTTAACTTGCAACACAGACCGATCATCTCTAGTTAATCATTAGTTCTATTTCTAATTTTCTAGTTATTAGATAGAAGCAAGTAAGCAACTTATTATGAATCTTTTGTTTTGCTTATATGCATAAGCAGCTTATCTCATTTGCATAGGCAAAAAAACTTTTTATTTACAAAACATTTGCATAAGTAGCCTATCTCATTTGAACCACAGAATACTTCGATTAGGAAAGATGAATTGAACTATCAAATGAAATGGTTTGAACCAACAGATTAGAGACAACCTCGGAAAGAGGAATGAACCAGGGTATACTTATACCTGAACAATACTATGAAATGTTTTTTTATAAATAAGTTAAAAGTAAACTATGAATAGAATTTAACCTGAACAAGAGGAAAGCAATTGCAACCCAAGCCTCCATTTGAGCCTTCTGATAGTTGTAGAATCAACAACCTACAGAGACAAGATTCAAAGACCAAAACCAGCTGCAAAACTCATAACTGCAATGAGCTATAAACAACAACCTAAAAAATATCTACATGACAGAAGAAGCAAAAGAAAATTGTCACATAAACCAACACCAAAATTCAACTACAAATCCAAATCATAACATTAAATGATCACAAACCAGTTTATCGTTTCTTCACATACGCAAAGAAGATTCATCTCTACTCGCCTTCATTATTTTCTGCCAAAACGATTCTTCATTCTGTTGGAACTGAAAATAAAAGTAAAATGAGATGATTAAGAACTAAAGAAAAGTCAATTAGCATATAAAAAATACGAAAGAACATACTGAAAGAAACTTTGCAAGTGAACGGTCCCATTCAGAACCAAACAAACTCATCCTAAGTCCCTATGACAATATGAAAGAAACTACCAAATGTGGTACAAACATAGCTCTAACATCTTTTGAAGATATACAATCAACCCATTAAAACACACAAATAAACACTGAAACACACTGAAACACACACACACACACAGAGATACACACACACACAGATACACATACACACAGAAACGTACACACCCACACACACACTGAAACACAGATTTACATAGGTAGATTTAACAACTCACACACACACACACAACAGATAGGCAGATTCTCACAACACACAAAATTAGTAAAATCAAAACTAAAAACCCTAATTAGCAAGATGTTAACAACAATGAGCAAGCAAAGATCTAGGAATTAAACAAAATTAGTGTAGAGTAGAGTACCAAATCTTAAAAATCAAATCTAAGAATTAGTGTAGTGTATAAGATGTTGAAATTAAACATACATTTGAGGCAAAGAAGGAAGTTGGCTGGCGATATGTGGAGGAACGAAGGCGACAGCGGCGGCACAGTCGAAAAGAACGATAGTGGCGGTGGCTACGACCAACGGAGGTGCGATGGTGGCGAAGAAAAGCAGCGGTTGTGGTGCGGAGAAGCAGCGGCTGCGTGGAAAAGTATGGCGAGCGCAGAGAAGTGCTGGAGCGACTGAGCGAGAGAGTTCGATTGAGAAGCGGAGGAAGAGAAGGGTTTTGTTTTAATCGTAAGGCAGTAGTCTCGACGAAATTAGGGGCGACGGGCCCAATAGGGGCTATAACGAAAAAAGGCGGGGGGGAAGTTTGCGGGCTTATTTTTAGGAGGGTTTAGGTGCGACGGAATTAGAGGCGACATAGGGCAATAGTGACGACACAACTGGGTGTCGCCCCTATTGTTCATGTCGCCCCTAAAGCTGTCGCCCCTAAAGCCCTGATTTCTTGTAGTGAGGGGGTCAAACAACACCGGTACACCCCACCTTCTATCTGATGGGTAGCACTTTTAGCTCCTCAAACCCGTTTATCTCCTCTCTCTCTCATTTCTCTTCCCTATTCTTTCTCTCTTCTTCTATATATTAAAAGGATAAAAAAATGGGTAAAAGAATGTAATAATTTGGGATAGACTATAATAGGTATTTGAGTAAGAGAGAGAAACGAAAGGATAAATGATTTGACGCTAATGTGGTATTGGAGTAAAAAGAAAAAAACTAAGAATTCTCGCGTCGTGATTTATCATCACCCAAAACCACTTTTTATACCGTTGAAAAGGGGAAAAAGAAAAAAAAAACGCGGATGACCACGTAAACACAGGTCGTGTAGTGGCACAAAAGGCGACCATATATTAATTATACCAGTTGGGACCCTACTTAAAATCAATTTTTTTTAATTACACGTATAGTTTTTTCTTGGACCACTCTTAATTAAATACTAGAATGGATCCCTCAGTGTTTTGTGTTTTAGGCTTGCCATACGACGTTACGTGTTAATATATCTAGTAAACAATTAAAAAGAAAAACAAAGACCCACAATCATTGTTTACACGCACGTGCCTGATTTTCCCCACCCTTGTGTAATCAATCACCTGCCAGCCGTCAGCGGTATGTGTTTTAAGCAAGTGAACTATCGTCGGCCACCCTCTGCAAGTAATCATCGGTCATCTTCGCGCACTTGCAAGCCCTCTACAACGATGGCCTTGCCTTTTGATCGAGCAACATATCGACCAAACCGTTGAAGAGTACGTTTTTTTATTGGAAAACTTTGCGTATCTTTGAAGTTCAAAAGATTGAAACCATATTATTCTATAATCTATTAATATACTATATAACTTTTCAGATTTGTGAAAAAGAAACAATAGATATAATTTATATAGAATCCTATAGTTACTAATTTACAAATACTATACTTAAGTTATTTATTTATTGACTTGATTGATTATTCTTAGACCGACCGCATCCATCACGGATGCAGCAGTGTGAGATGTCTTCACCATCGCGAAAACCATCGCCCTCCTTCGTGAGGGGTGGCTCGCGGTCACGCGTGCGGCCATGGTCACACTCGTGAGGCTTGTTTTTTTTTTTTTTTTTTTTGTGATGTGAAGCATGTGATGGATGCAGATGTTTGTGTGATGCGATGAGAGAATAGTGGGGAATGATGTGACGCTGATATGACTGTGTAAAACATGTGATGGATGCTGGTGATCTTAGTAAGTATATTAGATTGTAATTTTGTAATTTCGACCAATACGTAACTTGTACGATCATTGTGGCATTACTAAAGTAGTAGATTGCCAATATTACTTGTAATGATAAATAAAACCATACAAAATGATGAAAAAGACGTAGGGGTTATTAGAATGTCTCCATCGTCAGGGAGGGCCACAAGTTATCCTGCTGTAAACAGCAAAATGCCCATCGCCATTACACACACACACACACTCTCTCTCTCTCTCTCTCTCTCTCTCTCTCTCTCTCTCTCTCTCTCTCTCTCTCTCTCATAGCAAGTTTGGTCCTTATCAAAACACTCATGAGAAGGGTTCTGCTTTAAAGATGAAAAGGACCCACAACATACAAGTAGATGTGCAGAAACAAGTTAGCATTAAAGATAGAGGACACTGAACAAGACAAAAAAACCATTCTGAATCGAAATGTATAACTCATAATTTGATATCAATGCTTGTATATATGAAGGCACATCATCATCTGTCAGAAGTTTATGAGTAATATTAAATCGAGATAACACCCAAAATTTCAACTTTTACCTCTTTATAAGTAATATATATATATAGGTATGTATTTCTTAATCTAGTTTCTTTCAGATGCATATATTAATGCCAAAATTCTTAATTACCCTACAGAACTAATTGATTAATGCAAGGTACGTGTTCACAGTACTACAAGATAAGAACTCACGCGTGATATTTATTGATTAAAGATTACTAGTAATCGAAACGTAACTTGACTCATGTTTCGTTACGCAATTAAACTAGAAAATTTTGGTAAATCGTTACCTTCAACATGAAATGGTGATTAAGAATTTTGGGGAAAGACTAATTTATGCCCCAAACTTTCCTAAAGTAAACCCACAATAACACATGGTTTGAACGAATTTACAACAACCAGTCATGGGAATTTTAGTGAAAAGGGACAATGATAGACAGCTACATATACACTGAGATAAAAGTAAACCAAAAGACAAAACCTGGAGGATTTCTTTAGGATTTTGCCTCAACCTTATTTAGCAAGTTTACCTAAATTAGAAGATCATAAAATATCTATATAACCAATTAAATAACCTAGGAACTTCCTAATTCTTGTTTCGATAAATTAAGCAAGTGGGTTAATTAGGTTTATTAATGTAACAGCTTTTTCAGAGTTCTTCATTCATGAAACTATTTCTCCCCTAATATAAAACTAGTTTATATATATATATATATATATATATATATATATATATATATATATATATATATATAGACAAAAGTTCATGCGAGAACCGTTGTTAGCGCGAGAACCGCGAGAACCAATCTAAGCTGTCCAATTCCCCTCCTTCAATGTCATTGTCCACCCATGAATTCTTCACATGCACCCTGCCACACCCTATCCCTCCACGCTCTCCATCCATGATATTTCCCATATCCAAGGAACGGCTGAGATTGGTTCTCGCGGTTCTCGCACTAACAACGGTTCTCGCATGAACCCTCCTCTATATATATATATATAGGGGAGAGTTCCATTGAGAACCGATTTTAGTGTGAGAACTGCGAGAACCAATCTTAGCCGTTAATTTGATAAGTGAAATTAATGGATGGAGATCATGGGAGGATCAAGTGTGGCAAGGTGTATGTGAGGAATTCATGGGTGGGCAATGACATTAAAAGAGGGGGAATTAGATGGCTGAGATTGGTTATCGCGGTTCTCGCAATAAAAATGGTTCTCAATGGAACTTCTTCCTATATATATATATATATATATATATATATATATATATATATATATATATATAGCCTAAAAACTATGAATAGCTTAAAAAATTGCATGTAGTGTTGATTATAAATTTATGTGCTATGTTATAAAATCTCATGTGAGTGGAGTATATGCGAAGAAGAAGGTATGATTTAGACAATCATATGACTTACTAATATATCTACCCATTACTAAGTCCAAAGACTAATTTCTAATCGAGTAATATATGCTCAAATTGTTGAAGAATGTGCTTTTTTTAATAAATATCTGTTTCAATATAAGGACTAACCAACCACGGATTGGTTGTATATTCAGCGTCAATTAGAAAAAGCAGGTGATGATGTATGATTGCTTACAACTATATATATATATATATATAAAGTAAATGCACTTATGCACACAACTGCTTTAGATTTTGATATCTTAACAGCTTTGGTAGGATGTCCGATCTCTGATTCTCAATCTTGTTTGTGGATGATTTTTGTCTTATCGATCATATATATAGACGGGGAGGTTCAAATAATCGACTTAAATAAGAGACATAATTCCAGCCGTTCAATTTCTCCTCCTTTAATGTTATTTCCTATACATGAATTCCTCATATGCACTCTGCCACACTCTATCCACTCACGCTCTATATCAATGAATTACACTTACAAAATGAACGGCTGAGATTGAGTTTATCATTCTCATTTAATTTCATAT
Source organism: Pulicaria dysenterica (assembly GCA_947179395.2). NCBI lineage: Eukaryota > Viridiplantae > Streptophyta > Magnoliopsida > Asterales > Asteraceae > Pulicaria > Pulicaria dysenterica. Next base: position 84,437,144 of record OX359290.1, read on the forward strand.
TCTCATTTGAAAGTTCTTATATATATATATATATATATATATATATATATATATATATATACACACACACACATACATACTAGTTTATTGACCCGTGCACGCACGGACATTTCGGAAGTGTATTTAAAATATTAAAATTTTCAAATAAAAATAATATAATAAATTAATTATCACCGAAAACTTACATATGTTAGAATTTGTAACAAAAAAAAATAACTAAATTTTTTAAAGCACTTAACAAAACTTTTAATCTTTGTGACTTCCAACACGTGAAACGGCAACATACAATTGACCATGAGTAAACACAGGTTTCCAAAGGAATAAACCAACTTTTGAAAGTGATTGTCCTTCACTTTTGTTAATCGTCATAGCAAAACACATCATCAGAGAAAATTGTCTTCTTTGAAACTTAACCGGAAGTTTTGTATTTGATGGAGTCATTTTCATTCTAGAAATATATATAACCTCACCAATGTTCTTTCCAGAAATATTTTTGGCCTCAATAACATGTGCACCAAGCCGAATAATTTGTAGACTTGTTCCATTGCATAAACCCTTAGACTGAACTGGATTTCAAAGTAACATAACAGGAACACCAATTTTTAAATAAAGTTTGTGATGAGGAAAGTCAGATACTTTTAATAAGTTGAGTATCTCAGGAGAGTATAAAGACTCCTCAAATAAACTTGACAAATCTTCAGCACATACAAAATTAGAACTTTAATAAGTTGTTTCCTCATTATCAATTTTGGAAACCATGCAATCATTTATATACTCAACATCGTCATTTGTTGGCACCAAAAGTAATTTTCGCTATAAAGATTATCATCGAATGAACGATATATCGAAGTTTAAAATTAAAATATAAATCACTAAACGTAAAACAACAATAATCTAACTTGAAAGAAATTGTATTAACTGATGTTTTTTTAGTAAATTCAAATGTTAAAGTCAATCAGATAATAATTCTAAACTAAAAACTTACTCAATTATCTAAACACATCTATTTCTCATATAATTTTTTCACTGTCGTAATAGAGGATGCTACCAAATATTTTTTGCTAAAGACTTTGCTAGTTTATATACCCATGCACGCACGAGTATTAGTCTATTAGAGAAGTAAACTTGAATGCATTAAAATCAATTAGAAAAATGTAAGTACCGTACATATACAAAAAATTCTAAATACCTACATAAGAAAGCAAATTAATTTTTTTGAAGTATTTTATACACAAGTAAACTTGAAAAATAACATAATTGAATGTACACTACAACGCAACACCCCCTTTTATTTCGCACGAATCCGTGGAAAATCCGTGGGAAAATGATGTTTCTCTCGGATTTCCCACGGAATCGACCGTAGCTAAAAGCTTTGTGGGAAAACCATTTTTCCGCGGATTTCGCAGGATTTTCCCACGGAATCCATGGGAAATCCGTTGAAAATCTGCTTTCTGACTCAAATCCGTGGGAAATTCTTTGAAAACTACCCACGGAATTTGGTCCGTGGAAAATCCGTTTCTGATGTCTGATTTTCTTGTAGTGGTAAAACACATTTTAAGTATGTAGATAACGATCAAACTATTATAACTAATACATAAATAATAAAGTAGACATACGGATTGTTTAAAATATATACAAAACAACAAAGACACATAAAAAACTTAAGCATGCTCATATCTTATAGATCATGACATCTTATGGATCAGTCAATGGATGATCTAGAAATAAGAAAATTAAGTGACTCTACTAAAGACACAAATTCTTAAATCAAGCAAAAACAAGAACATTTTAATAAACAACCGTTCTACTTTGTCAACACCATCATTCGTAAAGAATAAAATGAAGTCAATATAAGCTACCACATATAAAGAGCAACTAAAAGTTTTTCATAATTAGAGAATATGGATATCCAAGTTCATATAACTAATGTGCAGGTTCAAGAGAGAGAAAATATACATACAGATTTGTACACACGAACATTGCATGACTAAATCTGAAATACAACATAAAACAATAGAGAATCGTTTGATAATTTAATGAATCAAATTAGTTAGTAAAGAGGCTCATCTTCATGCTTTAAATATGTTACTAATGACCATATGTCTTACCTTTTTGAATGTGCTCCATTGCATTACCACTTTTAAAGCCTAAGTTTTGTACACTTTACAAGTAAAAGAAAAAAAATAACGACTCACATGTTAAATATTAAAAAATAAAGAATGGTTTCCTGTTTTGTGTATAAACAATTAACACTTATATTTTAGTGTCACTTTTGGCTAACTACGTACTCTAATAATATAGTTTCAGGACCATCAAGAACATCTATCCTTACATATCTCACTTTAGATTTTTAAATATATATCATCTTTTAATGATACATTTTCTATTTTATACCATATTTTATAAAAGGTTTCATACATATTTTTAATAAGATTAAAAATGCTTTAAAATCAATAACTAAACGTTTCGAATCGCATATACAAGTTGACCACTCAACTTATCACCATAATCCCAAAAAAACCCACTTAGCTAAACAAAAAATTACCTACCCACTATACTTAATGGATAACAAAAAATTAATAATATACTAATTTTATAAGAATTGTCATATTACAATAATATATACCAAAATATAGATAAAAGTGAGAATGTTGTAAATATATAATTAATATTCTCTTAATAAAATATATCACAAGTTACCAAACATAATTTATAAACAGTCTATAATTTATTACATTAATATACCATTTTAATAAAACTCTCTCATATTTTCTTAAAAGCTCCCACATATTTTATAAAACCATCTCACAATTTTGATCCAACCTCTCTCAATTGAGTTAAAATTGATTTTGAATCCGCATTATTCTTTCTAAAATTGTTTTTGAGATCGAATGATTTTGAAATTAGAGGTTGTGATTAGTTCATTAAGACTTAATTTATGATTTCGAATCTATCCCCCTCACAATTTTCATACAGCCCCCCCCCTCTATATATATATATATATATATGTGTGTGTGTGTGTGTGAGAGAGAGAGAGAGAGAGAGAGAGAATTTTTTGGAGAACCGTTGTAAGCGCGAGAACTGCAAGAACCAATCTCAGTCGTTCCTTGATGTGGTAAGATCGTGGATGGAGAGCATGGAGGGATAGAGTGTGGTAGGGTGCATGTGAGGAAATCATGGGTGGACAATGACATTGGAAAAGGGGGAATTGGACGGCTCAGATTGGTTCTCGCAGTTCTCGCACTTAGAATGGTTCTCAAATGAAAATTTTCCTATATATATATATATATATATATATTTATTTATTTATTTATATATATATCTATTTATTTATTTATTTATTTATATATATATCTATTTATTTATTTATTTATATATATATATATATATATATATATATATATATATATATATACTAGTAGTGTACCCGCGCAATGTTGCAACGGTAAATAGTTTATGTTTAGCAACACGTTGTTTTCAAGGATGTAACGCGTAATTCAATGTTATGAAAAAAATTTCAGCAACATGTCCGTATTTTTCTTTAATTTTTCTTATATTTGTATCAACTATTTTATTAATTTTAAATATAAATTCTAAAAAATTTTAAAAAATTAAAAAAAATTATATTTATGAAATAAGGAGATAGAAGTTAATAAAATTTTGAAATTTATATTGTTGTAGGTGGATAATTGTATTTGTGTAAGAGAGTGTGTTAGTGGGATAAATATATAAATTATCAAAATACCTCTATTAATGAGTGATTGGTGTTAAATACAGTTTCACAGTTCTCGTACGAAAAACAGTTCTCATTTAAACTTTTGAATATATATATATATATATATATATATATATATATATATATATATATATATATAGAAATTGGATCAATAAAGAACCATGTGTTAAACAAAGAACCTAAAGAACCAATCTGGACCTTCGGATCATCAATATCAATGGATAGGATTGATCGATGGCAAAACTGTAATTATTATATATTAATTTAGGATGAATAGGGCAAAAATGTAATTATCCCTCTCCCACACCCACGATTTTTAAAAAAAAAACCTTCAAAAACTCTAAATTGTCATAACTTTTTATGTTTTGTGAATTTAATCAAAAAAATTATACTATTCTTTTAGTTTTTTAATCCTCTTTCAAACAAGATCACTCTTCCTATACTTTTCTAAAAAATATTTGAAAATGATTTTTTTTGGCCTTTTGGATTACCCAGCTCAAAATGCAAACTACGGATTTTGCATTTAGGCTTGAATTACACAGCTCAAAATGCAAACTACGGATTTTGCATTTAGGCTTGAATTACCCAGCTCAAAATGCAAACTACGAATTTTGCTTTTAGGCTTGAATTACCCAGCTCAAAATGCAAACTACGGATTTTGCATTTAGGCTAGAATTACCCAACTCAAAATGCAAACTACGGATTTTGCATTTTGGGCTTGAATGAACCAGCTCAAAATGCAAACTACGGATTTTGCATTTTGAGTTTGAATGAACCCAGCTCAAAATGCAAACTTTGCATTTCAAAAAAAAAAAAAAGTTTCAGAAATATATCAAGTCCGGTCTTGTTCGAAAGAGGACGAAAAACTGAATCTAATGGTATAATTTTTTTGTTAAAATTGTTAAAAACGAACGAGTTATGATTATTTAAAGTAATTGGGGGTATTTTTTTTTAAGTTTGTTGGGAGAAGATTTGCTTGGTGCTGTAGGCGCCGATTTTTTTTTTTTAATTTCCTTTTTTGCCTCTAGACTATGTGTCAAATGTCATCACCAGGAAGGTTCTTTAGGTTCTTTGTTTAAGAGAGGTTCTTTATTTAACCTTACCCTATATATATATATAACAAGTATATATCAATACAAAACTAGCCTTATATACAACTATATATTTGATTTACAATCTGTATATCCGTCAGAATATCAACCATTCAGTTAGATCAGAGGGTTGCTTTAGGAAGAATGAAAATAACAGATCTAGGCTATCGAAAATTTAATCTAAGAGTTATAAAATTAATGCATCTATATGTACTCTTTATTTAATTAATTAGTATTACATTCTAGCTTTTAAATAAAATTTTAATTTGTCATGTTTTAATATTTTTGTATTATTCTAGACTATAAATTAACAATGATAATTGTATTAATTTTCATATTTGTATTAATTTTCATATTTGTATTAGTGTTCTCTCTTGTTCTCAAATTTAAACATATTAATATCCTAGAATTCTCATAACACTTTCATTGATAAACATGTATGATATTAATCCGAAGATCTAAACATACTTAGTATGTGAAATATGACTTTTAATGACGACAAAATTAAAAAGGTGACATGTTGCTGGGCACGTTCTGTGTATCACCTTTGTTGCTACTAGAGTTGCCCTCCCTAAAGCTCCTAGAAAAAGATCGGTAGAGGTTCCCCCCAATTCTTAGGCTAGCTAGTTGCCCCAAAATCTGTCACCCCAAATACATTTAACCTAAAATAGAAGCTCAACTTCCCCTTCTCATTTTGACACTTCATTCATCGCCCCCAATTAAACCCATTGCCATCTGATATGATTTTCTCCTCCCCTCCAGCGATTGAACGCCGTTATACCGCTTCCCGCCTTCAATCGTTGTTGACCGAAGCTTAGGCCACTACCGACTATCCAATGTTCTTTCATTGCCCTGCTTGCCGTTTGCCTCCTTGGTAGAACCACTGTTGCTGGCTCTGGCTAGTACCGACCAATTTTTTGACATGTATGTTCTAAAAACATAAAATGACAACTTTTTCATTTTTATTTGTCATGAATGGAGTTGCAAGAAGCACCAAAGAAAGATATATAATTCTATCTCAAAAACTTAATTTTACCATAAAAATGTAAAAAAAAGTGCATTTTAAAATTATAAGTTTGAATTATACTATTTATCCTTATAATTATACTATTGATCCTGATATAAGGATAGGGATATATATATATATATATATATATATATATATATATATATATATATATATATATATATATATATAGGGTTTAGGGTTTAGGGATATATATATATATATATATATATATATATATATATATATATATATATATATATATATATATATATATATAGGAAGAAGTTCTATTGAGAACCATTTTTATTGCGAGAACCGCGAGAACCAATCTGAGCCGTCCAATTCCCCCTTTTTCAATGTCATTGCCCATCCATGAATTCCTCACATACACCCTGCCACACTTGATTCTCCCACGCTCCCCATCAATGAATTCCACTTATCAAATCAACGGCTAAGATTGGTTCTCGCGGTTCTCACAATAAATTCGGTTCTCAATGGAACCCTCCCCTATATATATATATATATATATATATATATATATATGGCCAACTATTTCAATTTTGAGAAATAAGAAATGCAAATTTCCCCAAAGTTTATTTTTTTATGTTTTTATCCTTAATCTTTAAATGGCCAACTATTTTAATTTTGAGAATTTAAGCAAAAAAAATTATAACAATCGACTTAATTTATAATCCTCTTTTAAACAAGATCACCTTTTCTATATTTCTAAAATTTTTTATTTTGAAAATGTACACCACATGAAAATGATACGAAAATATTATTATTTTGAATCATGTAAATTATATTATTTTCGGTTGTAACCATGTGTATTTATATAATTTTCGACTGGAAAAAGTGTATTTATATAATGTTCATTTAGAAAACATGTGTTTTATATCAATTTTGTCTAAATCAATTGTATTTATATCATTTTTAGCCGAAAGATAGTATATTTATCATTTTCATGTGAATAATGTTAACATTTTCAACCGAAATTGTTATCATTTTCGGTTGAAAAGTTATTATTTTCGTCTTCAAAATTATTATTTTCTGTGGCTGGAAAATTTTATCATTTTCAACTGGAATAGTTATAATGTTAGGCTGAAAATTATCATTTTCGGGGCTGAAAGGGAAAAAGAAAGGAAGGACGAAATCTATGGGGTGGAAGATTCCTTATAATACTCTTTTATAATTAAATCTTATAATTGTTTATATAATTACAATAATCTAATTACTGAATCTTGAATATTGATTTAATAATTTAATGGTGTAAATTTAGACTTTAGTGACCATGTTTAAAAATAGAAACTATGTTGATCCAATTTATATATACAAGAACAAAAGAAGACGAAATATACACGGTAGCTACTATATATACAATTGGACTGACTAAGCTAGCTAGATACAAACAAACTATATAAGTTCAATTATCATGGTGTAAATTAAATTTTCTCATTTTATGTTTTACTTAAATAGAATAATGTAAAATCAATAAAAAGAGAAAGAAAATTCATGAGCTTAATTAATTCATGGTATAGCATTAATGGCCTAATTAAATTCTTATTTTGAATACCTTAATTATAGACACGTAATAAATTAACACCCTGCAAAGGATATCGATCGATGATCTCCATCTTAACTGAAAAAGGAAGTCTTCTCCGGTAGGTTTCCGGCGTGACGTAGCCCTAGAGTGAGTGACACGTCACCAGCAGTACTTGTGCCAAATCTTATCAGTGATGAACCAATGTCATCAGCATCATCACTTATCATACTGCCACGTCTGCAAGTGTCGGAATCTTCTGCAGCCGGAAAGTATGGCGGAATAGCGGAAATGTTTTCGGTGGTGGTGGCGGTGGCTTGGCTTTCCGAGAAGGAATTTTGTGTATTGATTGCTAGGATTGATGGGTCGTTTTCAGGGTCATTGAATTCGGATCTTTTTGCATGTGTCGCTGTGGTGGCGGTGGTGTGGGTCGGAGGAGGTGGTGGTGGTGGTGGCATCGGAGTTTGTGCGTGTACAGAAGTAGAAGATGATGAAACGGGACCATTTTTGTGGTGAATAATATTAATATTATTATTGTAATTAATGCTGTTGGTTTCTGATCTATTATTTTCATCGTCGTCGTCATTTTGTTGTTGGCGATCACCTTCTTCTTTGCTTTCTTGTTGGTACATTTCTTCCACCATGGGTTTCCACAACCGGACCCTTGCATTTATGAACCAATTTGACACCTGCAAACACACACACATACAGACATAACATTAATCAATTATTATGATCAGATGTCATCAGAATTCAGAAAATATAAAATTCATGACCAACTATATGTAGACTCTAAAAATGTCAAGAGCTAGTGTCTTTTAGTTTTGTTTTTTAAGAATTAATTTTTGTTTTGTTACATTGAATTTAAAAGAGCTCATCCAAATCTTAGATTGATATTTAAGTAAAAGAAAATATTTAAACAAAACAGAAAAATCACACATGCATGCATGTAATAATAAAATTGGTTTCAAGATCCTCAAACATGTACAGATCATCTTAATCCAATCATAATATTTACATTTAAATCCTCAAACTTACATGTATTTACCTCTAAACTATACCGATGAAAAATTTAAAATATCTAGGGAAGAAATGATTCCATAATTAGGTTTAGTAAGATGTAAACTGAAAATTATGTGTTCAAATTTAGTTTCCCTTGCATATTCTATATATTACTATAAAACTTAAAGAACTAGATAAAGATTAAGAAGCTATACATATATGAAAATTTATATTTGTTCTTACTTTATTATCATATCTATATAATGATTTATCTTATATCCTTATTAAAAGAAAATGATGCTTACATCATCATTTCCCTTTCCTAAATATTCTTCACCAATCACAACCCTTCATTTTAAAAAGAGAAATTAAAAAAATGGATAATAAAAGCATTATTACATCACATGGGTAAGTCTTCATGGATTACTTTTGCATAATTACATTAATTGGAAGGGGTAAAATGTAAATTGTTAAGGGGATAGTACTATGAAATATGTGAGGGGGTTTTAAGAAAATTGTATATTAATGTAATTAATTATAAGTTGTTTGAAAATTATGTTTAATAACTTCAAATATATTTTGTTTTGAGAAAAAATAATTATATATTTGTAATCGTCTCATTTTTATTTACGTTTTGATATAAATTTTATCGGAATATGAGGTTTTTTATAAATTAGTATAATTTAATTGTTTTATCAACATCTAAGTAGTTATTGGACATTTTATTCGTCTTTTATAGTTATTCCCTCTACATAATGTAGTCGATATAATCACTGATTTCTTGGTATTTCGATAAAAAGAATTAAAAGTATACTATAACTAATGGTTAGCGGCATAAAATTGTTTAAAAAACTACCACTACCGTTAGAGCTTTTTAAAATTAATTGTTAGTTGTGCGTAAATAACCTTTTAGAAACTAGAACTCTACATAATTACTGGGTAGTGAAACAACTGTCATGATAGTGAGTTTTGTAACTACACATACAACTTGAAATTTTATATAAAAATAGTAATTGTCTAAGTTTTCTTATTTTTTAACTAATACAATGATACATAAAATAAAAGTTATTATTACATGGATATTTGAATTCAGTGAGATCTCGTGTTTTCAATTATATTTAATTGAACAATAAATTACACTTAAGTGATTTACGTATGTATAGACATAATATATTCTATGTTAGAATCTTAATTTTATGCGATCTAATTTGCGTATACTTAAATGAATGTCATCATTATTTAACTTTTAATAAAGTTAGTTTAGAATTTCAAATATTCAAATATATAATTGGCTAATAAAAATGTATTTAAAGCACTTGATATTATAATATCGTCAATAATATTATAGTTATGTCTTTACAATGTCGGAATAAAGCTACATCACGAGAAACACATTAATATTATACTAAAAACTTTTACACGTGTAATGTAACTTTATATTTCTTATAAAGAGTATTTATAAAAAGTATTAAAAATACACGTTTTTACTCATGGATAGTTATATGTGACGGTTTCTCGAGTGAAAAGTAAGGATTGGTTAAAAGTTTTAATTTGCGATGGTGAAGGAAACCATACTAATAAAACCATGAATGTTGTTTATAAAGAGGTTTTACAGAAAATTTAATGACAATCTTATGTATAGATATCAAAATTTTTTAATGGTTATTCATTTCTTGTTTTCTTACGAGATTTTATTTTTCTATCTATGTTTTGTAATTATTTTTACTATACGTGTTATGACTCTTTAAAACTATATAAATTTTAAATTGACTTATATAATCACGTGTTGATACACAGATTGCTTAGCTAGTATATGTAATATATTAATTATCTTTTTCTATTTTACTCCCTGGTCTTAAGTACTTTCTTTAATAAGTATAATGATAGATAAAAATATTTAGTAAAAAGATAAATATCCTATCTACATATATGTAAATATACTAAAGTGGTAATCCCAAGGACCTAATGGTCCATCAAATGAGTTGAGAGTACGTACAGGCTACAGATGGAAGTAGAAACAAGTAGTACAACAAAATAGAAAAATAAAAAAAATCCAATGTGAAGTAGACGTATATATTGTCATCATAAACTGTACACTGAATAAGACATTACCTTAACAGTCATTTTTCTTCTGACTTCATCAGATCAAAGCCAAGGAAGCTCTCTAAGTTCCTATTTCATGCATATACATGTTTGTATGGTAGAAAAAAAAAATTCAGAAAAAGCATTTGTATACCCTCTCTCTTAATACATTTATAAAAATTGTTATATGGTAAAGTTTTTAGGAATGTATAAAGTTTTACATATTTTGTTATTTTGTGTACCGAATTTAAATAATTTTTATTGTTTTTATCAAAGTTAAAAATTTATCAATATTATTTGTATTAAACTTGTTTTTAAATATAGTAAACTTAATTTTTTTTCTTATTACGTATTCAAAATATATATACAATAAAATAAATTAAATATCTGAATACATTTTAATAAACTGATTGAACTCATAATTATATTGATGAGAACCATGAAAAGACAGTTCATTCATTTTTTTCTTATGTTGTAAACAATATTTCTTCAGCTTAAAGAACTCTGGAAAATTTTTACTATCAATATTCACATGCCTAATTCACTTGTTTTCTCTTAGTTCTTAAATACACTACAACAAATTGTTAAAACTTTGACACTTTAATTGTATTAAAATATAAAGTATCACTTCTATCAGTGTAAAAATATGTCGCATGACAACTATTTATTTTTGATGTACACATTTACTTAAAAGAGTGGGCATATTGTACATGTAGATAAGGTGTAAATTGAAATCACACGTCTTGTCTCGACTGTACTTACCATCAATTGGATGGATGTAGTTTCTTCTTTACTGTTCACAGGTGCAACAACATCTCTATTTTTGGTACTAACCCAAGCCGAATAATTTTTTTATTTTTTGTACAAATGGTTGTTTTCTTTATTCAATTTTACACATATACCATTTATTTTAACTTAATGTGCTCATTTGATCAAAAAGTCATTGATCAAATATGCCTTAATAAAAACAAAATGATAAAAGATGGACAATGGTAACCGAACTTTTAATTAATTCCACGTTATGATTAGACATGACGGTGGAAACCTTCTTAAGAGGGCATGACTCAATAAGTTTGTTACCTTGCTTTAGAGTTTTCTTCTTGCCTCCATATATTCGCTTTTGCAACTAGTGAGAATAGATTGAGCGAAAAATCTAATTTTGGAATAAAATCAAAGACTAATCAAGTGGAAATTAACGCCATTCTTGTGAAGGAAAATAGTATGAAAGATCAAAGGTATAATTCTAGCTTTGGGCTTTAAGTGTCTACTTATGTTTCGTATTAGCATCAGATGGTGGGAATAACACCAAGGATGGTTAGAAAAGTTCTTATTAGACGTTTTTTAGGCGATTTCATATTTAAGAAATTGATTTGGATAAATATATGGTCGGTCCCATTTTAGTGTGAAACAAACTCAAGATCCTTTAGGTGTGTATAAAGAGGTTAGATACAATATGTACAATTGGTTAGATTTGTATTGTTAAAGGTTGATAAAATGGTCCTAAAGACCCAGCGGTGTGATTGGCTATCATAGAGAAATCTGAATAGTCAGTTTAGAATCGAGTTTGTCCAAAAAAGGGGGTGTGGTATTCGATACTGGATGAGACTACATCCAGGATAGGCCTTATGCCATAAAACATGAGTATGTCCATATAGTTTTTTTACGACCATAAAGAACGATATAGTCGCGAGGCTTGAGTCGTTGGGTATATATATAGCCGATAGTAAAGCTCCATAAGGTTGTATAGTGACAGTATCCCAATAAGGTTGTAAAACTAGTTATGAACTATTTTGACCTCTAAGGTATTTATGATCGTAAAGAGGCTGCATTAAGGTGGTATAGAGACATCTGATACAAATGTTTTTGAACTACGTGTAGGCTATGTAGTGATGATCGATTGTACTTTAGGTAAAATTGAGTGTAAAAAGATTAAACAATCATTTTTTTATAAATTTTCCTTAGGTGTTAATCTCATAATGCTTCAACAGCTAATATTGGTCTTCCTTGTATATAATATTGATGTGTCAGATTATTTGTGCTTATATGTGTCATGAGAATTAGGTATTCATAGGTTCCATTTATGAACACAATTATATATTGATTATTGGACGTGATTTATGTTAGATGTTCCTCCCATGCTTATTCAAACATTTTATATTTATGTCCAACTCAATTGATATGTGCACATAGACAATAGTGAACATGCTTAATTATGAGATATGATTCATGTGGTTTGGACCGGTTGTTATACTTAAATGACAGTGAAGATGAGTCAAGTGCACATATCGTTCATCTAGGAGATCTTGTGGGTTTTGGGGTCTATTAGTATGACCTTTCAAGGTCTTGGGTTATGTAGGACTCTATTCTTCAAGCGGATGCCATTTAAAAGCTTACTTTGAGTCTCGCAACGTATGGTGCGCTTAGTCATGTGGATATTCCCTCTTTAAGAACTAGTGAGCAGGTTTATTAATCATGCAACAAACAGTAGTGTCGGGATTACATCACACCTCTATATGTGATATTGATCACATTGTTTGCTATATCAAACTCAAAGACTAGTTTTATCTGATGATTTATGTGTCGTGGTATACTAAGTAGGTAGTTCTAAATAACCCTCATATGTTGTTCTTTACCTTACATGTAAATCCTAGATTGTCCGAGTAAGATGGGTAACCTTCTTCGGGGAATATTGTTTAGATATTCAAATACTTGCTACTGTTATTAGATATGTGTAAGCGCTAATTGTTGGATTTGTATTGATTAAAATAACACTAACTTTTTGTTAAAGAGGTAAGATGGGTGATGGAAATGTTTATTAAAACCTGTTAATTATGAAATGATTTTTAATATGTTCATTTAAACTTATTGTTTGCGAAAGTTTTAAATTACAGATTTCAATATTGAAAGTTCTATATCAATAAAGTTTTCTTAAGTAATAAAAATTAGTTTGAATTTTTTGTGTTACATTTAAAACACATATTAACAACATTTAAGTAACATTGAATTGATATATATTTTAATCCAAAGTTACTTAAGCTAGTTGTTTTTGTTTAGGTATTTGTTTCGATAATTAGGTATTTCTTAAAACTAATACCTAATTATTGGCTATATAAATAAATGAAGATATTGAATTTCAATAATTGTGTCACTTTTCATGATACTTTTGTATTTCTTATACAAAAATGTGATATGACTCATACATTTCTCGTCATTTAACATGTTTATATCCGTATTTTCTAATAAAGTCAAAATAAGAACAATCTTCTAAACCAAAACTAACTATTTTTATTTATATATCTCTAACTAAGATAAGTATTTTAGACACATATGATGAATTTTATCAAAAGCACACACAAATGATGAATATTATATAGCGCAAGAATTGAATAATCCAAAAGGAAAAAAAATATACATATTCTTTTATTAATTTTTCTATTTTATCCTTCTATTTATTATAAAATTATATGTGAAATACACTAGTTTGTTTTTATCATCTCATCCAATAATTTTAATACTTATCTATGTTGAGAGTAGGATGATATAATAATTCTCTTTTAAAAAAATTAATCTTTTGAAAGGTACCAATTATAGAGGCAAAATAAATCATGCAAATTAACCCAATTTCATGAAGTAAAAGGATTGACTTGTATTCTAATTATTATAACATTTCTTTATCATCCATAATTTGTTGTTAAGATTTTATTTTCATAAAAAACGGTCAATTCTAACAAAGGTAATTTAATAGATAGCTGTATCTTTCACTTCATATCCATGTTATATATGTATGCATATATATGCATGTATAGTAGGAGAGTATTGAGGGATAGAGATGAGATGTTAAGTAATAACAAACCTGATTTCTAGACAGTCCAGTCTGTCGAGCCAGCAAGTGTTTATCAGCGTCACTTGGATATCTGAAAGAGAATCATTTTCTTTCAACATAATTTACTAATTACATTTTTTATTTTTATATATTATTCATTTATTCATTTGAATTGTCAAGATACATTCTAAAATATATAATAGTAATAGTAATAATAATAATAATAATAATAATTAATAATAACAATAATAAGGATAAACTTGTGTATCTCGGAGTTTTTTTCACTAGGGTCATGGTCAACTGTTGACTTCAGAAGAAACTAACAGGGTTTAGTTTTATAAAAGCAAAGTTGAGTGAAAGAACCACTTTATCTTCTTCATACTCGATCGTTGAAGAGACACCATCATATCACTATTACGTACCGTCTCAAAAATTTTAATTATAATTATTTATTTATATATCAAGAAAATAATAAATAAAGTCTACAACAAACACACATGCATTGCTTTTAATTACACTCTTTATGACATGACCTCATAATTACCTTCTCATTGCTAATTATTAATGGGTATCTCTACCTAACAGGGACTCAAAAACAACTGATCATGTAACAGTTATTTCTGGTGTTTGTAAAAATTTAAGAAACTATCTTTTTTTTTTTTAATAAACTTCAAACCTATTAATTAAGATTTCAAATCATAATAATGACTTTCAAATCGCAATAAGAAACAACTTACGGGTGTAAGAAGTGCTCGAAAAGCCAAGCTCTTAAAATGTTGACAGATCGTTCAGGCAAGCCTCTTTGTGGTCTCCAAGCTTCTTGTTCCATCATCCCCATTTGATGAAATGCCCTTTGTTGTCTCAAGCTTTGTTCTAATAACTTAAGTCTTGGTGTCTCCCCTTTGGTGACCCCAGAAGCACTTGCATCTTTCTCACCTAATAGCTCGCAGCTGTGCTTCAATTGGGCCGCTATCACGTCCTTTAAACACCGAAAATGGCGAGACATAGCCCGTTGGGCTAATGCCGTGTAAGGCAGTGACGCCCCGAACCCCATTACTAGATCGAAAGAATTCACCACCATTTGCATTTGTTCACAGTAGTGATTGTATCTCCTATCCACCTGCACATTAATTTGGAAATTTTATTTGAGTTACTGACGAATAAAAAAGACAAATTGTACGATATCACGAGTGAAGGATGTTAACAATTGAAATGCTATCAAAGAAGAAGATTTTTTTATTAAGAAAAGATCCCTGTTGATGACAATATATGGGCACCAACAAGACTCATGATGTGTTTTAAATGTTGCATATTTTTCTCAATACGGCCAAAGATTAACTGTTAATCAATTAATATTGTTGTATTTAATTAATATGTATTAATTTGTGGGAAATTTTGAAAATTGCAATAATGAGTATGAAGTTTGAAATGATAAAAAAAGAAAACATTTCTTTAATGGTTTATATAGCTAAGCAAGCTATAACCCTAATATATTAATATGAAATGATGATTGTAGCATGTAAGTAGATTGTCAAGGTTTTACCAAATCCAAAATTAAATGTTATAATGATTATTTTATTAATAAAATTTTAAACTAAATATATTGGAAAATTAGATTTAAGCATACTCAGCATATTCTGTCAGTAATGAAAACCTATTTTTCGGCCGTCTTTTGTCAACACAGTACTACTAGTCGCCGGAATGTTGTGCCGGAAACGGTGGTTTTAGAGAGAGAGAGAGAGAGAGAGAGAGATTAACATACCTCATCAAGCATGGTAGAAAGTTTGACCTTTCTTCTTTGATGCTCAATTCTCTCTGCAGATGACAAAGGAGGGAGATCTTTTGTAGAAGAAGATGCAGCTCCGCCGCCGCCGCCACTGGCGGTCGAATTCTGATTTAAATTACTATTATGTTTAGACCCGGATTTGTTTTTCTTGAAATTCCCCCTTCCAACGCTACAGAATTCTTCTAGTAATTCTTGAGCTGCCTTCGCGTACCTTGAATTTCGGAGCACTTTAACAACTCCTAACGAAGAGGATCCGAACCCGGTATGAATCGGATTATGGGTTTGACCCATAACCCGGTAAGGATCGCCACCACCCACTTGATTAAAGTATAACATTCCGGCGGTTGCGGAATCATCTCCGATTCTCAAGTCTTCCACTTTAGTTGCTTCCATTTGTTGTAAAGTTGAAGATAATGAAAGTGAAAGGCCTTCAACTCCACCGACGCCGTCAACTTCATGAGATGTACCACCAGGAGGATTAGGAACCCATGTGAATGGACCAAAATGCCCTTCGCCGGCACCATGAGAGTGTGAAGATGGTGATTCATGTGACGGGTTTGTCAAGAAAAGTTGCATGGCGGCTTGAGCAGTAGTGTTACCGTACCAATCTCCGGCGGTGGATGGCTGCCGGTGATTACGGTGGTGATGTTGGTAGTTTATCTGGTTCACCAATAACTCCGAGGCCGAGTTTGAGTTGGATCCCCCAGTTGCCGGGAAATTGAACATCTCCGACAACATCCCGGCACCCGTTTCGTAAACCGGTGGTAGACCACCGTGGCGGTCTTCCACTTCTTCAAGTCCGACGAGTGTCGACGCTGGTGGCACAAACCCTTGCACTCTCTGCTTCTCTCTCCTGATCTGATCTTGAGCCGTCACAGCAGACCTTATTATATTCGATGGCTCAAGATCAGATCCATGTGAGAAACTGAAAATATAATCTTGTGACATAGAATTCGAAAGCTTGTAGCTTTATTACCACAAGTGTTCTTGAATTTGTTACTTCCATATCACTTTGATGTTGTACATGGATGTCATCTTCTTCAAATTGCAGACCCTATATTCGACATAGATTGAGGACTGAGATTAAAGACCAAAAAGGGGGTAAAACAGAAAGCATGAAATGGGTGTCTCTTGATACTTTTGTCAAATTTGATATTTTTTTTAAAGAAAAAAATTATAAAGCTTTTTTATGAATTGAAAAGCATGATATATACTATATTAAACTAACCTCATATTATGTGTTATGGAAAAGAGAGGGAAGAAGCAAGCAGATATCGTTTTCTCCTCTCTCTCTCTCTCTCTCTCTCTCTCTCTCTCTCTCTAACTTTTACGGTACTGAGTGTTCTCTGCAATCGCCTTCTTGATAAAGAGAGAAAGAGACGAACTATTTTGTAATATTAGTGAATAGATATGTAATATGATTTTTAGCTTGATATATGGTTATTCATGGCACATGTTATACTAGATTGATAATTTTTAATAATGATAACTTTGTGTTTGTAGAGAGAGAGAGAGAGAGAGAGAGAGAGAGAGATAGAGAAAGAGAGGCTGAAGTAGTCGCTGTTCTTCAACGCCCTCTCTTGTACTCAACACAATTCTTTTATATGTTTATTTACTAATTACTAATTAATTAATTTAATATTGTATATATCTTGTTTTAAGTTGACAAATAACATCTAAAAGGACCATTATTTCTCTAATATATACTAAGACGATTGAAATTAATTTTTTATGTACTAATTAATTAAATACATACACTATATATATATATATATATATATATATATATATGAAAAAGTTCTTGCAACAACCATGCATTCTTAGTGCAAGAATCGCGAGAACCAATCTGAGTCATCCAATTCCCCCTCCTTCAATGTCATTGTACACCCATAAATTTCTCACATGCACCCTGCCACACTCTATCCCACCACGCTCACCATCCATGAAACTTCTCATATCTAAGGAACGGCCGAGATTGGTTCTCGCGGTTCTCGCATTATTTATATATATATATATATATATATATATATATATATATAAAATAAAGTTATTATAAAATGAATATTTAGTTAAAAATGAGATAGTAAATCCTAACTATCAATTAAATTTTGATCTATTAGATCTAACCGATGTAATTCACCAGTCGCAATTCATAGATGGTTAATGAAAATGAAGGGCCAAATATATCCGAACAAATCTATAAAGAGTCAAGATTAAGTTATTCATTCTTACCTAATTAAGTATCTATTATATATATATGCAATACCAAGGGAGCACATCTTTTTATGAAGAACAGAGAGAACAAATCTTGGCTATTAAAACTCTAATATATTACCTACAAAAATTCGATTTATCTGCTATATTTATTACTTTAATCCAATTTTAATTTGTATTTTGTTAACATAACTTTAAAATGAAGGTGATTTTGTCATTTTCTTGATTTTTGCAAGTATTCTTCGGAAGAAAGGTGTTTTTCCTGGAACGTTACCAAATATATATAGGCAAAAGTTTAAATTAGAACCGTTTTTCATAAGAGAACTGCGAAAAATATTTTTAATGTTATTAATGACTTATTAATAGGGGTATTTTGGTAATTTGTATATCTACCCAACCGTGAATTTCATCCGGGTGAGCCGTCATTATTTTGCGATGTTTGATTTTTTCAAAATAACTCTTATTAATGCGTCATTGATAAGCCATTAATGAGTCACTAAAGAAGCATTGATGAGCCGTCAAAAAATCTTAGCCATTGGTTAATTTTAATCAAGGGCTAAGATTGGTTGTCGTAATTCTCTTACGAAGAACAGATCTCGTTTAAACCCTCTCCAATATATATATATATATATATATATATATATATATATATATATATATATATATATATATATATTACATTATAAAGCATTTAACTTTCTCTATTTTAAGATTTTTAAGACTACTTAATTGTAAGTAGTACAAGTTTTTATGTTTAAGATACAAAACATTAAAGCAATATCCTAACTAATCATCCCATTAATTGTCTCATCTAATTTAAAGCAACTATTACTTTAATATCATTAAACATCACAACAACTATTTTTTATCTAATTTTGACTAAATTAATTACAATCAATGCAATTTCAAGGCTATAGTATTTTTTTTCTCTAATTATTTAATAATAATCTTTTTAATTGTTTTTTAAAAGCTATTTTAACAACTAATAAAATGTTTGATTGTAAAAAAATAAAGAAATCAAGAAAAATGAAGAAAAAAGATGGACACGTTGAATAACACCGTATTCCACACATATCATATCTTACTTTTTAAATCAAACATGTTTACAAATACAAACTATTGTCATCGCCGCCTCATTGCGCGAGTGCAATGCTTGTGTGTGTGTGTGTGTATATATATATATATATATATATATATATATATATATATATTTGTGTGTGTGGTTAAAATGAGAATATATATTTAAGTAAGAATAAGAGACATACTTAGTCCTCGCCGTTCGTTTGAACCTCTCTCTCTCTCTCTATATATATATACAAGATTAAAAATCAAATATACACATGCAGAGGAGTCGGCAAAGGAGTCGGCAAAGGAATCAATAATTCAGGAGGACATATTCCCGTCAATTCAACAGTTGTCCTTATTTTGGCTACAAAATTGGAGCAGGAAGGCAGGCCTCGATTGGGAAAGATGGATTGTTAATCCATTAGGGGTTGGAGCGAATTCTATGTCCTAGTTTCATGTATTTTGTTGTATTTAAACATTGTTGCCTCACTCTCAGAGGCTTCTCTTTTGTAATCTCCTCTTAATTTCAATATATTGTCTGCTTTTCCAATAAAAAAAATACAAAATGACTTTTAATGAGAGAAATCCTTTACACTCAAAGATAAGGATCTTGAGGACAAGCTTGTCATAAGAGGTTAAACTAACTGAACAATTTATCTAAGTCTAAAAACATTTCTTGTTGAATTCTACTTTTTAATATTTCACTCAAAAATCCATTATCAAGTATCCATAAGATCAGACATTTCATAATGTTTACAAAGCACAACATTACAATGATTATGACACTAACTCGTGCCATTCTTAGTCTACTTCATGATACTCCTATTGATATTAGAGTCTTGATTTATTCTTTTCTAATGTAAACTGATAATCTTAAGAAAGAAAAGAAAAACATAAATGCTTTGGAAGAACAAAATAGGAATAACACTCAGGTTATTAAGAATATATGAAGGATTAGCACTAGCAAATCCTTTACAATCCGATATAGAAAGCACAATAAAAGACTTAAAAAAGACGATAACTAGGCAAGAAACTCACATAAATGAGATAGATATCCATGAACATGCTACCAAATACAAAATGACTTTTAGTGAGAGAAATTCTTTACACTCAAAGATAAGGATCTTGAGGACAAGCTTGTCATAAGAGGTTAAACTAACTGAACAATTTATCTAAATAAATCAAAGGACACTCATTTCTACAATCCTTATTATTTTGAAGGTCTTGATTTTGAAAACCCTTATTCTTTGGCTAATTTCTGCACAGTTGTATGAGTTTACTTTAATCGGAAAGGATTATACCAAACTTATGTGGTTCACAAAGGCATCTAAGGACATTGAACTTGAAAATTGCTACAGAAAAGATGCAATTGTCAGTTAAACTTACCACCTTGTGTTGTAGAATGGAGTGGACGGAGGTACGCCACCGGAAGAGGAGCGTTCAAAAGCAAAGTTCAAAGGGATCAACCATGGAGCAGTCGTTCTTCTTCACAAGGTTTCCAGAAGCATGGACCAGTCAAGATCTATGGAAGATGTTTGAGAAATATGGGGAAGTCAAAGATGTTTACATCCCCTCCAAAAGAACAAAACTTGGCAAAAAGTTTGGGTTTGTGCGTTTTGCGAATGTGGAGGAAGTGTCTTCATTTGAGCAGCTTCTACAATCGATACTCATTGGAACTCAGAGAATCTACATTAATGAAGCCAAGTACCCCAAAAAGTCAAAATTCAATGCACCAAGCATTAACTATGTAAACCTGGCCCCAAAAAGTAGATACACATACAGGGATGCGGTGGTGGGCCATGGAAGAGTTGATGTGATGCAGCAACAGAAGGTGATAAAGCTGAACACGTTCTATGGACACGATCTAAGTCTTAATAATTGTTGGGTCGGAAAAGCTCGTGATATGGAGACCCAAAGGAACATCTGGTCCCTCTTTAATGAAGATGGTTTGGGTGACTATAAATTCAGCTACCTAGGAGGACTCTCTTTTCTGTGTGAATGGGAGAACAGGGAAAAAGCAAAGGAAATGTTGGAAAAACACAAACAAGACATTAGACTCTGGCTTACGGAAGTAGATCTCTGGAATGGTGTATTCAAACAGCGAGGAATTAGTGTGGCTTGAAATCGAAGGCATACCTCCGATGGCTTGGAATGAAGAGTCGGCAAGAGAGATAGCAAATCAGTTTGGAAGGGTTTTGGAAATAGATGAAGTTACTTTTGGTAGACCATTGATGAACACTACCGAAGTTTTGATCCACACGTATAATATGAAGGAAATCATGGAGGTTCTAGAGGTTCTAGTAGACAAGAAGACATTCAGCATCAGGGTTCGAGAGGAGCACAATCCCTCCTTCTGTTTTAATCTACCAGCTCCGTCTTTGCCTTGTAATTCCGATTATCTTGATTCTGAAAGAGGGTCGGAGAAAAGCTTCTGCTCAAACGACTCTGAGAAAGTGTTGGACTCTTTTGACCCTAGGAAGCCGGGAAATTCATCCGACATAGAGGTGGTGCTGGAAACAGTTGATACAGGGCTGCCGGAAAATCAGTTTGAATTTCAAATGGCGGGCTCTTCGAGAGAAGTTGACAAAGTACACTGGGTTCAGTCATCGCAGAGGAAAGGTTGTTCTAATAATTTTCCTGAACCTTCTGTTCTTTTCGTTAAAATGGCGATTCAGCAGAGCAAAGCAGGAAATGTTCCTCCCCCTTTACCAAATACGGAGCATCAAGAGTCTCCCCCTATTAAGCCCATTGCTCCTAGCCCAAACCCATGCCCAACTCCCACTTCATATAAAACCGCTCAAAAGTCAGCCCACCTAAATCAAACTCCAGCTATTCTCCAAAAGCCCAATTCGGAGCCCTCAAAAGTAAAGAGAAAGACCAAGAACAGATGGAATCTTGCAGCGTCGCTGTCACTCTCAAGAAGTTCAGATCAAATTGCAAGTCAAGGGGAAAGGATGCAATTAGCAAAGGAGCTGGGCTTCGCATTCCCATCGTTTGCACCAGGTTTTCGCAAAAAAGAGGAGAGGCGACATTCCATCTAATCGCAGACATACCAAGGAGGTAAACAACTAATAACCATGAATATAATATCATCGAATTGCTGTGGAATGGGTTCTGATTTGAAAAGAAAAGAACTAAAAGACTTAATAAAAGAGGTGGGGTGCACTGTTCTTGGAGTCCAGGTAACGAAATTAAAAACAATAGAAGATGGAGTAATTCGTAACTTATGGAAGGATAGAAACTATAGCTATGTGTTTCAAAGCTCAAATGGCCTCTCTGGAGGGTTGCTTACTGTGTGGGATTCCAATCTCTTTAACCTAGAAAAACAAATTAGAGAGGAAAACTATGTTGCAGTAGTAGGTACATGGAAAGATGTTTCTCAAAAAGTGGGGTTAATAAATGTTTATGGTCCAAAATTAAGGGCAACTAAATCCTTCTTATGGTCAACCTTATTAGATGTCATGGCCTCCTTGCCCGCAATTTGGGTTGTGTTTGGCGATTTCAACTCAATTAGGAGGCGGGAAGAAAAGATCGGGGTAACATTTTCAGTTGTAGAGGCTAGGTTATTCAACAACTTCATTAGTCAAGCAGCTCTTCATGATATTCCAATGAACCAAAGAAGATTCACTCGATTTAGTAAACTGGAGACAAGATGAGCAAAATAGATCGCTTCCTAGTATGATTGAATTTCTTCGATATCTGGCCAAACCCCATCGTTTCTATTCTACCTCGCACCGATCACTCGCCTATACTACTGAAGACCAACGTGAAGGAAAATTTCGGTCCAAAGGCCTTCAAAGTTTTTGATTATTGGTCTGATGAGCCTGGGTTTGATGAGCTGGTCATGGGCTCTTGGGCAAAATTAAATCATGGAAGAACATCAGATATACATTTAAAGAACAAACTAAAGACACTTAAAGCAGACATAAGGATATGGTCAAGAGAACTTCTAGAGAGGAAAAAGAAACAAAAGGAGGATCTCCACAAACAACTTTTGGGTTAGGATAAAAAAGCAGAAGCAAGGTTGTTGTCCCCATCGGATATTTCGCGAAAGGATTCAGTAATTTCAGAATTATACAGAATTAATATGGATGAGCTTAACTCAGTAAAGCAAAAATCTAGGCTCACGTGGGCTTTAGAGGGATATGAAAACAGTAGGTTTTTCCATGCATATGTAAAGTCAAGAAACAGGAAGCAAACCTTACATGGTCTAAGAATTAATGGTAGTTGGTCAGGTGACACAACTGTGATAAAGCAGGCTGTTTTAAACCACTTTAAATCACGGTTTCAGGAGCCCAACAAGAACATGCCTTGTTTTAATAATGAGGGTTTCAGAAAGTTGGAGCCAGGTGACAATGAATGGCTAGAGTCCCAAATCACAGAGGAGGAAATCAAAGGCGCGGTGTGGAGTTGTTCGGGATCAAAAGCCCCTGGGCCGGATGGTCTAAACTTCAACTTTATCAAGAGGCATTGGAACACTCTAAACCTAGAAATTTTTGCCTTCATAAAGCATTTTAAAGCCACTGGAGATCTAGCTCGAGGATGCAATGCTTCTTTCATCACTTTGGTTCCAAAAGTAAAGGACCCTCTTGATATTTCAGATTTTCGTCCGATAAGCCTTATAGGGTCCATGTACAAGGTTTTATCAAAGGTGCTAGCTCTAAGGTTGGCATAGGTGATAAACAAGTTGATATCCCCTAATCAATCTTCCTTCATATCGGGTCGTCAAATTCTTGATGGAAGTCTGATTGCAAATGAGGTTATAAATTATGCGAAGAAAAGAAAAATCAAGATGTCTATCTTCAAGGCCGACTTTGAGAAGGATTTTGATTCAGTTAGTTGGCAATTTCTTTTTCAAGTAATGACTCAAATGAGCTTTGGTGGAAAATGGCTAAGGTGGATCAAAGGTTTTCTGTTCTCGGCCTCAATCTCGGTTCTAATTAATGGGTCTGCAACTCAGGAATTCATAATGGAGATAGGCCTTTGGCAGGGTGATCCGCTATCCCCGTTCCTTTTCTTAATCGCTGTTGAATCTTTGCAGGGGCTAATAGTCGAAGCATGTAGAAAGAACTTATTCCAGGGCCTATCCATCGCAAATCAGGGAGAAAATATTTCGCTACTTCAATTTGCAGATGATGCGCTTTTCTTTGGTGCTTAGTCAAAGAGGAATATAATAAGATTAATTGATCTCATAAACTGTTTTGGGGATGCCTCAGGCCTAAAATTGAATCTGAGGAAATGCTCCTTGTATGGCTTAGGAGTATCATCAGTAGAAGTCAATCAAGTTGCTACCATGATCGGATGTCAAGCGGGTCAATTTCCATCCACGTATTTAGGTTTGCCGCTGGGAGCAACAATGAGCAGATCTTCGAGCTGGTCAGAGGTCCTGGATAACTTCTTGAAAAGGTTGAACAGCTGGAATTCAAACTCACTTTCTATTGGGGGAAGATTAGTTCTTACAAAGTCGGTTCTCAGTGCTCTTCCTTTGTACAAGTTCTCATTATTTAAAGCACCAAAGAAAACACTAAACAAGCTGGAATCAATTCATAGATGGTTCTTTTGGGGAGAGTCGAAAAACCAAAATAAGATATGTTGGGTGAAATGGAAACAAGTCATAAACGATAAGGAAGCGGGAGGTTTAGGAATTGGTCATCTATACTCCTCAAATCTTGCACTTTTGGGTAAACGGGGGTATAGATTCCTAAATGAACCAAATGCACTTTGGAGAATACTAATAGCAAGAATCTATGGGCATAGTGGTGGGTTTTGCAACTCCTTTTCTAACTATGAGAAGGCTTCTGTTTGGAATGGTGTAGTCAAAGCTTGTGAGGAGTTAGAGAGATTGGGTATCCCATTCAAATCTTCTTTCACGAAACAAGTGGAAAACGAAAAAAAAACATATTTTTGGAATACTTCCTGGCTTTCGGAAACTGTCCCTCTCAACCAGTTGTTTCCTCGCCTGTTCGCATTGGAATTAAACAAAGACTGTGTAGTCGCGGATCGTTGGAAAAAGGAGGATGGCATTTGGTCATGTGCTTGGAATTGGAGGAGACCCCCTTCGGGTCGTACTCTGGGAGAGCTAAATTTGGTGTCGGAAGCGTTGGTGGGTATTAAACTGAGATTGAAGGAAGATTTCTGGTCTTGCATCCTTTGGCCGGATGGCATCTTTAGTGTCAAGAATCTACCCTCTTTATCTTGTAAATTCATGCTACCATCTTCGGGTCTCAACGAATCTCACCAGTGGATTAACTGGATCCCTTCAAAGGCAAATATTTGCTTTTGGAGAGCAATTCAAAATGCTCTCCCGATTCGTCAAAATTTAGCGGTAAGAGGAATCAACCTTCAATCTACTCTCTGTCCGTTGTGTTCTTCGAGTACAAAATATCTTGAACATATTTTACTAGCTTGCTCAACGATGGCTTGGTTAGCCATTTCGCCTACCTGGGTCGCTTCCTTTCCCGAGATCTCTGTAGTAGCAAAGTCGCTGGGGCCATCTCTTTCAATTAAAAGAAGGATCTTTGAAGGTATTACTCGCGTCCTAATTTGGAGGATCTGGAAATGGCGTAACAAATATACACATGCAGAGGAGTCGGCAAAGGAATCAATAATTCAGGAGGACATATTCCCGTCAATTCAACAGTTGTCCTTATTTTGGCTACAAAATTGGAGCAGGAAGGCAGGCCTCGATTGGGAAAGATGGATTGTTAATCCATTAGGGGTTGGAGCGAATTCTATGTCCTAGTTTCATGTATTTTGTTGTATTTAAACATTGTTGCCTCACTCTCAGAGGCTTCTCTTTTGTAATCTCCTCTTAATTTCAATATATTGTCTGCTTTTCCAATAAAAAAAATACAAAATGACTTTTAATGAGAGAAATCCTTTACACTCAAAGATAAGGATCTTGAGGACAAGCTTGTCATAAGAGGTTAAACTAACTGAACAATTTATCTAAGTCTAAAAATATTTCTTGTTGAATTCTACTTTTTAATATTTCACTCAAAAATCCATTATCAAGTATCCATAAGATCAGACATTTCATAATGTTTACAAAGCACAACATTACAATGATTATGACACTAACTCGTGCCATTCTTAGTCTACTTCATGATACTCCTATTGATATTAGAGTCTTGATTTATTCTTTTCTAATGTAAACTGATAATCTTAAGAAAGAAAAGAAAAACATAAATGCTTTAAAAGAACAAAATAGGAATAACACTCAGGTCACTAAGAATATATAAAGGATTAGCACTAGCAAATCCTTTACAATCCGATATAGAAAGCACAATAAAAGACTCAAAAAAGACGATAACTAGGCAAGAAACTCACATAAATGAGATAGATATCCATGAACATGCTACCAGATACAAAATGACTTTTAATGAGAGAAATTCTTTACACTCAAAGATAAGCTTCTTGAGGACAAGCTTGTCATAAGAGGTTAAACTAACTGAACAATTTATCTAAATAAATCAAAGGACACTCATTTCTACAATCCTTATTATTTTGAAGGTCTTGATTTTGAAAACCCTTATTCTTTGGCTAATTTCTGCACAGTTGTATGAGTTTACTTTAATCGGAAAGGATTATACCAAACTTATGTGGTTTACAAAGGCATCTAAGGACATTGAACTTGAAAATTGCTACAGAAAAGATGCAATTGTCATATGATTACACTCATCGAGAACTATTACACTAGAGAAATAACTTTATTAACTGACTTTGTGACCGATTATTCCTCAGCCGAATTGAATCAGAAGTCATAAAACTTTACTAGAAAACCTGATTTGTCAAATTTTTACATTCTGAGCTCGATATTAGTAAATGAAATTAAAATTAACTTAGTTCCTATGGTTTACACGAAATTACAGATTTAGTCCTTGTACTTCAATAAGGATCAATAGCGTAATTATTAAACCACACTGGCAAAATCTGTAATTTCGTGTAAACCACAGAGACCAAAAATGTAATTAACTTAAGAAATTATTTTATTTATAAGAGGAGTTAAGTAATCAAAGAGAAGTTTTTAATAAAGAAAATAAAATACTTTTGGAAGAAATAGAGTGCTTGAAAAATTCACCTCCATCTAACTTCTATTTTATTACAAAAAATAATTATTTTGTTACATTCCTTTATACCTTGGTTCAAGTTGGTGTTGTCCGAATGATATTGAAAATTTCACAACTTTTGTTCAATTATTTTCTATTTATTCCTTATGTGAGTTCTCGCATGTGTGCTCTCTATAAACCACATGTTGGATCTATGTGCACAAGACACAACTTATAACGATATTGTTAATAATAAAGAAAAACTCATATAGTCACATATTTACAATCAATGGATGTATATATATATATATGTGTGTGTGTGTGTTTCTCTCTATATTATTATTTGTGTGAAATAATAATATTACATTTTATATGAAAATATAAATTAATACATATGAAATACGTATATAAATATGAGTTTATATGTATGTATGTATTGTTACAACTAAATGTGTTACTACTAACAAACAAGTATTTTTAACTTTACCTAATAAGACTTCAAATTCTAAAACGCATGTTCACTCCCCGACATCTGCTAACTCTAGCTCAGACGTATAGACGGATAAGTTGTTAAGTAAAAGGGAAATCAAAATGGCATAGTGCTTTGAGCAAATAAAGAAGTTGCATGAAGTCAAGATTTTCCAAGAGAAGAAACAATTTTCTAACTCTATCCATAAAAAAGGGAATTGATTTGTACAATATAAATTTGTCAATACATAACAGGTACGAGCATCTAACAATACATGATATAAGTTGATAGTGATTAAATCGTTGTGTATGGATAATATATTTGTGAACCCAAAAAATATGTAATAATTATGTTTCTCCTTATTTTTTTGAATGATATCTTAATTCTAGTGCTAGGACTAAGTTTTACGTCATGGTTTTGCTAATACTCGATTTGATTATTCTGGATATAATAATTCTTATCATAAAAACATGCATGTTCGTGGGTTACCTATATTTCCTTCTATAGTTAACTCTTGTGTGAATATGTTAGATATATCCGATATGAAATATCCCTTCAAAGTGTATTGTATTATACATTTATTAAGACTATGTAAGGAGAAGTTCGTAATTCTCTATTCAAAATAAATTCATATTTTTTTTAATAAAAACATGCAAGATCAAATATTTGAATCGAGTTACCATTGGTCTTCAAAATCAGCTAAACAAATTTCAAAATATGTTGATTCCCGTTCATGGTTTGCGTCTCCTAACCATCAAAGACCCAATTTCAAATAGGTACCAAAACTAAACATACAACTGGTTATGCAGATTAGCTTAAAAACATTATAGAACATAACACTTACATTCTAAAGAACATTCTAAAGTAAACACAACTATATGTTCAATATGCTAAACCGTTCATATCACATGGCTAGGAGAACAGAAAGTCTCAGAGCAGTATAGTTCACACATCATTTTGTGCGGCATCATCCCGAGTAGCTTACTCTTTTGTAGTTTATCATTACTTGATATAACTTTGTGGTTACTGTCGTTACTTGTTACTTCAGGGGGATAACAAAGTTGAAGGTCCGCAATTACGCAATTTTTTGAATTCAAATTGTTTTAATGTATGCTTGAAAGGGGAGTAAATCGCAAAATCTCATAAAAATATTGTTTGTTCTTATTGTTTGTTTTTGTTTTTATAAAAAAACATTATAGAAAAACAAAAGGCCGTAAATAATTCTTGATTTCTTAAACTTCTGAGTTGTTAAGCATAGGCAACTTTTCGCTTCTATGGTCTAGCAAGAGCCGGATAGACCTACCCTATGAGCTACCTATCTTCTAGAAGTTAGAAAATGAGTGTTCATCATTCTAGAAAGAATGTTGTGTGAGAAGTTAAAAATATAAGGAGAGTTTGAGTGTAGAGCCTGAGATAGGATCAAAAGATAACATAAGATCCTTACCGAACCGTATGGTAGCCACATGTACTAATAATCTTCATATGTTGATACTGGTATTGAGGAAGACCATAGACCCAACGATGCAATGCACTAACCATAGCTGGCTACTCAATCATTTCTTAACAAATGACTGTGTCAACTTCACGTGGAAATTTTAGCATATACACTATTGACATTACACTTTAAGATTGTTGAATTGAAAATAGGACAAGTACTTTGGTCCCCGACTTCTTTCGGGCACTAATTAAGTCTAGAGCCAATAACAAAATCATTTAATTTCTTTTTCTAGGACACTGAGAAAATAAAATGTTTGTCTTCGTGGCAGACATAAAACATCTTGAGTAATATTTCTATAATGTTTATAGTGATACATGGAGATCTTAACAGTGAAACATTCTTGTCCGATGCTCAAGATCAAATGCTCTCATCAAAAAATAGAGATGATCAAGGTTGCAAATTATGAAAATTCTAAGGATGTCGTTGCAAATTTTGAAGTCGTGTTAATCATTAAAAAAATATTTTGCAATTGGTAAGAATGTTAGATTCTAATTATTGTTTTCTGGTAGTTAGTAAATATTGTGTGTGATACGAACACTAAGAGGGGATGTTAGTTCCTAATTGTATTCAAATTAATATTTTACTTTATTATTGTTAACTTCTCTATTAGTTATAATAGATGTTCTAAGCTTATCATGTAAATACAAATATAGGGTAAAATATGACAATATGACTAGGTGTATAAGTTCATACTAGTTAAGCGCCCCGTGTATCAACACGGGATGATATAAGTCAATTTTAAATTTATATAATTTTAAATAATACTAACACGTATAATAAAAATAATTACAAAGTATAGACAGGAAAATAAAATCTCGTAAGAAATGAATAACCATTACAGAATTTTGAAATTCATAAAAAATATTATGAGTAGATTTCTGTAAAATCTCTTTATAAACAATATTCATGGTTTTATTAGTAGGGTTCGCAAATTAAAACTTTAACCCCTACTTACTCTTCACTCGAGAAACCATCACATATAATTGTCCATGAGCGAAAACGTGTATTTTCAATACTTTTTATAAATATTCTTTATAAGAAATATAAAGTTACATTACACGTCTAAAAGTTTTTAGTATAATATTAATGTGTTTCTCATGATGAAGCTTTATCCCGACATTCTAAAGACATAGCTATAATATTTTTGTTGATATTATAATATTAAGTGCGTTAAAGACATTTTTATTAGCCAATTAAATATCTGAATCTTTGAAATTGTAAACTAAATTTATTAAAAATTAGATAGTGATGACATCAATCTAAGTATACGCAAATTCGATCACATAAAAATAAGATTATAACATAGAATAGATTATGTCAACCACGTAATTATCTAACTATTTTCAATTTTTAAATTTTTTTTTGAATATAGAAGGTTGTGATTGATGGAGCCTTTTTTATAAGAGATGATGACATCATCATCCCTTTTCTTTTAATAATATTATAAGATGTATTGATTGTAACTTTATTCGATATTGATCATTTAAATCAATAGTCAATATGGATTCATTTAACAATATAAATAAATTAGCATAGTATTTGCGTATTGCGGCCGTGGCAAATAATTTGTATTTGATAATATGCTTTCAATAATGTAAGTGTATTGTATTTATGAAATATTGTAACAGATACATTATTTCGACAAAATACATGTTTTCTTTGTTTTCTCTCCTTTTTCTATTTTATTTATTTCTAGATTTTGTCATCAACCCTTTTATTTGTTTTTAAAGTAGTTTTATAAAAAAAAACAAAAAAGATAAGAAAAAACATACCTAATTATGTTTAATTAATGCGTTGCTTTGAGTTAATTAGTGAGATGATAACTATTGCTTCGAGTATTTGTATTATTTACATAAAGACATGTAGTACTTAAAATCAAGTAGTCTTTTATAAGGGAGAATGTTAAATTTATAATATATTAAATCTTTCCAATTTTATAAGGAAAGTTACGAAAGAAAATAATCTAAAATACTTTCTTTTCTCATTGAAAACTTGAAAACACAACAAAAATTCATTTTTCATCATAAATTTCTCTCTATTTTTTTAGGGTTAAAATCATCTTATGTTGTGGTTGAATATGACCCATCATGTTCTCTTATAAGTATGAGATGGAGTCCTTATTCTAAATCAAGAATGAGTCCCTTTGTAGGTTCTACTTTAATGTTTGTAAGAGAACATAATGTTAACTCATGTTTAACTTCATAAGGGAATCTTAATTAACCAATTTTTTTAATATGATGGTTATAATTTAAAATTACGTTTTCACATTAAAGGATAATATAGTCTCTTTGTAATCAGATTTGAAAGTCAATTTACCACTTTCAAAAGAATCAAAATAGAAGTACAGCTATAACCTTGATCTGCGTCTCCACTCTCCATTGCAAGGCCTACTCATTTAAGCCTCCACCACGAGCAGCCACCTCCACCACAACGTCTACCGTCATCATCCACTGAACATCGACCGGACTCTCTCACCCACAATGACGGCCATGACTCATATATCCACCGTCATTGCCATCTTCAGCTCACCCTAATTTTTGTTGCCGACTCACTCCACGACTTCCATTACCTCTACACTTCCTCTCTGCTCAGCCATTTCCCGATCGAATTAAAGAGACTCAACTTCTCTCTGATCTACCCTCACCGACCCGATTTACGCTCACTGACCTATGATTCTACAAGTTTTAATATTCCGGCATCTAACTACCTCGGAACTACGCTCACTACCACAACCTTACCCATGCTCACATTTTTGTCCTAGATTTTGTTTAACAGGTGACGATAATTTGGATTTTATCAAACCAGCCTAAATTTTATGGTATTAAGATGTTGAAACTATTTTACATTTTGAGGTTACCAGTTTATTTATGTTTGTGCAGTTCTATTTAGCTTTGAGGCAACCGTTTCACATAAAAATACGAAATTTACATACAGGCCGGAGGTCATTTTGATCTAGTGTAGAGTTGATTTACATTGTTTATAATTGTTTTAAATGATTGCGGTGGTTTATTTTTGTGTAAATAGTAGTTTTTGTATCTGTATTGGCTATATTCTTTGTATAAGCTAATCTTTGAAAGAGGAATGATTGAAGTTTATTTTTGGTTTGTGTTTCACATGTGAAACACTACTGTTGAATTTTCATAGAATTTCACATGAGAAAACTAAAAAGTGTAGTTAAACAACCATGTTAGAAAACATTTAAATGACTGAAATGTGTCTGAGGATAAAATTCTTATTAATATGTTTTAAATTTTTTGATTCTATAATCATTAATTTTAAAAATATATATTAATAAAAAAGTTAATTTGATAACCATTTATATTGAGAGGACTGCGAAAATCAATTTGAGCTGTCCACTATTCTCTCATTTACGGCCTGTTCTCGAGTTTTTAAACGAAGGGAAGGGAAAGAAGGGGAAGGATGGAAAGAAGGGGAAGGATGGAAAGGAAAGGGAAGGATAAAAAAAACTTCCCCTCCCAATCATCCCAAAAGTGAGGGGGAAGTTTTTACACACAAAAATGCTAAAATTGCCCCTCCCAACTCTTTCCTTCCTCTCCTAAAAAAACTCAATAACACAGTTTCCCCTCTCCTTTCTTCCCTTCCCCTCCTTAAATTAACTCGAGAACAATAAATTAATGTCATCACCCACCTATGAATTCATCATATCTACCCTGCAACACTTCATCCCCCCCCCCCCCCCCCCCATCTACATTTATGAATTCCACTTATCAAATCAAAGACTAAGATTAATTTTCGCAGTACTCACACTAATATTAATTCTCAAATTAATGCACATTCTCCTATATATCTAGAAAGTAGGAAAGTTGCTTGTTTGGAATTTTGGATTAAGAAAATGCGGCGTTTGGCATCATATTATTCTAATTTCCAATTTTACCTTTCTCGTATATACTAGGGGTGATAATTATCAACATGACACGAACCTGAAACAAATATAAACGGGTTTGGGTTCAGCATAAACGGGACCGGGTCGTTTTTGGTTTGACCCACCAACACGTACAAATAAAGGGGTCGTGATCGGGTTAGCTTGCGAGTTCGTGGGTCGAACCGCCAACCCATATTTTTTGATAATTTTTATTTTCTATTTATACTTATATTTTTCATATTTGATTCTTGTGCTTTTATCTTATTTTATTAGTCCCCGTAAACCTATCATAAACAAATTCATCCCTTGCCCGTTGTTCCTTCGTCATTTTAAACTATTGAAAGTAGACATTATCGAATTATTAATGTTTCATCACTTGTAGCTTAATTTTTTTTAAATCAAGTTTTTGTATTTAGATTAAATCTAGGTATGGTTGAACTTTTTTTGTATTTTGCATTTAAATTATGTATTTTGACAAACAAGGGATAGAATTAGTAAACCTGAACCCATTGACCCGCCAACCCATTTATGACCGTGAACCCGTTTACGACCCGCCATCCCACAAATGACTTGTGAACCCGCCAACCCGTATATTTAAATGGGTTACGTGGGTCGTGTTGTGTTTCAACTTATACGAATTTGTGTCACACACCTTAACACGAATAATTATACGGGTCCTGTTCGTGTCCAACGACCTGCCAACCCGAACACATGTGGTGCCCCAAGTATATTGTAATAAGTGTTTTTAATCAAGAGTAAATGCCTTAAAAATTAACCATCAACTTCCTACTTTACTCATATTATAATAGTAAGTGTGGATAAACTCTATACTAGAAATTGGAGTGAATAGAGATCGATGGTTATTTGTACCTTGTTTGTAAGAGAGAGATATATTATTTGTAAGCTAAAAAGGAGAAGTTTGTAAGGGTTATCTCTACCTTCAAATAATCCCTCAAGGTGTCATGGTCAATCATTCCAAGTCTTAAACCGACCATCTAATCTGATTTATAACTCTGATATTATCCATTATCACTACACAACATCTAATACTAGTTTCGTACATTCATCTCTTAATCATTGTTATACATGGCGGCCTGGGCAACCGATATATCTCCACCTAGGCGGGTATCGACGGCCAACCGTCCTACAAATCCTATCGGTCAAAAAAATCTGGCATGGTCAAAGTCGGTCAAAATCAGACCTTGGCGGTCAATAGAAAAGGTGATTTTATTAAAAAAAAATTAGAGTTTACCATACGTGAAGACTCAACAACTCCGGCAAAGAAATTAGGGTTTACGTAACACTGTACTTTTAAACATATATTATATAGCACGCGGAAGCTAATTACATATAATTACTTTTGAAATACATAATAAATATAAACATTTGATCTTGTTTTATATACAAAACAACTACAGTGTTAATTTCCAAAACAGACTCTAATCAAAATCTTTGACATCAGAGTTATGGTCGGTCCAAAATCTCAGTCTTCATTATCCACAAACTCACCACGGAGTATCTGCAAAACAATCTAGTGGGAAATTAGCACAAAGCTAAGTGAGGAAACAAATATCTAATCACATATACAAGGCAAACATGCCCAAAACACAAGGCTAATAAATCAAGGAGAACCGGCGGAGTTGCAACCACCTACAACCAAGGTCGGCCAAAACCAAGGTTTACCGATGGCCCAGTTACATGGACAACAATATTAGCACCCTTGAAATACAACATTTGCAAAGCAAGCTGTGTGGTAATACTATATATCCCTAAACCAGACCCAGCCAAAAATCCGCCACGCTGATCTCCAAAGGTAACATGTATACATATTCAAATCAAGACATACAGTCCTATGAGCAAGTAACAATAGGATATCATATCCTGTATATCAATAGATATAAATCCACTCACCAAAGCTTGCACAGTTCAGCACTCAGGAATCTATATCACTGAGTCTTCTCAGTTCCTGAGAACAAGTGAACACAAGTCATTATTTAATTCACAATACTGATTCATAATAAATAACGTGTTTATTCATACATCACATGTATATACTCATATCACAGATATACATTTAAATTAAGTACATAATATCTGAATTTGTCAAAGAAACCCTTAAGAATTCCAAATTCCAAATGTATGATACGAAATTGTCATAATTCCAAATCCATATTGTAATTCCGATCAAGCAAAGGCATTCCATACAGTTTGTATTAATTCCGGATAAACCCTTTTTCCGATCAAAGTCCAATTCCGAGAAAATAAACAATTCCGATAAACATCAATTCCGATGAAATCATACTTAGATTCCGAGCATAGGCATATTCCGATCGAATTAGAATTCCGAGTAAATATTAATTCCGATCCATAGTCCTTAATTCCGATCATATCAATTTCCGATCAAAGAGTTAGGGC
Organism: Pulicaria dysenterica; assembly: GCA_947179395.2. Classification (NCBI taxonomy): domain Eukaryota; kingdom Viridiplantae; phylum Streptophyta; class Magnoliopsida; order Asterales; family Asteraceae; genus Pulicaria; species Pulicaria dysenterica. The sequence continues at coordinate 84,472,805 of OX359290.1, forward strand.
ATATGATCAATTCCGAGTAGAATGTCCAATTCCGAGTAAATCCAAATCCGATCAAATCAATTCCGATAAAAGTGTTGGGGCAAACAGTTCATCTAATCGGAAATCACATAATTCCTATCCATTTGCTCGGATTTCAACATCCATTCCGATCATAGAGGTCGGAATTCACCAATTCCACCTAATTCAAACCTCAATTCCGACCTATTCAAGTGTTCATGTCAGTTTTCGATTCCTAACTCAATTCCTTACTGATTTTAATCATGCAAGTGTTCTAAGTTTCCAGAAATCATTCTAATCATATTATGAACATAATCTATCATTCAATTCTAACATGCAATACAACCTAGGATCATAATTTTTATCAAGCATCATTCGGAATTTATATAAAACTCATAAATCCGAATATAAACATAATTAATCAATCAATTTAGCTAACCTTGTGAATTAGAAATGGCAGAATCAAATCAATTAATCCAATATTTGTGAAATAAAAAGATGATTTCTCTTCTTCCTTACGTTCTTCGGCCGAGAGCAACAACACACAAACACACACTATCACACTTTGTTAATTTCATGTAATGGTAATTGTGGGTAGTGACCAAGTTATGTGGTAATTAGGTGTCCAAACGAGACACCTCATTAATCCACTATCTCATTTAATTATATTTTCTAATAAATAATTAAATAAAGTAACACAGTTAAATCTCATATAACACATATTATCAATTAATTCACATAATTAAAATATGAATCACAAGATCAACATCTTAATTACCTTAGTTAATCTAGGCCGGTTAAGAGGGTGTTACAAATCTACCCCCCCTTAAGAAGATTCCGTCCTCGGAATCTCTTCACACTCAAACAAAGAGGGATAACGGCTCCTCATGTCAGCTTCGGTCTCCCAAGTCAAGTCTGAACCCAAACTATGCTTCCACCTGACTAAAACCATCGGTATCTGCTTCTTTCTCAGTTTTGTTACCTTGCGATCAAGTAACTCAACTGGTTCCTCAATAAGCTTTTGATTAGTATTCACCCGTAGATCTTGTATCGGAAGAATCTGAGTTTGATCTTCTACATTGCACTTGCGTAGATAACATATGTTGAAAGTGTCGTGAATACCCGCAAATTCATCTGGAAGATCTAAGGCAACTGTCTGATCGTTTACTAGCCGTCTGATTCTGAAAGGACCAATGTAACGGGGAGCCAACTTCCCGCGTTTGCCAAAACAAATTACCCCTTTCCACGGAGAGACTTTCAAGTAGACCAATTCCCTTTCGACAAACGACACCGGTCGACGACGTGGATCAGCGTACATTTTCTGTCGATCTCTCGCAGCTTTTAACTTCTCTCGGGCAACTGCTACCTTATCAGCTGTAATTTGCACTATATCAGGCCCTGCAAATTGCTTTTCCCCAGCCTCTAAGCAACAAGTCGGAGTTCTACAAGGACGACCATACAACATCTCATACGGTGGCATACCGATACTGGAGTGATAAGAATTATTGTAAGCAAATTCAACCAGTGGCAGATGGGAATCCCATGAACCCCCAAACTCTAATACACATGCTCGAAGCATATCTTCTAAAGTCTGAATGGTTCTCTCTGACTGACCATATGTCTGTGGGTGATAAGCTGTACTCAAATTAACCCTAGACCCCAATTCCTGTTGTAGTATGTTCCAGAAGTTAGATACAAATCTCGAGTCTCGATCTGAAACAATAGATAACGGAACTCCATGTCTTGATACTATCTCATCAATATACAGTTGTGCCAATTTACTCAAATAAGTAGTTTCAGCTGTAGCAATAAAATGTGCACTCTTGGTCAATCTATCAACAATAACCCAAATCATATCATGACCCCTCTGAGTTTGTGGAAGTTTAGTTACAAAATCCATCATAATATGATCCCACTTTCATTCAGGTATTTCTAACTGTTTCAACGATCCGTACGGTTTCTGATGTTCAGCTTTAACTTGTGCACATATATGACATGTCTCAACAAATCGAGCGATATCCATTTTCATTGCCGGCCACCAATAACGAGTCCTTAAATCATGATACATCTTCGTACTACCTGGATGTATTGACAATCTGGATTTGTGAGCCTCATTTAAAATTAATTCTCTCAAATTACCAAACTTCGGTACCCAAACGCGTGTATGATAAACCCTCAAACCATGTGAATCAGTAGTTAACTCATGTTGTCGTTTAACCATCAGTTTATCTTTCAAATTTTCATCCTTCAAAGCTTCAAGCTGAGTAGCCAAAAATTGATCCACTAAATCAGACTTGATTTCTAATCGCATAAATTTCACTGTATCCGAAGATCCCTTCCGACTGAGTGCATCTGCAACTACATTAGCTTTACTCGGATGATACTGAATATCACAATCATAATCCTTGATCAGTTCTAACCAACGACGTTGTCTCATGTTCAATTCTTTCTGAGTAAACACATACTGAAGGCTCTTGTGATCAGTGCAAATCGTGCACTTGGTTCAATACAGATAATGTCTCCACAGTTTCAGAGCAAATACTACTGCTGCTAACTCCAAATCATGAGTCGGGTAATTACGTTCATTCGGTTTCAACTGTCTTGAAGCATAAGCAATTACTTTACCCCTCTGCATCAGAACACATCCCAAACCGGCGTGAGAAGCATCGCAGTAAACTACAAAGTCTTCCGAACCCTCAGGTAAAGAAAGAATAGGAGCTTGACATAACAATTGTTTCAATGTCTGGAAAGCATCTTCCTGAGCTGGACCCCATTGGAATGGTACATCCTTTCTAGTCAACTTGGCCAATGGACCGGCAAGCTTAGAAAAATCCTTAATAAATCTGCGGTAATAACCCGCCAATCCAAGAAAACTCTTTATCTCAGTTGGTGTTTTCGGAGCACTCCAATTCATCACCGCCTCAATCTTGGACGGATATACCTTAATACCCTCTTGACAAATTACATGCCCTAGAAATTGAAATTCACGTAACCAAAATTCACATTTCAAAAACTTGGCATATAACTTGTGTTGCTTAAGAATCTCCAAAACTTGTCTCAGATGTCGATCATGCTCATCCTCTGTCTTAGAATACACCAAGATATCGTCGATAAACACAATAACAAACTTGTCCAAGAAAGGTCGGCAGACGCGATTCATAAAATCCATAAATACAGCAGGAGCGTTTGTTAAACCAAATGGCATCACCAAGAATTCATAATGACCATATCGAGTACGGAAAGCAGTCTTTGGTATATCCTCCTCTGCTACCCTGACCTGGTGATATCCTGATCTCAGATCAATCTTTGAAAAGTATGAAGCCCCTTGTAACTGATCAAACAAATCATCGATTCTGGGCAACGGATACTTGTTCTTGATGGTTCTCTTGTTCAGATCCCTGTAATCAATACACATTCGAAGAGTTCCATCTTTATTCTTAACAAATAATACTGGTGCACCCCACGGCGAGGAACTCGGATGGATAAACCCCTTGTCCAGTAGTTCCTGAATCTGAGTCATCATCTCTCGGATCTCTGATAGATCCAAACGATACGGAACTTTCGCAATATGTGTGGTACCAGGTATTAGATCTATTTTATATTCAACATCTCTCACAGGAGGCAATCCTGGCAGATCATCTGGGAAAACTTCCGGATATTCGGAGACCACACGAACATCGGTAACAGGTTTCTTATCTTTCTTTGCATCAATTGCGTACGCTAGAAAAGACGCACATCCTTTGGCTAGAGATTTTTTAGCCTTCATATACGAGATGATTGGAAAGGAAGAAGAAGATCTATCCCCACGAGCCACGATATGTGACCCGTCAGCCAAATGAATAGTAATCAGTTTCTTATGGCACTGGATACTAGCTCTATGGTGACTTAACCAATCCATGCCTAATACTAAATCAAACCCCGGTATAGGCATCAGTAAACAGTCTACGGGCAAACTAGTACCATCAATGTCTATTGATACCCCAGTCACAGAAGAAGTTACAGGAACTACTTTACCATATGTTATCTCTACTTCTAAAGGGGTAGTAATCACAGTGGCAGGTAATTTCAATTTATTACACAAGGATACAGACATGAAGGATCTATTTGCACCAGAGTCAAATAACACACGGGCAGGAACAGAATTAACAATAAACATACCTGTGATAACATCGTTGTTTTCAGCAGCCTCAGTAACAGTCATCTTAAAGGTTCTCCCTTCCGTAGAAGGTGTTGCCTTTCGCTTCTGACCTGCAGAAGACGATCCCCCGACATTGGCTACCCCCCTGCCCCGTCCCTGTCGATCTTTGTTTTGTACAAGCTCCAGACCGGTGACCCTCCTCATGACAGTTCCAGCAAACATTGGTCTTGAACCGACATGCAGATGGCTCGTGACCAAACTCCCCACATCTTATGCACTTTTTCGTTTGAGGTGTGCATGGACCTGTGTGCCGAGACTTGCAAGGTCCACACCAAGGTTTATTCTGATAAGATCCCGAACCCTTAGATTTCTGATCTCCCTTATGTTGATTTCCTTGCCACTTACCTTTGTTTCCACCATGATTCCCTCCAGATTTGTGAGATAAACCTTTCTCACGGTTCATTCTTTCTCGGGCTCTCACATCACCCTCTGCTGCTCGTGCAAGCATAAAAGCCTGTACCAAAGATGTTGCCATCCGGGTGATACCCCGATACTCTGGCAACAGTGCCTGAACAAAGTGATATATCTGTGATGGTTCAACTGGTACCCACTGCTTAGCAAACCTCAACTTTTCATTAAACTTTGAAATCAATTCATCTACTGACATCTTGTCATCCTGAGCCAGATCTAAAAATTCCCGCTTCACGCTTCACTTTAGACAAATCGTAAGTATTGCAGAACTATTCACAAAATTTGGCTTGAAATTGTTCCCAAGTTATAGAGTTTACAACCTCCCTGGATAGATGAGCCATTAAAGAATCCGACCAGGTTGCAGCTTGACTCTTCAGTCTCTTTGTTGCAAACTTAACCCTATCAGATTCATCACAATTACAGGTATCCAATGCCTTGACCATTTCTCTCAGCCAGTTCAAAGTATCTGTAGGATTAGAACTTCCGGAATACTCAGGTGGCTGACAATCCATGAAATCCTTGTATTTCCCTTTCGGTTTAAAGCCTCCTTGAGTTGGGTACCAAGGAATGAAAAAGTTCTGCTGTTGGGGTTGGTAAGGCTGAGTCACTCGTGGCATTGACACAAAGGGTAAGGTTCCAAAAGGTGTCGATACTGGGTTGAATGGTACAGCAGAGTAAACAGGAAGTGGTATAGACTGAGTAAACATAGCTGATTCTCTAGGCATATGGATAGTCTGGGTTTGTTGTGAGGACTGAGTTTACTACTATTGTTGTTCCAACTCTTGAACCCGATCCCTCTAAGTTTGCAGAGTATCTTCCAACTACAACACATAGTCTTGCTGACCAGACTCACCGTTGTGAGAAGTACCAGCTCTGTTGTGTTGTTCATTAGCTTCGGTGGAGGATTGATTGTTGTTCCTTCTGGGGGACGCAGGGGTAGTTGTCCGGTTCACGTTATCAGCCATATCTATTATATACACAACATCTCACCAGTTGTTAGATATAATCCGTTAGTATCACACACTAATGATCCTCAAAGCTACACTACTAATTACCCATCCTGGGAATACTGGACTGACCAGAGCCTCGGTTCGAGTATTGCACAAATCATTCTTTTAAATCCTCAAACCAGGGCTCTGATACCAATTTGTAACACTATACCTTTAAACATATATTATATAGCACGCGGAAGCTAATTACATATAATTACTTTTGAAATACATAATAAATATAAACATTTGATCTTGTTTTATATACAAAACAACTACAGTGTTAATTTCCAAAACAGGCTCTAATCAAAATCTTTGACATCACAGTTACAGTCAGTCCAAAATCTCAGTCTTCATTATCCACAAACTCACCACGGAGTATCTGTAAAACAATCTAGTGGGAAATTAGCACAAAGCTAAGTGAGGGAACAAATATCTAATCACATATACAAGGCAAACATGCCCAAAACACAAGGCTCATAAATCAAGGAGAACCGGCGGTGTTGCAACCACCTACAACCAAGGTCAGCCAAAACCAAGGTATACCGATGGCCCAGTTACATGGACAACAATATTAGCACCCTTGAAATACAACATATGCAAAGCAAGCTGTGTGCTAATACTATATATCCCTAAACCAGACCAAGCCGAAAATCCGCCACACTGATCTCCAAAGGTAACATGTATACATATTCAAATCAAGACATACAGTCCTATGAGCAAGTAACAATAGGATATCATATCCTGTATATCAATAGATATAAATCCACTCACCAAAGCTTGCACAGTTCAGCACTCAGGAATCTATATCACTGAGTCTTCTCAGTTCCTGAGATCAAGTGAACACAAGTCAGTATTTAATTCACAATACTGATTCATAATAAATAACGTGTTTATTCATACATCACATGTATATACTCATATCACAGATATACATTTAAATTCAGTACATAATATCTGAATTTGTCAAAGAAACCCTTAAGAATTCCAAATTCCAAATGTATGATACGAAATTGTCATAATTCCAAATCCATATTGTAATTCCGATCAAGCAAAGGCATTCCATACAGTTTGTATTAATTCCGGATAAACCCTTTTTCCGATCAAAGTCCAATTCCGAGAAAAAAAACAATTCCGATAAACATCAATTCCGATGAAATCATACTTAGATTCCGAGCATAGGCATATTCCGATCGAATTAGAAGTCCGAGTAAATATTAATTCCGATCCATAGTCCTTAATTCTGATCATATCAATTTCCGATCAAAGAGTTAGGGCATATGATCAATTCCGAGTAGAATGTCCAATTCCGAGTAAATCCAAATCCGATCAAATCAATTCCGATAAAAGTGTTGGGGCAAACAGTTCATCTAATCGGAAATCACATAATTCCTATCCATTTGCTCGGATTTCAACATCCATTCCGATCATAGTGGTCGGAAGTCACCAATTCCGCCTAATTCAAACCTCAATTCCGACCCATTCAAGTGTTCATGTCAATTTTCGATTCCTAACTCAATTTCTTACTGATTTTAAGCATGCAAGTGTTCTAAGTTTCCAGAAATCATTCTAATCATATTATGAACATAATCTATCATTCAATTCTAACATGCAATACAACCTAGGATCATAATTTTTATCAAGCATCATTCGGAATTTATATAAAACTCATAAATCCGAATTTAAACATAATTAATCAATCAATTTAGCTAACCTTGTGAATTAGAAATGGCAGAATCAAATCAATTAATCCAATGTTTGTGAAATAAAAAGATGATTTCTCTTCTTCCTTCCTTTCTTCAGCCGAGAGCAATAACACTCAAACACACACTATCACACTTTGTTAATTGCATGTAATGGTAATTGTGGGTGGTGACCAAGTTATGTGGTAATTAGGTGTCCAAATGAGACACCTCATTAATCCACTATCTCATTTAATTATATTTTCTAATAAATAATTAAATAAAGTAACACAATTAAATCTCATATAACACATATTATCAATTAATTCACATAATTAAAATATGAATCACAAGATCAATATCTTAATTACCTTAGTTAATCTAGGCCGGTTAAGAGGGTGTTACAGTTTACCTTAGCGGTCTACTTGCCTCTCTTCTGATCGTACTCGCAAACTCCACAGCTCCGGTGAATACTCGATTCCACATCTCCGATGTAGGTGCGACTATGGCGAAGAAATCTCCTTGAAGGAGCTGCTTGAATTCGCTACCGAGTGCTAAATTGCTCCGATTCCATTTTGAAATTAAGAAGAGGCTATGTCTATTTAATTAGGGTTGCTAGTATTATTAAACTTTATGGTTAAATGAATTTTATAACCTCTTATCTTATATTAATTAATCCTTTCTATTTAATTACTAACTATCTCCATTTCGCTCTTACTTAATTACTAAATCATCATTGAAGTACTTCATAATTTTATATTATTTAACTTTTATGGTTAAAACCTAAAGTAACTATAGATGTATGGTTTTTATTTTTCAAGTTTGTTAAATTTTTATGGTAATTGACTTACTTTATTATGATATTGCAAATATTTAGCTTTTCCAAAATAAATTCCCTTAGAATTTAGGGTACATGCCGAAAAAAAAAGATTAATCAACAATCAAGCAAAGGAATTAACATTATTCAAGCAAAGGAATTAACATTATTCAACCAATTGAATATTCACACTTAGACATATGGTTACTGTCTAACAACATAAATCCAAAAGCCCAAAGATTAAACCTATACGAATGGATTTCGCAACCAGATCACATTTCTAAATCGGATCTTCAGTCCTCGACTAGGAATTCATGAAGAATACTCAAATACATACAAGGGGTTTGGAAAAACGAAATATACACTATTCCAAGGAAGCATAAAAAGATAGATATGATTTGGAACCAATCGGAAAAGAAAACATGTTACCGGATTAGCCGAGACGAAGGATTAGGTTCTTGAGGCTTGTCCATCTTCAGGATCTTCAAAGCCAAACCTAGGGTGCCCTAGAAGCAACCCTTGGTCGGCCTTTAAGAGGATCCAATGAACCTCAAAGGATGGAATCAAGAGTTCATGCTTCTACTGGGTTATAATTGTCAGTTCCTATGCTAAAATACAAGGGAACAAGCTTCTCGTCCTTAAGAAATCGTAGAATAGCGTATATGAATCCTAGGATGGTCTCCCTTTGGTAGATAGACGGAAAACAGACAATTTATATTTTTCGAGGTGCTCGATGCGCTTCAATTTAAAACTCACGCACCGAGCAACTTTGGAGTTCCGGACTTTTCACTTTTTGAACATCTATGTTGGTTGTTATCTTCTCTTCAATATTTTAGTGCTTTAACCATTTTCTGGAAATATTCATGGTGCTCACCCTCCGAGACTTGCGCACAAAGCAACTATAAAATTTCCCATATCACTTTTTTAGCTCCAGGGTTTGTAAGTTTCTCCAAAAAATCAAATATCACTCTATTTATGACGAGTTGTACAAATTAAAATATAACATGATATTATACAACTAGTTTAAATGTCTGTGTGTAAACAGATCGGTAACTATAAGTGAAAGTATAAATTTTTATTGGCTTAGCTAAATATATTATTGTTTTGTATGAAAGAAAGATAAGTGTAATCCAAGTATTTCTTAAAAATTAATAATTTTATATTATTGTTTTATATTAAATTATTTTATTTGAGTATTTGTTATTAATTTAAAGTTATACTTGAATTGTAAGTTTGAGTAATTAATATTTGTATATTATTTAAAGTTATTTGATAATTAATCAAATTATTAAGTTTGAATTGATTATTGATATTTAAGTATTAAGATTAGAATAATTAATGTTATCTTTTTCACGTGTATTGATCTAAGAATTATATTCAACGTGTATTTATTTATGTTATTTGAAAATTTAAATAATATATTTAACTAACTATCTTATCTTTTATTGGAATTAAATTTAAAAATTGCGTTTTTAACTCTGACTATTTAAAATCAAAATTAGACTTTTAATTTTGTTCAAATAAATATTATAATTTAATTTTGATTAAATAAATGGCTAGGATCTTATAGTTAAATTGCTAAATTTAGTCTTTCATATATATTAGAAAGATTATTATTAAAAATGTTAAACTTAATTTTTTTAATATATCCATATGAAGTACTCAAGCTTTTAAACATTCATAGGTCACATTTATAAAAATTATGACCACAATGCAACCTCAATTGGTTTGTCGTCTTAGCCAAGTCGTACTTGAAATCGCTTCTAATGATCACTTTGGGATTCATAAATCAAATTATTAAACGTCCAAAATATGCAATAACACGCACGGTCAAATTATTAAACTTCAAACTATTACCTAATTAATACTAACACGGTCATCATATAATTATCGTTCAATTTTTTGCATGAATACCATGCGATTACGAACAATATTCCTTTATTATTCTATAGTACGTGTTGCATCACTTCTCCTGATTTCTACAAACATCAATTTGCATAAATAGTTTACTTTATGTAATAACACAAGTTGGGAGAATCCACTCATTAAATATGTACCAGTTCGACCAACTTCATTAGTCTTTACCTAAACTAGATATATATTATGGGTAGCCAGGCCGGTAGGTATGCATGCATCCAATGTCTTATAAGTTATAAGTTTATTAAAGGGATACTGCTTCAGATTCTTATCCATAGTCTATAACTAGCATTTTTGACTTCGTTTACTTTCCTTTTGCTCACTCAGTTTCAAACGTCTTAAGCACTCTGGCCATGCATGCATGGATCTTTCATGTTTGATAATGTTGATTACAAACGTTTGTAATCTACTGGACCAAGGAAAGTTAAGTTTCATATACATATGCATTCTAAAGTGAAGTAGTAGAACTAAAGTGAGATAAGATGCATGGATCCCTTAATTAATTTGATTTTCATGATGATTGCGCGCACTAACCAACAAACATTGATCCAATTTGAATGTAGTGAAAGCACTAGTAAGACACGATTTGGGGTTACTGCATCACCAAGTCGATGGCTTAATTCTTGCTGATCATTGCCCGATACAAACGTCATATTCTTCTTTAAAAAATTGGTTACAGGGGTTGCAATCTTCAAAAAGTCTCAAATCAATCTATAGTAATAATCCGTAAGACCAAGAAAATTTCTAATTTTAAAGGGACTCGTTAGGGTTCTCACTTTATAACCGCCTCTATGATTCGGTCATGGATGTCATCTTTGTTAATCATATGATCTAGGAATTGCACCTTCTAATTAATTTAATTAACATATATAGAGCTTCTCTTGTCTAATAATTTTAAGGACCTTATGTAGATGATGCTCATTCACCTATTGGGATTTATTGTTGGAACTTAATGGTTTAATGTAGCAAAAGTTTAGCCATGTTAAGCATATTGGATGGATAACATTGGATGGATTCTGTTAATAACCATCAAAATGTAATTATGTAATTAACTATTTACTTAGTATAAGGAATAAGTTTGGCTGTAGATAACATTGGATGGATTCTGTTAATAACCATCAAAATGCCAAACAGACCGTTGACAGTTTATGTTAGGATGTTTTTGGCGAGAACAACCGCCAACCATCATCCCTATATATATGTATGTAAGAACAAAGCATAGAGTGTTCGATTCCTGTTTCAATTGTGTTCTTATCTTCTGTATTTCATAAGTATATTCGATATACACACACACCATTATAAACTGTGAGAATGAAGAACTTACGTGTGTTTCAAAATGAGGATCAAGGGAGTCGAAAACAAACATTTATAATACGTATTATCGTATTAACAATGACTGATTCGTCTAACATGAATGGCCATATATATCCAATTCATTAATCAGTCATTATAACATTAGGCATAACTATAGATTCAAATTAAATATAGTGGCAAAATGTTTAATTAACAATAATATCTTCTTACGATATTAATATACTAATTCTTCGAAAAATACATCTAAATTAGCTCCCCGTTGGAAATATGAATAATTTTGTTAATATCTTCAAACTTTAAATTAAATATCTTCAGAATTTAGAAGTGTGATTTGTCATATATATATATATATATATATATATATATATATATATATATATATATATATATATATATATATATATAAAGGATCTTTTGCGAACACCTTGTCAAATGCGAACGGTGCGAACGGCGTAAACATGTAATTTACACTCCTATTTCATGAAAGTGTTTGATTTATGTATGTTGGACATTCATGGAAGTCAATAATGACCGGTGCAACATGTGATTTGCAAAAAAGAAAAAAAATTAATTTTATGAATTCACGATAGATGCAGTGATTTTTTACAGGATGCAGTGTTTTTTAGTTATTTTATATACTAGATGCAGTGTTTCACAAGATGCAGTGTTTCTATTGGATCCCACCCTATATATAGGGTAAGGATCCTTTGAAAACACCTTATAAATGAAAACAATGAGAACACTTGTTATCCGTCTGATCTAAAATGTTATCTACGGTTCAGATGCATCCAACTAAAAAAAGGTTTAAAAGGTTTAAAGTTTAAACAAACATTCCCAAAACACATTCTCGATCCCCCCAATTCCCCAAACACTCCCGATCGCCTCCTCCCCGGTGCACTCCTCATCGACCATCGCAAGGGTAACCATCGGCGCCACTACCGTTCTTCACAGCCTTACTTCACCGCCATCCTTCACTGCCATCCCGCCTCACCGCCACCATTCACTGCCATCTCGCCTCACCGCCTCGTCGCCTCATCCTTCAAAACCACCACCATCGATTAACTTCAAAACCACCACCATCGATTCCGATTTACCTCTCCTCCTCATCGCTTGCCTTCATAACAACTGCCATTGCTCAAATTTCTAACCATTAATTGAAGAGATTAGGGCTCTAATTTGTGTTACTGCATCAATTTGGGGATTAGGGCAACAGAATCAAATTTCGATTATAGAACTGCCATTGCTCGAACCAAAGTCTAACAAATGGAGCAATTTGGTAAGTTCAACCATTAAATTTCATACATTCCGTTTGTGTTTACTATATGATTGATTACTGCATATGTTTACGATTAGTACATATGATTCTCATGTAATATATTTCATCTGATAACTGTGATTACTGCATATATATGTATGATTACTACATATATATGTATGATTACTGCATATATGTGTCATTACTGCATATGCATATGAATTTGATTACTGCATATGTGTCTGATTACTGCATATGTGTGTCTGATTACTGCATATGTGTCTGATTACTGCATACATGTATCAGATTACTGCATATGAATTTGATTAGTGCATATATGTATGATTACTGCATATGTCTGATTACTGCATATGCGTGTCTGATTACTGCATACAATCAGATTACTGCATATGAATTTGATTAGTGCATATATGTATGATTACTGCATATGTGTGTCTGATTACTGCATATGTGTGTCTGATTACTGCATACATGTATCAGATTACTACATATGAATTTGATTAGTGCATATGTGTATGATTACTGCATATGTGTGTCTGATTACTGCATATGTGTGTCTGGTTTCTGCATACATGTATCAGATTACTGCATATGAATTTGATTAGTGCATATATGTATGATTACTGCATATATGTGTCTGATTACTGCATATGTGTGTCTGATTACTGCATATGAATTTGATTAGTGCATATATGTATGATTACTGCATATGTGTGTCTGATTACTGCATATGTGTGTCTGATTACTGCATATGAATTTGATTAGTGCATATATGTATGATTACTGCATATGTGTGTCTGATTACTGCATATGTGTGTCTGATTACTGCATACATGTATCAGATTACTGCATATGAATTTGATTAGTGCATATGTGTATGATTACTGCATATGTGTGTCTGATTACTACATATGTGTGTCTGATTTCTGCATACATGTATCAGATTACTGCATCTGATTCTCGTTATAATGTTTTTCACTGTCTTTACTAATATTAATTGCATCTAATGATTAATTAGATACTCCAAGGAAGAGCATGAGGCTAGCTGCATCCATATTTAAAAAAAAGCAAGAAGTGGGATCCTAGAGTTGATAGTCCTATAGAAATTGATGAAGCAGATTCAGTTGCTGTAAATAAAAATGATATTAATGAAGAAGAACCAGAACCAGTTGCTGAAAATGTAAATGTTGGACATGAAGCTGAAGCAGGTAATATATTCTTATTAATTATGTTTTAGTCATCTAAATTTAGTTCTTCCTCTTGTGCTGTTATAAAATGGGTTCATAGTTCACTCGATCCATATGCGTCCACCATATCTAATTTATATTTGCACATGGGAAATAGTTTTATTGTATCTTGTATCTTATCTAATTGATACATGCATGTGATAAAGTTTGCGAGGGTTTTGTTGTATTTTATCAAGTTTTAATTAATGCATGTAATTAGTTTGTTTTCATTTCATCTCATCAAGTTTTTAACAAGTTCTGCATATGTAGACACTGATGATGATTTCGAGAATCCGCCTCCAAAAGTACAAAAACAAAGCACACCTACCAAAAAAAGGAAAAAAAGAACTGAATCTGTTGTGTTGGTTCAAAAGAAGAAGGAAGAAAAGGATTCAAAGAGAAAAAAACAGGAAAAGAATCAGAAAGATACAACACAGAGAACAAAAACTACTTTTGAAGGAATAGTGTCAAGACAATCTCCATCAAAGATGGTTACATTGTTTTTAACAATGGATGAAAAATCTAAAAAAGTAGTAGAGTCGATGGTGAGTTGTAAGGTTGATGCAATACCGAGTAAATTAGCATATTGGATTGTTGATAACTTTGATGCATCAGCATGTGAGATGCAGTTTGGGAAAGAAAAAATTAAGATAACGAAAGAAGATGTAGAGAGAATATTGGGATTCCCAATGGGTAACATAAGTGTTAGTTCAGTTGAAAGGGCTGGAGTAGGAGAGAATAATGTAATATTAGACTGGAGGAAGCAATATCCTGTACCTACAAAAGGAAATCAGAGGATATACATTACAAATGTCATAGATATGATAAGTAAGGACAAAACGAGAGGAGATATGTTCAAATTAAACATGATTGTTCTGATAATGTCTTTATTGGGAGAAGACATAAGTTGTGGTACGGTGAATCAAAGGTTCCTTCAAAGTATAAAAAGTGTCAATGATATAAAGAATATGGACTGGTGTGGATATGTTCTTGACTGTCTACGTAGAAGTAAAGCTAACTGGAGAAGAAATGATTCTAAATGTTGGTACACGGGTCCTTTACTCTTTCTAGTGGTAGGTTAAATACATAAGCAATTTATTTATATTAATTTGAATGAGCATGGTATTCTTATTCCTTCACTAATGATTGTATAAACTTGTAGGTGTGGTTTGTTGACATGTTGAGATGCATGAACAAAAATGAGGAGAAAGTGATACCAGCGATTGAATACTGGACTTCTGAAAAACTTAGATATTGGGAAAAGAAAATGCTTTCTATGGGAGGGTTTGATAAGATGAAGCTGATGCAGGAAGTTGATAAATATTCATCAAGAGTCAACAAGAAGAAAGGACGGAAGACCCGTGTTACTTCAAAAAAGAATGTTGCAGGTAATGTTATGTTCTGCATCTAAATTAGTTTATATAGGTATATGAAAACCAATTCAGCTTCGAAAACCTTTCATATCTATAATACAGTAAATAGGAAAGATATATTAACTTGTTTTGAGAAGTTTTTATAGCAGAATATAAATTTCAATAGCATTTGATGTATTTACTACACTAATCTTGTATGATATAGCTTGTTGCATCTATATGTTCAAATACAATGTTATGAGTTTATATTTGAATATAATGTATTAAATTTGAAGATGAAGGTGATAATGGAAATGATGATTGTGATGTCGGTGATGAGGAATGTGATGGTGGAGATGACAATAATGGCACGGGTGATTATGAAGACATGGCAGCATTACACGATTCGTTTGAGATGGAATACAACGTGACTCAAAATGAGTTCACCGAAGAGGCAAGTAAAAATTGACAAATTCTAAATTTTTATACATTATTATATCAAAATTTTGTATCCGCATATAACTAGTTTCAATGTATATGTCAAATACTAGTATTTATATGACTTTAAACTTTAAATTAATTAATATTTGTTATCAACTTACACTGATTTTCTTTATATATGTTTACTGCATATTAACTTTTTTACTGCATCTCTAACATTTTTGTTGCATCTATTAGATGCATTGAAATTTGCTAAAACCGTTTCTTTAAACTTTTGTAACAGGATTATGCTACTCAGATAAAAGAAATTGGAAACAAACTTTTGAAAGGATTTATTGAGTTAAAACATCTGACGAAAATCACAGTTGAGAAGTATCCGGCAAGTGATGTATTGAGAAATGTAGTATTGGAAGTAAAAGAGTCCTTGAAGACAGAATTTTTAAGTGAGGAAAAGGAAGAGTTGAAAGAAAATTTGGGGAACGATGCATGTGATCAATTTGAAAATGAAACAACTCAGTTGCAAGAACAAACAAGTGAGATGCATGAGCGTGATAATGCAGTAGCTGGAGATAAACAAGTTGCAACAGATACCTCAACACCTTCACACACACAAGTTTTTTTTAGCACACAAGGTCTGGAGTATTTAATGGAAGAAGAAGCATCACTTTTAAGAAAATCTGTTTTTGGAAAAAGTTCCATAGAAATTGGTGATTCAGTGAAGATTAATTCAGAGACTATTAAAGCTGTTAATGCATCTGAAATGGAAAAAGCCCATGTTGAAAAGGAAGACCCTGTTGAGAAGAAATGCCCTGTTGAAAAGAAAGACACTATTGGAGATACAACTGATAAGAATGTTGATTTTGCAACAAAAGGTAAGAGGATAATGAAACCATCAGCTGCACTAAAATCACCTTACATCAACAAAGCCATCAACATGAAAAGATTAGTGACGAAAGAAGAAAGAAAAGTGGCTTCATGGTTATTTTCTGGAACAGGAGCAATAAAGTGAGATTGTTTACCTTAATTTTATAATTTTCAATTGCATATTTGGTATTGACAACCATCAGTTTAATGTTCTTTTTTTTTCCAGTAACACTGTTTTTCAGGTGGTCCCTGAAGTTTCATTAAAAAGAGCTTTAGCTGAGAGCCTAATACCAGAATGTGATGTACATGTAAGCGTGATTGATGCTTGGGTCGTTTTGTTGAATCATGAAGAAAGATACACAAGTGAAACATCACCTAAGAGAATATTTTGTTTTCCAACAATACTGGTACATACTACTTGCTTATTTAATGAATCTGAATTGTATGTTTTATGGTGCATCTACAAAGTTACTTATGAAACTATTCTGTCAGGGTGAAAACAAAGGATATGAATTTTTTGCTATGAATCTCAATAGAAGCTTGATAACGACAACTGTAACAATGGGATCTGCAAGCTTGGTATATATATTGTTAATCGATAAAACTACATTTACACTATTTTTAATCTTTACTATATAAATATGAAAATTTAATTGTATTGTGGTCACTTAGGTCTTCTTCCCGGTCTTAGACAAGATGCACTTCTATCTCTATTGCCTAGATCTCAACGGTGCAAATTTATATTTCATAGACAATGTGGATTATGGGAATGACGACTTAGGAAGATACAAGGATGCAACAAATAAACTGGTAACTAACTAGACAAACATATCTTGTGTCCATTTTCTTACATGTAGGTTGTGGTAACTTACAGTGTTGCATCAAAAACATATAATAATAGCTACATTAACAATTTCTAACAAATTTAGAATTTCATGCGAACAAATAAAGTATATCAGAAGATATATGGATGGTTACAACATAGCGAAGCAATGTTCAGTGAGTGTTATCAAACCTGTTAAAGTAATGTTGAAGTGGAAAACAAGAAATAACAAGGTTGACTCTGGTATATTCCTCATGAGACACATGGAGACATTTAAGGGAAAAACCGGAAAAGAATGGATTTGTGAATTCAAATTGGAAAAAAATGGACAAAAAGATCAATTCGTAAGCCTTAGAGAAAAATATGCAGCAAAGATTCTATTGGCTGAAATCAATGAGTACAAGAAACTTGTGGCTGATGAAGTTGATGTATACCATAAACTTGATAGATCTGAACAACTTCACATTTCAGATGATGCCTTGGAAAGAATCTTGCAAAGAATTGAAAATCTGAAAAAGTTTTAGAACTTATTAGGTAGCAATATGCAATTAGTAAAGATTGATTAGTAAGATGTAATACTTTTGGAACACGAATTTGAATTGTGGTTTGAAACTACATTTGTATTTTGGTTTGAAACTGCATTTGTATTTTGGTTTGAAGGTGTAGTCGATTCTAAAATTTACATAGTCTATCTAATGCTATAAATGTATTGCATCATATTGCATTGTTAGTGCATCTACTGATATTATTGCATGTAAGTAATGTTACTGCATCTCTGTATGTTTTTCTTTACAAGTGTTAAAAGAAAATTCAAAAATAACCTTTCTATTATTTTTTATAGGATCTTTGTTAATATGGATAAAAAATGAGTTGATTTTGAATGAATACAATGTTTGACAGTACAAAATAAAAGATGAAACATTGTAATACTATAAAAATGAATTATTATAAAACTATAAGTTCTAGTAAAGAAGTTGATTACAATCCTTACAAAAAAAAGAATAAGCTATCGATCAAAATTCAAGATGAAGAACTTATTGAGGTAATTTGCCTTCTTTTTCTAGTCTCGTTTTACATGTCCTAATATCGTGCTCCTCGTATTTACCACAATATGAACAGTTTATTTTATTTTTCTTTGCTTTATCCATGCATTGTTCTTTAGATGATTTTATTCTCTTGCGCGTTC
The DNA here is from genome assembly GCA_947179395.2 of Pulicaria dysenterica. NCBI lineage: Eukaryota > Viridiplantae > Streptophyta > Magnoliopsida > Asterales > Asteraceae > Pulicaria > Pulicaria dysenterica. Next base: position 84,491,298 of record OX359290.1, read on the forward strand.
CAGATCCCTTATTACGAATACCTTGAGGATTTTGAACGGTAACATGCTCTGGTTGTGATATACCTAAAAAAGCTTGAATGAATTCTTTATTGCACATTGTAGGTGCAGAACCCATATTTGCATCAACTGTATTAAACAACGACCTTTGTATATCAAGATATTCCTGCATCTTTTCTTTGTTAACCATCAACGGTCTAACTGCAGAATCTACATTATAATAAATCTGTCTCATCAGCTCACCCATTTGACCCAAGTCTTGCCCAAGACGTAAAGCAGTATGATATGAACTTGGAGGAACGACATCCCTAGTCCAACGTTTACAGATGTATTTTTGGGAAAATGATTAAATTTGTATATCCTTATAACATAGTAAATATGACGACAAAGGGTACCAAATCGCTCGTAACGTTTGCATGAACAAAGAAATTCCTCACTCTCGTGTTTAAAGAACACCTGAAATTAAAAATTCAAATGGGTGATATTATGCATTAATTTAAAAAATGCATCGTGTTGAAAGAAAATGAATTACCTGACTTTCAGTTGGAAATAGCTCATCAAAGTACTCCGGGTTAGCAACTCTATCAATGGTTTCATCAATATTTGTAGAAGAAACACTATTATCAATGATTACAAACATCTTGCATCCATTTTCTTCTTTCACAGCCAGTGACATGCAAGAATTAATAGCATGATCAATCTCTTTCTTAATGCCCAAAAAAACACGCCTTGTATAAATCATAACAGCCTCTTTCTCAAATCCGTAAACAGACCCTGTTTGAGGAGTAGTATAAGTTGTGACATGATCATTTCTTGATTGCTCAAACCGTTGAGCTTGCATAGCAGTATCAAATTGTGAAAAAAACTCCACAAGTGTAGATGTAGAACTCATGAGCTGAGAAAACATATGATTTTCACTTTCTGAACGAGAAGAAGTTCTCATTAAGCCTGACATGTTCCAATCTCTAAAATAAGCATGTATCCAAAAGTGTCTTAGACCAAACATGTCTGATAACCACTTGTTTCCATTCAAATCAAATTCACTGATTACTTGGGCCCATCTTCTATCAAACTCTAATGGATCTAACTTATCTGTCCAAACTACCCGACTTATCTTCTCTTTAAAACCCTTATTGCAAGTTAAAACACCAACCTAGTATGAATAGATATATAACAAATGTGTAAGAATAACAATAAGTTAATAAATGCAGTATAACTATAAAGTGCATATAACATTATAGTATAAGCTGCAATAGAGAAATTTGAACAGATACCAATACCAACAGTTTGTTCGTAGATGCAGTAACATGCATTTGGAATAGATACAGTAAAAGTAATTTGGGCAGACATTATAAACAGATGTAATAAACAATACAATCAAGTACCAAGTAGTGTTAAACTTGTGAAATAACCTTAGATGTCAATTTCTCCATAATGTGCCACATGCATAATCTGTGTCTCGCAGTAGAAAAGACTTTCTCAATTGCAATTTTCATTGATGGATCTTGGTCGGTTAGCACAAGCTTTGGTTCGGTTGGGTATGCCTTTACAAATGCTTCTAGCAGCCATGTATAAGAGGAAACATCTTCTTTGCTCAACATTGCACCACCAAATGTAACACACTTTCGGTGATTGTCAATTCCAGTAAATGGTATAAAAACCATGTCATATCTATATTAGAAAATATTATTGTTAATAAGTAAATAGTATCAAAGGAAGATTATATGAAAACATAAATTTAGATGGCTAAGTACATTACTTGTTTGAATGGTATGTTGCATCAAATGAAAGAACATCACCAAAAGCAAAATAATTTCTTTTAGCATGTTCATCCGCCCAAAAAAGCCCACCTAATCTACCATCAGATCCAGTGAAGTAATCAAATGAAAAATCGGGGAGAACTTTCTTTTTCTCCGTCATCACGTCAACAACCACCTGACAATCATACCGACCAATGAAAGCATTAACATCTCTTTTGTAGTTTTTGCAGTCCACTTTTGTACTGCCAAATGTATCTGGCCCACCATATATCTTTGTTAAAACCCTATGACCTACAACAGGACCTATGCTAACATCACAAATCTTATGTAGTAGCATTTTTTTGCCAAAGTCAAGCCTCCTTGAAGACATAAGATGTCTCCTAAATGCTTGATGGACAAGGCTGTGATTATGTTTCTCTTCAAAGAAGTATATTTTATAACAATTGCCACTTGTGACTTCTAATCGTATGCCTGCTAAACAACCACAACGATGTGATGGTCTCTCCCTATTTTTTTTATCTATGTGTGATGAACTTTCATCTAGTTGAGCAGCATCAGATGTAAGTGTCATTATATCTACATTGGAAATATCTCCTTCGTTGCATTCATCAAGGGTGTCATCATTTTTCGATGGGTTAAAACCTTCACGGTTACAAATATACCGCTTTAACTTTATACAACCACTTTTATGTTTTTTTGATGCACCCTTCCTAACTTGAAATCCACCGTTCATTGCATACTCTTCATAAAACTTTTGAGCACCATTGAGAGAATAAAAAATCATGCCTTCAACAGGCTTCAAAGAATCAGGAACAAAAGGTACCAGCATCATTGCCACTGTTATCTCCATCTAATAACAGATACCAAAAAATTTATACCAGGTACAATAAAGTTAAATAATTTAGAAGGTATGATTTCATTATCTATTGTAAAAGCAAACTAGATGTAGCAAATCAGTAAATAGAAGGTTATAAGGTTAAAAATACATTGAAATAAGAGTTACACAATTAAATAACATAGCAAGCAAGATATGTGATTCAATTCTATAAAAGTGTCATTGAATATAGTACAGCTACAACAGTACACTCAACATATGCTTTTAATTTGGGCCAGATGCAGTACTTTTAAACAGATGCACCATATTAGTCATGGAAAACTAGATACAGTAATAGAACCAGTGTATAATAATGCGTAAATACAAACAATTAACAAAAGAAATTAACAAGTAGCATTACTAAAAATGCTACATAGGTGCGATTTCACTGTTATTGTTAACAATTAAATTATTAGAAATCAAAATCATAATCGATACATACATGCGTCTGAAGAAGGAACCCTACGTGGAGTTGAAACGCTGCTTAAATCTTCCATTCCAAAAATCGGACCTAAAAATTGAATGTACAGCCTCCGAATTAGTCAAAGAAGAAGAAGAATTTGCAGAAGAAAAAATCGCATTGTGTCTGATAAGTTGCAAATGAATGATATTGAATGGAATGTTTGAGAGGAAGAGAATGAATATGATCGATTCTTAATGAAATCAAGGAATCTGTTAAAAAGATCAAAGGCAGAGAAGTGTGCGAGATCAAGGGCTGAGAGGTGTTCGCATCGTTCGCAAGGATACAGGCGTTCGCATTTGATCCTTTGACTATATATATATATATATATATAATTTTTTCAAACACGAGCCAAATGTGAATACCACAACTTTTGAGTGTGTAAATAATCCCTAATAATGCATGTGTGGATCTTTGATTATTTTTGTCATAGTATATATCAAACTACTCCTTCCAAGTTTTTATACGCATATGCATATATACAAATATTAATTTATGTATGTATATATATATATATATATATATATATATATGGGAGAGTTCAAATGAGAACTGTTTTTCGTACGAGGACTGCGAGAACCAATCTCAGCCGTTCGTTGGTATGAGAAGTTAATGGATGGAGAGCGTGGAGGGGGTCAAGTGTGGCAGGGTGCATGTGAGGAATTCATGGGTGGGCAATGACATCAAAGAAGTGGGAATTGGACGGCTCAGATTGGTTCTCGCAGTTCTCGTACGAAAAACAGTTTTCGTTTGAACTTTTGCCTATATATATATATATATATATATATATATATATATATATATATATATATATATATATATATATATATATATATATGAGATGGTTTAAACAGAACAGTTTTTCTTACGAACGGCACCTAAACCTCGACCCGTCTTCACAGCCGCAACCTTATGCTTGCAACCGTTCAAAAATGATGTCACTGCTATCACACCGACGACTAGGGTTTATAGCTTCGCCGCCGTTGCTAACCATCAGCACTAGCAGAAGGTTTGCTACATCGGTGCTACTGTCATCGCACCCACACCTCCATCTTTTGCGGACGTAGTTGGTTCCCGTCTAGGTGATTTCCGATGGTATCCTTAATGTACATATACCATCGTTTGTCGTTTCTCACCATCTTGGTTTGGGTTTTTTATTTCTCTTCATTTTATTAGCATATTTGAGTTTTTTTTTTTTGTATTGTTCACTGGTTGTTAACCAATAAATTAACTACCGTGAAAAACGAGAATTGTGTGTTTTTTAAAGTTCATTAGTGATCTCATGAATAATCGAGAATATTCTATTTTTTTTATTTGGTTTATGAACTTTTGTGAAATAATAGGTTTAATTTTAAGTTTGTTTTTCCTCTTTTTCAAAATGCTCTTCTAGATATATACGGGTGACTAAAAAGCTCAAATAATGGTTTGTATTTTCTTAATGTGTTAAACACTGAACACAAACTTTGGTTGCCCATTTTCTTATGAACACAAGAACATTGTTACATTTTAGGAATCTGGTGATATTATTGTCCAATGAATATCTAAGGAATTTCTTCATTTCTCTTTTTCTTATTTTGTTCACCGATGAATACATGAATTTTGATTATCAAAAGCTAAATACAAAACCAATCAAAAATTAAGAATTGAAATTACAATGCAAAATACGAATACGGAAATAAAAAGTTACAAATTAATAATATGACTTTGATAAAAAGTAAAATGACTTGAGAGAAAATATATTGTTGACTGTTATACGCTTTTATAATTAAATACATGAAAAAAAAATGATTATTAGGAGCCATTAGATCAAATTACCATTGAAAGCTAATAACTTTTTTCGCATTTCTCGCAAATTTGAAACTTCTCGCATTAACCCTCCTATATATATATATATAATGTGATAATTCATTCGAGAACCGTTGTTAGCGTGAGAAACTGCGAGAACCAATCTCAACCGTTTAATTCCTTGGATATGGGAAATTCATGGATGGAGAGCGTGGAAGGATAGAGTGTGACAGGGTGCATGTAAGGAATTCATGGGTGGGCAATGACATGGAAGGAGGAAGAATTGAACGGCTCAGATTGCTTCTCGCGGTTCTCGCATTAAGAATGTTTCTCAAATTAACTTCTTCACATATATATATATATATATATATATATATATATATATATATATATATATATATATATATATATATATATATATATATATATATATATATATATATATTGAATATTTAAATGGTACACTCTTTTGCTTTAAATTATTTGAAGTCATTTTCGATGGAGAGGGGGCCATGCATTGCTTAAAGTTGTCCAAGCTTCTTTCTATAAATAAATAAAGTTGTCCAAGCAACACATGTACACCCACCCATTTTTTTCTTCTTTTAATGCCAATCTTCCCCTTTTCTTTTGCAAATATTTTTCTTATTACCGATAGATACTATTTATATATATCGTTACCAAATATCAACCCCCAACATGACTAAATTTTAAAAAGTCAAAAAATCACATACGTCGCTGGTCAACATGATCAAGAATGTAATATTTATGTGTGAAATATAAAGGTTAGCCTGTTAAAAAGAAAAACATCGATAAGGTGGAGCCATGCATGCATACCATGAGAATGTTGGTTCTTTACTTGATGAAGGGAAAGTGACCTAGCTAGTGAGAAAGACATGCCCTATTTTTGGTCCTCAAAATAAATCCGTAGCTAAGTACGTAATTTATATCATTACAAATCATGCATGCATGCATCCTCCAAGTCCGCTGTAATTCTTTATCCTACTTAATTAGACCACATACGCCACATTACCGCCACCCTTTCATTCTTCTTTCAACCCACAAATCTTCACATTCATTTCACATAATTCTTCTTAGTATTTTTTGAAAAAAACTTTAACATTAAAAAGAGGAGAGAGAGAGAGAGAGAGAGAGAGAGAGAGAGAGAGAGAGAGAGAGAGAGAGAGAGAGAGAGAGAGAGAGAGAGAGAGAGAGAGAGAGAGAGAGAGAGAGAGGAGACACAGGTTGGGTAACCCACAAAGGGTTTAACCCATGGATGAAGGGGAGGGGAGACGATAGTGTGCTCATGAAACCCATATATCCTAGTCTTAGACAAGTCTATTTATATTAATGATGACCACATTTTAATAATTGGGTATATTAATATTGGCATTATTACTTTGACCAACATTTTCCTAGCTATTTGGTCCCTGTTTTACTAGGCTTTATAATTCAAAATTTTCCTGATATAATATATTTCATTCATCTCAAACTTATTGTTCACAAACAAAAAACATGTTGTTTAAATTATAATAATTAATGCAACGTTTAATTGCTAGCTAGCAATATCATTTTTAACGTTACATTTAATACATCATTTACTTTTTTTTTTTTTTTTTAAGAATACTTATTTTAATTAAATGGATCGAATAAAAACTCATTCCAGCATACATATTGTTTAGCCAATTGCAATACAAACTCATCACTCAACATCTACTTCTCCTTTACTACGTACGAAATCATCTTCCATCTTTTGAGTTTTCACTTGCTCAATCTTCTAATTCATTCTTTGGCAACGCCATCCGTAAGTTCCCATTTTAGACTTTGCACTACTACAAAAAACACTTTTAAGCTCCCCTATTTAGGCCCGGTTTTAAAAAAAAAACGTCTAAAACCGGGCTAAAAAAGCCAAATGCGTGTTTTTTACGATTCAGACCCGGTTTTTTTAAAATAAAACCGGGTCTGAAGGTTTGGAAAACATTCAGACCCGGTTATTTTAAAAAAAACAGGGTCTAAATCTCATGTATGCGCGCCACATATAATTCATAGACACATTCGGGCCCTGTTTTTTATGAGAAAACCGGGTCTAAAAGTTCGAATGGATACAAACCCTGTTTTTTATTATAAAACCGGATCTAAACATATTTAGGGTTTTCACTTAATAGACCCTAACTCCATGTCTCCAGCCTCCAATTTCCCCATTTCGTTTTCCACACTTCAATATACTCGTCTCTTGCTATTCTCGATTCAAAGAAGATCAAAATTGTGACTGTTGATCCATACTTGTCGGCGACAAACGACGTGATTCTCGACGAAGAAGAAGAATGAGCCGACCTCGATTTTTCGACGAAGAAGAAGAATGAGCCGACCTCATTTCAGACCTGTGCTCTTCTCCAGGTCGTCGTCATCGAGCCTCTCTTCCCTATGTCTTCGTGACTTCGTGCCTTCGATAGAAACCTTTGGTAAGTTCACCTTTATTTGTTTTTCTCTGTTTTTTTCTCTTTTGTGCAAAGATTTGCTTGAATGTGTTTTTTGTTGACTCCATTTCATGTTGTATTTCTGTTAGATTATATACTTTCTCATTGTGATTGAATTCAAAGTATTTGATACAACAAAAGTGTGTTCATTGAATTCCTGATTAGCTAGAAGCAAATGACAGATTGACGGCTAACGAAGGTAGTGTATTTGACTATCGTGATTTTATATTAGAAGTTTTTTTTAACAATTGAGTGTGTTCTATAAAGCAAGTATGATAACTTAACAATAAAAATCTCAAAAAGTATTTTATGGTTTAACATAGCAATGCGAGATCTGAAACAATATACAAAAGACACAAATTAAAAGAAAGGTAATTAGAGAATCAACGATACTACTATTGTAAACATATATTACTCTTGACAGAAACACTATAATGGGGTGATTGCTGATTCAAGTTTGGGGATTTCATTGGAGTTTGTTGTGGAAACAAATTAGATTTATTTTATATTTGGATTAAGTGTTGTCTTAAGAATTTTCAAGTCTTTGATGCAGCAGTTGAAACAAATACGAAAAAACTCATGGTAAGATTTTTACTCAAACGGGTTGAACGGCTAGCCTGCATATTGTTTTCCAGGTAGAGTACTAACAATAGTATAATAGTATATTACACATTGAGTGCTTATTGAATTATACAAATCCTATGATTCTAAAGTTGGCAAGCTGAATGTTAATATACTTCTTATTTTACTAAATCAGTAATCACACCTATGACTTTGTCGTTGTTTACTTTCGTGTACAGAGGCTGGTTCTGGTGTATGCGGTTCAAATATCCATAAGTTGAGTTCTCCTTCTTCGCCTCTGCTTGGCAAGTACTTATTTCATTTTAAATTTTGTTTTTTTATTCTCCAACCCGTGCTACCCGTTAAACTTAACAGATCAATATGGCTACTTTTTCCAGCTTTGTGATTCTTAATACATGAACACAAGGATTACACATATTTATAGCAAAAGTAATCCTTACTACATAAACATGGATTAAACATGCTTATATCACAGTTAATTTCTTTAGTGCAATGCTTGAGTTGTGCCTTATACTACAAGCTCTCTATGTATTCCATGCTCTTTATTATGTTCTTGTTCACACTAGTACATGGATGGGGTTTGGATTTTAAACTCAAAAGCAACCCTCTAAAGGTTAGTTGTTTACTTTATTTTCTTGTCATATATGATTTATCTACAATTAAACTAAATGTGGAACTGTTATATTGCTTAACAGCCTATTGTTCCAGGATGTTGCTTATTAGTTAGATTTAAGATTTTTCATTCATCTTTATCTTTATATGGTTTTCATCATATAAGGTTTCTTATTTTTATTCATGTTCATTTTATTTGTAGATGGTTGAGGTGTTGCTGACTTCGATACGAGTTGAACTACAAAGTAGATACGATAAAGAAGGATTACTAGCTATTGTGGAAAATATTTATGTACAGTAGACCAAATAATATCATTTTGTATCTTGTAGTATTTTAACTTTGAATTATTCATGATAACATTAATTATTTACTGTATATGATATTTGATTATTATTCTTTTTGTTAGTGGGTGCAATATTGTTGGTTAAAACAACAAAAATATATATATATTTTTTTGATAATTAAAGATGCAGGCCCGGTTTATTAACAAAATAAGAGGGCCTAAAAGCGAGAATTTAGATTATATAAAGAAACATACAGACCCTGTTTTTTATATAAAAAATCGGGCCTAAAAGTGACTTTCAGACCCGGTTTTATAATCTGAATCCCTGACTTTCAAGCTCCCCCCTTTTAGACCCCCTTCAAAACCGGGTCTAAAAGCCTTAAAAAACCGGGCTTAAATATCATTTTTGTAGTAGTGTTGTGAAGATTAATCCCAGCCCAACCCACTTCTAGCAACACAGTCCTTGCTACACTTTCAGCCGTGTTCTCTTGATCGAATGGTTTCGTATTTATTTCTTATCACCATTATCTCTGCATACCTCACTTAATTAATAGGCAAAACTTCTTTTCATACCAATCGTAGTGCTTACTCTGATGCTCTTTTGAAACATGAAATTATATGTTAGTCATTCATTACTTGTAGAGTTTGTAACAATGGTAATTAATTAAAAGTAAAATAGAAAAATGACAAACTTTTTTTAAAGATGAACAATTGTGTTTTGAAAGAATAAAATAGTATAGTAAATAATAATATTAAAACAGAAAATTATAACCGAGGCCGAACATAAATTGATTTAAACGAATTATTTAGTTAATTAATAAAGCAAGAAGTTGTACGCTCATTATTACGACGCATGTATTCAGACTAATACGTGCCAACACAAAGCGTTTAATTATTTTCGTGTTGATTTCATGTCCCGTCAAAAATGGCCTATCGATTATATCTTTCTTAATTAGATGTCAGCATGATACATGTGTTGATTTATGGAAATGATAAATATAAAACATTAGTAAAAATTTATTAAATAATTATTAAACCTAAAAGAAGAAATGAGTAGTTAAAAATATGGCGACAAATTATCGATGTCAACGCCTATAAACAGCAAACGTTGTTGACAAGGGGGGAAGGGAGGGGGGGAGACGTGACAGCAGAAACGTGATAACATTATACAAAAAGAGGTGATTATATTTCCTATACAGGTCATTGATCATTATTAATATAATTAAAGAGAATATACTCAAGTCCTTTTAGTGATTATGATAAAATGATTATAAGATATTTTAAAACGATAAAACTGAAAATACGATTAAATATGATATTTTTTTTATATTATAAATAATAAATAAGATATTTTAAATATTATAAATAGTGAATATGATACTTTTAAATTATGATAAAAAAATATGATATTTTATGATTTAAGAAAACGTATATAAAATTCATATTAATAATTTTAATTTAAACTAAATTCAGAATTGAATTCAATTTTAACTAGTAAATTCATAATCACATTTGAGTTTTTAACAAAATAAATTATTTAGATTTGATAAAAAAAAACTTTTGTTTAAATTGATTAATTTATAAGATTATCTAATATTATTATTTATATATGTTAGTCACTTAGTCCTCTATTTATAACAAAAGAGAATAAAAAAAGACTTGTATAGCTAAAAATATTTATAAATATAGGTACTTCCACACCTACAAATATTTAATTAAATGACTAACATGTCTTCACCAAAAATATTTATAAACGGTAAACATCTAATATACGTATTGCTTTAAACATATATGCCATCCCCTTAATAATATACTAATATAGGTTGTTTGCTCATATAAGAAACTATATAAATAAATATATGTAGAGGGCGATTGACGATTACTTGGCAAAATTATTATTAATATAATGATAAAGAAATTAAAGGAGGGGTTTTGGACTTGAACCAGAGTTGGAAGTTGTAACTCCATCTCTGTTCAAAGCGTTTAACGGGTCAAGCCTTAATCCTTTTTCCTAAAATTTGTCCTAAAAATGTTTACAAGTTTATTTTATTTAATAGTTAAAGGGAAAAGAAAATCAAAAACCAACCGATGAGACGCTCAAAATCTTAACCCACACCCTGTATGCTGAAGACTGAAATCAAAATATTTATTAGACTAGTATCGTATCCACGTAATGTTATGGCTTTAAATAGTTTTTGTTTTAAACATGTCGTTTTAAAAAATGTAATGATATATTATTCACGCAATTCAATGTCACGAAAAAGCTTTCATCAACATGTCTTCTTTTTTCCAACTTTTCTTATATTTGCATCAACATTTTATTAATTCTAATAATAAACTCTAAAAAACATTAAACTAAAAAAAAGATTTATATTTATAAAAAAAGAAGAAAGAGAGAAGTTAATAAGATTTTAGAAATTATTTTGATATGGGAGGATAATTATGTTTGTGTTAGTGAAAAAGTATATTTCAAATGAATAAAAAGTTAAAGTATATTAGTAAAATGAAATGGTTAAAGATTGAATGGAAGAGATTAATTTAAATAAGATCAATGATGGGGATTTATTATTGATTGAATTTTAAGAAGTTTTAAGAATAATATAAGAGAAAGTGTTGTATGATTTATATAGTTGTACAGATAAGACTTTTTCCCGTATAAAGTTATAGTGATATGTATAAACTAAATTAAATAATCATCCCCTTTTAATAACTAAGTTTGAAAAGTGTTTCATCAATGTCACCCGTGGGTTATTTCCTAATCTTCCTTTTTTTAACAGCAGACACACATACTCTCTAAACATACTCTTAAATCTACACCACTGTCCACACCGAGACTTAAATCCACAATCTCTTGAAAGAGGGCACCACCTCATATAAATAAAAGACTAACTTTTATAAAGTTAATTAAATAATCATAATCGTTAATTTATTTTTAACTAAATCCTAATCATTCATTCTAATAAATTATATGAGATAAGTTATATCCAAGTTGATATACATTTAATTTTAGTTTAAAATATAAAATCAATATATATATATATATATATATATATATATATATATATATATATATAGGGGAGGGTTACGAGAACTGTTTTTCGTACGAGAACTACGAGAATCAATCTTAGTCGTTGATTTGATAAAGTGGAACTCATGGATGTGGAGCCTGGGGGGATCAGGTGTGGCAGGGTGCATGTGATGAATTAATGGGTGGGCAATGACATTGAATGAGGGGAATTGGATGACTAAGATTAGTTCTCGCGGTTCTCGTACGAAAAACAGTTCTCGTTTAAACTTTTGCATATATATATATATATATATATATATATATATATATATATATATATATATATATATATATATATATATATAGGGGAAGGATAAACTAAAAAGAGAATTAATCTACAAAGAGTAAGGAGAAATCTCAACCATTAGATTATCCAATATTTCTCCTAAAAACATGGCACGTTTCTTTTTTTTTAATAATTAAAAAAACAGTTAAAGGGCATAATTGTCCTTTAGATGAATGGCACGTTTCTAGTCACTATTTTTTAGAATAGTCCTCCTGGACTTTTTCGATAAGTAGATGCACAAAACAAAAGGCAAGAAGGTATGAGGAATATTGATCTACAAACAACCCAAAAACTTGATTCACAACAACCATTCATATTCAAATTTCAAAACTTGATTCACAACAATCATTCATATTCAAAAACACAATTGATGATCACAATTCAAACATAGAAAATAACCCCATTTTGACAGATCGTTACAGATGCACAAAAAGACATCGTCTTTACAGATGCACAAAAATACAAATGAATTCATAATAAACTTGATGGATACCAAGAATCAACAAGAAATGCATAAAATTAACAGATAAATTCGAAGATGAATACCAAGAATCAACAAGACACTTGATGAACAATCACCTCGTTGAATCAGTCTTGAATAGAGGCGGCGGAGACCCAAGCCGAGAACAGCGGCGGCGATGAATAGCGGCGGCGGTGGCTATCGAGAAAACCGAAACCCTAGGCGGCGGCGATGACTATCAAGGAAACCGAAACCCTAGGCGGCGGCGGTGGGGAAAAACGAAACCCTAGGCGGCAACGATAGACGGATATTTGCCCTCTGTCTTTCTAATTAACCGTATCGGCCGCTGTCTCTGGTTTCGAAGGTCGATCTCCGGCATCTTTATCTTACAAAACCTTTGCTGCGTCTCTATTCGATCACAAGAAGCGGTGGAGGATTAGGGTTGCTGCTACACGGCGGCGTTCACAAAAACGATGGAAGAGAGCAGCCCTCTCACAGGCGGCGGAGATGAACACAGGCGGCTGAGATTAGGGTTTCATGAGGGAGAGCGTACGGGAGAAGCAGATGCACCATAAAGGGAGGGTTATGTGATGGGTCTTGAACGTGACGTAGGTATAGGAGAGAGAATATTTAATGTTTATTTGAAAGTACCTAATTTACCCTTTTATTAGTTTTGCCATGTGTCAAGCCCATGTTTCTCCCTACTCTTTTTACTTTAAAACTCTTTTTATTTGATCCTGATTCTATATATATATATATAGGGTGAGGTTCAAGGGAGAACCCTTTTAAATAGAGAACAGAGAGAACACGTGTAAACTTGTAATTTATTATTTCTTCTTTACGTTCATGTTCACCCATAGCTACCCAAAAGTCAACTTTACATCTTAAATCTTAAAATCAAAGTTATTTCTATAATTATTAACAATTTAAAATTTTGGATGCATTGATGCATCAAATAACACTTTTGTATGCATCGATGCATCAGGATTATATTCGAACATATTATCAAAAGAACGTGACATATTTTAAATCCGATGATCAATGAAATCAAATGCCTAAATAAATTGTGACAATTTTTGAACCATCTGATCAATGAAATCAAAGTTTCAAAAGTGTTCTCTCTGTTCTCTATTTAAGAGCGTTCTCCCTTGATCCTAACAATATATATATATATATATATATATATATATATATATATATATATATATATATATATATATACATATATATATATATATATATATATATATATATATATATATATATATATATATAGTATATATATATGTATATATATATATATGTATATATATATATATATATATATAATTGGCATGAGACTCCACACGGCTCCATTTGATATTGTAATTATAAATTATTATGTGTATTAGTTTTAAGTTTATATCAATCTATTAATGATCTTTTCATATTAACTAGATTAAATGTTTTGTAATATACTGGTTGATGTAAAAACTGATAAATATAAAACATTAATAAAAATGTATTAAATTACTATACAAGTGATAATATTAACTAGAAAGGTATTTCTGAAATTCTCCTTAACAATTTTTGATTCGTATTAAAGTTAAAATTAAATTCAGTTTTAATAAAAAAAAACGGATATCAAATTTAACCAAAATAGATGGTTTATATTTGATAATTGAAATTTTTATTTATGTCATAATACGTCTCAGGTTTAATTTTATGTGTTTTAATTAATATTTGAAATTAAATTTTACATCTTTTCTAAAGTTTACTTTTTTATGTCGGCTGAAATTCATTAAAAATTCTTTTAGTTTAAAAAGATATATTTTTCGTTCAAAAAAATAATCATATATTTATTTAAGTAAATATAAAATAATAATAATACATACTTAAATATATTTAAGGATACTCATGTGTTTACAGAGGTATTTAAACTAGTTTGATTATAAACACGTTCTACAAAGAATTTGATGATAATTTAAATATGAATTTTTAATTTCTAATAGAGGTATCTTCAAAGATTTTATATCTTTTTTTAAAAACAAAACACACGGTTACACGCACACACTAATCTACTTCTAAATCTACACATTTTGTTTAAGGCGGAACTTAAACCTATCATGATAGACAATGCTTAAACACAGAATATTAAGCTATTTTAGATTATACGCCATGAATGTAAACAAAAACTAGGCATATGGAACCCGGAACCCCTATGGTCTAGTCCATTTAAGTATTTGGTAGCTTATGTTTGTCTCGTTAGATGATCAAGCAGTTTGCACATAAAATATCATGTCACTCAAGTCCGACAAACACTTTGATTGTGGGTGGTTGATTGTATCCTACTTTTTTTTTCATATCTAAACATGTTACATCACTCGTTGATACAATTATTTTTGAGAGGTGACTCTTCTACTTATGATTTGATTTTCCCATGTAGGTAGAGTTGTAAACAAAAACAAACGGACACTAATTGAGCTTGTTCGTGTTCGTTCATTCGTTAAACTTTAGCCGAACAAATAAATGAACACGAGCAAATTTATGTGTTCATACTTATTCGTGAAACTTTAGCCGAACAAATAAACGAACACGAACGAGCTTTTTTATTCGATTATTTAAAGATTGGTTAGTTTGCGTACATTTTTGTTCGCTCGTTTTAATAATAAAGGAACGCAAACAAAGGAACACATACTATAATGCAGATTTAATATTTCTAAACACAAACACACACACACACACACATAAACGAACATAAACAAACGGATAATCAAACGTTTACGAATATAAATGAACGAATGGGAGCTGGCCTCTATTCGTGACGGAATATCTTGTTCATGTACATTTGTATATATGAGAAGCTTCAAATAAAAATTAAAAATTAAATGAGAATGGGAGACTCAATCTCAGACGTTCATTTTGTAAGTGAAATTCATAGATAGAGAGCTTGAGGGAATAGAGTGTGGTAGGATACATGTGATAAATTCATGAGTGGGCAATGACATTGAATGTATAGGAAGAAGTTAATTTGAGGACCATTCTTAGTGCCCGTTCTTATTTAATTTTTATATAGATAAAAGTTCAAACGAGAACTAATTTTCGTACGAGAACCGCGAGAACTAATCTGAGCCGTCCAATTCTCCCTCCTTCAATATCATTGCCCACACATGAATTTCTCACATGCACCATGCCACACTTAATCTCCTCCAGGCTCTACATCCATGAATTCCACTAATCAAATCAACGGCTAAGATTGGTTCTCGCAGTTCTCGTACGAAAAACAGTGCTCGTTTGAACCCTCCCCTATATATATATTTATATATATATATAGGGTAATGTTCCATATAAAACCTCCTTTAAACATAAAACCTAAAGAACCACCCCCTGATGACACGTGGCATATTGTTTAAGGGCAAAAATGTAAAAAAGAAAATAAAACAAAACTTATGCACAACCTCCAGCAACCTTAAAAAAACAAAAAAAAACTCACTTAACTTTAAATAATCATAACTCATTCGTTTTTAAGAATTTTAGCAAAAAAAATATCGTTAGATTCAGCTTTTCGTCTTCTTTCAAACAAGACAAGACTTGATATATTTCTGAAACTTTTTTTTCAAATGCAAAGTTTGCAATTTGAGCTGGGTTTCATTCTAAAATGCAAAATGCAAAAATTTTGAAAAATGCAAAATATGAACATGCAGGTCATGGAGATGCTTCCGAAAATGCAAAATGCAAACCCAAAATGATTCAATAAAAATGCAGCCCAAAATTAATGTAAACAAAATTTACATTTTCAAAAAAAAGTTAGCAAAATATGAGAAGAGTGGTCTTGATTGAAAGATGATCAAAAAACTAAAAAATTGGTATAATTTTTTTGTTTAAATTCACAAAACTTAAAAATTTATGAAAATTTATAAGTTTTAGGGGGTATTTGTTTTTTTAAACGTGGGTTTGTTTGTTTGTTTGGTTTTGGGGGGGGTGGGGGGTTTCCATGTTTGTCATTTTACACGTTAATTAAACATGATAATTACAATTATGTCATCTTTAAATCTCATTCATTGATTTTGATGATCCAATGATACATATTAGTTCTTTAGGTTCTATGTTTAAGCCATGATTCTATGTTGATCCCATATATATATTTGATGAATTAATTGTATAAATAAAATAATCTTCAACCTTTTGATATATATGAACACATTTCATTTAAACTAAATATTACAATTAATGAAATCTGAACCTATTTTTAAGTGGGTGCTAAAACATATGATCTTTATCTAATCAATCACAGGCATGGGTCGTTAGGCTATCCGTTATACTTCCTCTCTTTCCTTTCCTTACCCACTGCCACATCAGTGTCACATCATTTTTCTCCCCTTCCCTTTCCCTTACCCACTCTTACCCGTCCGTTATACTTCCTCTCTTTCCTTTCCTTACCCACTGCCACATCAGTGTCACATCATTTTTCTCCCCTTCCCTTTCCCTTACCCACTCTTACCCGTTATACCTTCCATTTAAAGTTAAAAAAAACTAAAAAAAAAACCGTGATTGGGGGAGGGGTCGGGGGTGGGGGTGGGAATTGATTGTTTCACGCGAGTCTGAGAACCCGGAAGTCCTCTTATCCGCCGAGTCTACAACACCCGTAATGGTGTTCCTTTCTTGAACCCACTGTACTCGCTTGGGAGCGAGCCTAGTATAACGGAAAGCCTTATGAGTATAATATTTATGAATCCAAATTAACTTAAATGTCACATCAGTTTTTCTTTTTTTTTTCTTTCCAACCCAAATTAACCAAGAATCTAAGTTACACTCATCTCAAATCAACTAAAACAATCTAAATATTCTCTCTTATTAGTCTCTCTACAAAACAAAACAAAAATGAAAAGAAAGAAAAGCTACAGGTTTAGTCGGGCGCATGAAGCCAAAGAGAAAGAAATTCCATGAACCCAAAGCTGCGTAGCATGCATACCCAAATCAACGTGGGTGGCCTAATAAGGTTGGTCTCAAAATCTGATTAATCTGATTTACAGATTGTTTATGAAACATTCTTGGAACACATTTATTACATTCTGAGGTATTGCAGGAACCAAGGATCAAGTATTAATACAGGAAATCCAACACACAAAGTCTCTCTAGTCTATCAATGTAGAGAGAAAAAGAATACACACTAAGGGTGCGTTTGGTACAGAGAATGGAATTGCAGAGAAATGATTACAGAGAATAGAATTGCAGAGAAAGGGAATTAGCTTGGAGAATGAGAATTGACTGTTCTGTTTGGTAGCACAGAGATTTCAGTAGAGAAATGTAACAAAAAATCATTTCTCTTGTTTGATAGCACAGAGATTTCAACCGAAAATTGTACCAAATTTATCATTTGCATAAACAAACAATCAATTTGAGTTAATTAACAATCATCTAGTATTAATAATCTATTTTAATCAAATAGTTTATTAGCAGCCACATCCGCAAACTTTATATATAATTTTTTTAACATCAAAAGCTTCATTATATTAAAAACAACAGTGTCTCACATTACAAGTTGTAACTCAAAGTCTCAAACCTTCGCACACCAACCATGGTACAACTGTCAAAGCTTTTTGTACTACTTGACACCATACGCATACCTCCTCTATAGCTTGTAGACAATTTATGATTCCCCCCATGATTGCCATATGCATACCTCCTCTGTAGCTTGTAGACAATTTATGACAAACTTTATAATATTATAAACTCTACACAAACTAAGTAAAGCTCCCTAAACACAAGCATCAGGCTCAAATGGCATTAACTCAATGGTGGATTATGCTTCTTTGAGCTTCCTAGCACGACCAAGAAATGGAATATTCAAGAACCTCACTCGCTTTTCCATGCATTGTATATCCTCCCATGATTGCATTCCAACAAACTATGCTTGTAACTGTTACTCTATCGAGCAAATTCGAGCTAAATGTACCCTTCCACAATTGGCATACATGTCAATCAAAGCACTTCCTACGTAAACATGATCAGAAATCCCTGTTTTAAGAGGGAAATCATGAGCTGCCTTACCGTGCATTAATGCAGCAATGTTTCCACACGCGGGAAGCAAGCAAGGGATGGTTACAGAATTCTAAGTGATGTCTAAGCTGCCACCAAATGATGTCCACTTTGGTTAAACCCTTCTACCACACCATTCCAAGATACCAATTTGGGTTCAATTCCTAAATCAACCATTCTACAAAATGCCATCTTGGCTTCCTTTACGTACCCTTGTCGAGCACTCGAGCATAACCCGAAACCAAAGCGCTACATGAAACATCTGGTTGTGACATTAAATCAAACACCTTATGTGCATAACTCAATTGACCACATTTAAAGTACAAATGAATCAACGAAGACTCCAAACGAATGCAGACAAAGCTCATAAGTTATACAAAGCCAATGAACCTGTTCCTTGCCTCTTAAATTGTTCAACCCGCTACATGATTTAACAATAGAAGGAATGACACACATACCAGGAAACAACCCATAACAAATCATGCGAGAGAAAGTTTCTTCGTTTGTAGGGAGTTAAGAATGGTGGCAGAGTGATGATTCTTGAACAATCGAAGAGCCTGCATTGACATTGCTGTCGTGTATGCCTTTCCTCGTCCTCTCGCCGCCCAAGGTCGCCGCCGTCTTTGGAGGAAGCGCGAAGAAGACAAACGCTGGAAGCTTTCGTCGCCGGCGTAAAGGAGACGCAAAGGAGGCGACGACGCCAAGGAATCGACGGCCTGAAAGAGGGGACGATGGCCTGGAGGTCGAACAAAAAGCAGAGGTTGAAGAGAAGGCAGAGGCGATTGGAGATATGTGTGCGTAACTCTCCGTGTTTTTTTTTTAATTCCACAGAGAATTGAAAATTGATTCTCTCCATTTCTCCTCTTATGATAGAGAATAGAAAACAGAGAATAGGAATTGAACAATTTCTCATCTTTGAATTCTCGAGTGTAACCAAACAAGAGATATTATTTCTATTTCCTTTTCTCCACCCCTAATTCTCTCTACCAAACATGCCCTAAAAAGACGGTAGGTTTGTTCATTGTTGTAAAGCGTTCTAGGGTAGATATAGCAAATCTTTTTAGAGCAATTTATATGTAGATTAGTATACCTTTATGTACAAGTAATAGTCTATGAAAATGTATTTATTTCATAGCTCAAAGTACAAGTGAATAAAGCTTTGTTGTTATAGACTAACTTGGAAAGTTGGGTGCTAAGGGTAAAAAAGGGGCATAAAACCCATTTTAGCTATGTAATTAACTCATTCTAGGGTGATTGTGCTTCATATCGATATGGGAGGTGTTGATCTTAAGGAATTGGTGATTCCATGTGGGATTAAAGCCTAGTTTGAGTTCATTTGAGATTATTGAAGGACTACTTGGTGTTATACAACATTTATTGGGCTTCAAGACTGGGGATTGAACCAAGTTTGCTTCTTAAACTCTACTTTATTTGTTATTTGCTATAATTTGGAGATATGTACTGATACCACATTAAACTACATTATATTTTTGTAAACAAATAATAAACAAGCACACCAATAGACATATAAAGACTACGTGATGATGAAAAGAAAGCACGTACCAGAAGGGGTACGTATAGCAAATTCCGACATCTAACGTGGGTGAAAATTCCAGCAACATGACTCAAGTTCACTTTTTCACACTATCACACAGAACCGAAGTTGAGAAAAGCAACATTATCTTAAAGAAATAGCCACTAAGATAACGTCAATGGCATATGAGACTGCTGCCATAACTTTTCTAGCCAATCAATAATCACTTTTAAGTCATTCCCAATGTCTTCTAGACTGATTTATCACATTAAACATCTTGATTACAACCTACCTGCAAAATATTCTCTAATTTAGTAGTATTTTTTTCCTTCTCTTCTGATCACTACACATTAAATCTTCAAGTTACATCATTAAAAAACATATAATTCACCTACGTACGTTGAGACCCTCAGGAGTGTACAAATATCATCCGGTTGCCACAAAGTCTACTCATTAGGATAATCAATACTTTCAACTGTCTATTCGATGCTTCTTTATCCTGAAATATTAACCTCCAAAGAATACACATAAAATCTAGACTCTCTTCTACTTTGTTCAAGTTCAGATCTATCTGACACACCAAAATCACTTATACTGAAGCTGTGATACCAATTAGTATTTAACATCCAACCACAGATTAGCAATGTCTTATCTTATGGATTATAACTTAGCTTAACTAAAGCTTCTAGATAAAATATCAACCTTCTTACGAAGCCATTATCAAATTGGATAAAATACCAAAAGCACTTATGCTTATATCCCTCCACATATGGCCAAGTCAATACTGTGTATCTCTCAATTCATTTGTCACATGATCAAACATAAAAAGATGAAGCCTGAAAATGAGATTAAGAATAACATAAGAACCACAAGTGCACTTAGTATAACAGAACACCACACAGTTGATGAGTACGGGTTCATATTCTAATGATCACACCTTCAGTTCATATGCCATGAAAACCCAACAAATTAAATACAGCTATTGTGCTGATTAAAAACTGTCACCAACCACGTACTTGTTCATGTTTGATACGACTTGTTTTGGGGATTAAATATAATGAATATGTAAATGTATAAAAAAGAGAAGCCACTTTAATGATACTAGAATATGCATTTTTTATGAAAAATTGAGATGCCACCAGAGTAAGAAAAACAATAATAAATAGCCAAGTAAGTAATTGATCAAATACTATAGAAGAGAAAAAGAAGACTTAAACGAATTCAATCAAGGAATCTGAAAGAAGTGACATATACAATGACATCGATCAGTATTCAAGAAACTTAACAGCAGGAAAAATTATAAACCAGAAACTATCATGTATTGGAGACAAGAATAAATGAACTTACATAATTGATTCATCAAGAGCATTGTTTAATGAAACTGAAGATAGGCAAAACTTACATGATCATATATCTTCAATTCAAATGATGGATGATGCACAAATTAACTGTCTTCCGGTCAATTATCTATCAAGGAATCAAAGAATCAGCAGCAGAAGTCAATGAATCAGTGTGGAAATTGAAATGAACTGAAGGGGGAAAACAAACAGGGAAACAAGATCAGCTGTTAGTGAATGGAAATGAAGAAATCCAGAACCCTACCATGATGCATATACGATCATGCATATATCTTCAATTCACCTGATGGACATGATATTGCATTCAATCTCTCATGAATTAACTGTCTTCCAATGGAGTATCTGTAGAATTGAACTGAAGGGGGCCAAATCTTAAATGAATCAGTGTGTAAATGAAACTGAAGATAGCCAACACTTACAATGATCATAGATCTTCAATTTAAATGATGGATATGATGATGCCAAATTAAGTTGTCTTCCAGTCAAGTACATGTGAAGGTATCAAAGAATCAGCAGCAGAAGTGGATGAATCGATGTGGGATTTAAATCGAACTGAAGGGGGAAACAAAAAGGGAAATTAAACCCTAATCCAATCCAATCGATCTGTAAATTAAACCGATTGAATAATCAATGCAATGCAATGCAACGCAATTGATTGATTAATGAAAAGAAATAGCTAGGTAAAATGGATAGATGAATACCTTAGTAATGATGAAAACATAGCAAGCAAATGAGCAATGGCGATCGGTTGAGAAGGAGAAGAGATCGATCGTATCTCTTTTGCCCGTTGTAACGAGTTCCGTAAAATCCGTGTTAGAAAATAGAAATTAATAAGAATCCTAACAAATAAATAACCAAATAACACCTTGACTTCCATAAACACATATTTATCATTTTTCTCACAAACAACAACTATTCATTAATTATTGTTATTCTTTTATTTTTAAAAAGTTTTATTTTTCATATGTTAAATGTTATCATTTTCTTCATTCTTTCCAACTATGTCTTGAGCGTTTGCTTTTCTATATTTATTTTGGTCTTTGATTAAATTTTATACGACAGAAATCAAAGCAAAAGCTTTAACTAATGCTATTCCTAAAAACTTTTTTAAGCTTACAGAAGGATATTATATGAATTTGTTGGTTGATACATGATAAATAAAAAAAATCAAACAATAATCAATCATTTATTGCAAATTGTCTGTTTATAAACCTTGCTTTAACGAGTAAGATAAAGAAAGTTCTTGTTTTATTACATAACTAAGTAACATATTTTAATTAATATTTAAAAAGTTATCAAAGCAAGGTTTAAATTTTTATATTGTTGTGTCTTAAAATCTATGTATCTATCTATTAACGCGGAATGGTATTTAGGAAACCTTTTAAAATCAAATTTTATTCAACCAATCTTAACACTTCATTTGTCACTTACGTTAACCTAATCTAATATTTAACCGCCCAGGTTTCCGTTTCATACTCGATTCAATTATAATTTTATAACCCTAACACAACTTCATCGCCCTTCTCTACCTAGGGAAGAGTTTTGTTCTTCACAAGCTTGGTGAACGACTAGACGTACTCTGTCTATCCCCGATTCCAATTACTACCTTCGTTGATTTCAACATCGACAAATCGGTTTTGTCTCCATTATTGATTTGATATCACAATCCCATAGTAAAAGATAATTGTAGCCATAAATTGTAGTTGCAAAGAAATTTGATGTGGGTTTTGATACGTTTTGTTATCCAAAAGATGATTTAAATGTGTCTTCATAATGAATCATCGGCCTTGAAACTTTTAAATGCGATTATGATGTTTAAAAAGCATCAATTCTAGAATCGTTGTGGATTTGGTAGAAACAAATGTTAATTGAAGCTCTTTATGTAACTAATGATCTAATGACATTTGGAAAGCTTTATAAGCTACAATGGAACGCAAAAAAAAATGCTTATATATATTTCTCAGTAGACTTTGTATAAACACTCTCTCTCTCTCTCTCTCTCTCTCTCTCTCTCTCTCTCTCTCTCTCTCTCTCTCTCTCTCTCTCTCTCTCAATCTCTCAATCAAGTTAATCAATCAACGTGTTTTACTCATTTGTGGTGGGTTAGATTGCTACGGCAACGGGTATGTTAAGACCGATTACTTTCAGTAGTGGGTATGTATGACCAATTGTGTATATGTTATGTGAATGTGAATATTTACACTACAACAATTATAGTTTTATGGGACACCTATTTTCGTCCTAACACATTAGTTAAAGGGACGCTTAATTTTATAGGACCAATAATACATGTGTCCTATACAAAGGCGTTGTAAAATGTGCCTAAGTTGTTATGACACATTTTTCTATCATAATAAACACCAATCTTATGAAACATAACTTTTAGTCTCATAATGTGTTTTATACAACGAAAATAGCGTCGTAATAGATCTTAAAAAGTGATGCTTTATGGTGTCCTAATATATGCTTACTTGTTATTATGTTTTTGAATATTTTAAAACACATACATGTGTCCTAATATACCACAAATTTTATAAAACGAATTCTAAGGTCCTATAAAATGTTATATACAATAAAAACAGTGTCCTAATATACAACAAAACAAGACATTTTATGGTGTCCTAATATAAATTTGCCTACTATTATGTTTCGAGACACATATATGTGTCATATAAAATCATTTTTGGAACCAATATGGTGTCCTAATAGGACTCTTAGGAGTTAGGACCTATATAATTTGTGTCCCAAATATATGGTTGTATAACATCAAAAGCATCGTACTACGTCTCCAATAGCACATTTGTTTCTTTGTTATCATAACGTCAGATTTTACATTACAAATTTAAGACAATTAACCTCTCTAAAACTACAATAATTACTCAATAATTCAAATCCATGAGCCCAAACTCCATTCAATCATAGAAGAAAAAAAAATTCAACTCTCGTTAAATAAGTCTGTTGGAACCTAGAGGAGGGGTGAATAGGTTTTTTAACTTAGTTTACCAATTTTTCACAAATAAAATTTGTAAGTTGTGATAAAAAAGATTTTTCTTGAAGTTTATAACACAACAAATATATATACTTGAAATAAAGAGAGTAAGGGTAGTGAGATATTACCAATTAGTAGACAAGAGATTTATAGTGGTTCATGCAAGTGTTAACAAACTTGCACTATATCCACTCCTTGGCCTCACCCACCAAGAGTTTGCTCCACTAGCTTCTCTCTTTGAAGGTAGAGATAAACCTTTTACACTTCTCTTTTTCACTTGCAAGAATTAACACTTCAAACTTGCAAGTAAAGTAAAGATAACCTTGCTTCACTCTAATTCTATAGGCTAGAGTTGATCCTCACTTCACTCTAATTTAAAATGCTAGAGTTGATCCTTACTTCTCTCTCATTCTAAAGGCTAGAGATGATCCTTACTTCACTCTAATTTGAAAGGCTAGAGTTGATCCTTACACTATTACAAAATATATAAATGATGTTGTAATGTTTGAACTTTGATGGCTTTCACTCTTGCTTTGATCTTGATCTTGAAAGATTGAATAATATCAAAGTATATGAGATCACAAGATATGAATATATATTATGTGTTTTTGTTGTGCAAGAGGTTAGTTTAAATAAAAATCAACTGAAAAGTAGATGTTCAAAAGGTTGGTTGATCCCATACTTCTAATGTTTGAATTTAAACACAAAAATGGAAGTTTCGAAACCAATACACAAAGCATGTTGGAATTTTACCCCTTTGGGAGATTCCTTGCTAAATATGGTTGTGTATTGTTTCAAAGTGGGATTGTGTTTGGAATTTGCTAAAATGGGAAGTCATAGATTAATTCAACCAACACAAATAAGTTTATAAAAAAATTGTCCATTTTTATAAAACTTTTTATAAAAATAATTTTATAAAGACTTAAACTTATTTGATTATTTTATTTGTAAGCTCATATAATTCGAACTCTTGTTTGTAGATATCTTCGTCATCGGCTTTGAAGATATCATCTTCACTTGTTGAGTACGAGTTCAGTTGACTTGAAGAAGAACAATATTTAAGAGTTGTGAGCTGAGCAGCGACGATTGATTCACGGTCGACTGTGGGATCGATCGTGAAGATTCTTTTATCTTGATTTCTTCTTTTCTTGTTGAATTGAAGTCTTCAATTATTTGTTCTTCACTTGATCATTAATTTTAGATTTATTGATCTTTAAAGAATGTAGCATATGAACATATGAATAAATTTGATAAGCAATAATATTACTTGTTCATATTTTTATCATCATCAAAATAAGGAGTGCATTTCTTAATGTGTGACCATGTATGCCCTAACAAAGTCATTTCCATAACAAAAGTTTCTACATAAGTAGCAACATCATCAATAATACTATTATAGTCTTCTATAGATTACATGGTAATCCAAAAGTAATAAAATAAAATAGATGTAGGTAATCTTGTGTCATCATGCATCGTCACAAGTAACCTGAAATAATCCATATATAGTTGTTAGAGTCTTTGTTTTTTAAATTTATTGGTTTGATCCAGACCGATCCAATATGTTTATATGACTTTTGATTATGCAAACAATGATAATTACTATACAATTGATTATTATTGATGGTTTGCATCAACTTAATCAACATGCATGCTTATGCACAAAACTCAGATGTGTAATCCGTAACTACTAAACAAAACACAAGCTAAAAATGATTAAGTAGAACACACCTAAACTAAATTAAACTTGAGGAATACAACTAAACAATACTTAAAAACTAGAAAGCATGAAACTACGTACTTCTCTTTTTCCAGTTTCCTTTCTTTTCGCATCGAAACACACAACTAAATCAAACTTATATGTCTGAAACTTTGAGGTCAATAAGAAACTAATCAACTATAAAGCTAAAAATAATTAAATAGAAAATGGAAACTATGAAACAAATAAGCAATCCACGGTTACCATACCACAACTAAACAGAAAATTAGAAACTATTTGAATTTGAGATAGGAATGTTAACACCTGATAACGAATTTGCAGTCTTGAGGATGTTCCGTGTTCCATATAGAAAGTCGTTTGCAATATTGGATTACACATTACCACGGTTACAAAAAAGTTAAGGGTTAGCCCTGGAATAAAAGAACAAATGAAAACTGATTAAAACATTTAAGATCTCTTGTGATTTTTAAACATGGAGCAAAGAACAACAACAATTTCTACAGCCACTTGGCTTACCTTAAGCAAACATGAAATCATCCTTATTTCTAAACTTGCAATTTCTGAACCAGTGGATTGGATGTTATTTGCGACGAGTCGATGTCGATGAAAAGGAACAACGGTTTATGAACATATAGTCACATATGAATAGTATAATAATTTTGAATTTCCAATTGATTCTTTTTAAATCACAAGTTAAAACTTAACCCTTGATTAAAATTAATCAATTGCTAAGATTTTTGGCAGCTCATTAGTAACACATTAATGGGTTACTTGCAGAAGCCTACGTTTGAATTGTACTTACATGTTTGTCTTTTGAAGAAAAAAAAAACGATTACGGGATCAAGAATGAAATTAATACCATATTATATGGACTAAACATGTAATTTACTAAATGGATTTAAAAAGAAGTGCATGAAAGAAAAAGAATGGGGAAGAGGCCCACACCATTTGTCAAAGAGCGTGTGCCTAAAACCAAGAAGTCTTCGTCATCATCCTCGTCCAAATTGGGGTTCAGTTCTATCAAATTCCAACACAGATAGCTTCAATCAAGCTCCTCTCTAATGACGGACATCTCAAAAATCCAATCTTTACCTCTACAATCCGATACATCACAGCAACAGGTGGTCGAAGAAGATGAGCGGATTTCATCAGAACAAACCCTAGATGATTCCAATACTAACTGCTTTAGTTTGGTTGAAGACGATGATGATCTTGTGAACGTCGACGATGGAGACGTTCCTTATACCTTCAATTTCGATCCATTTTCTCCTCTCAATTCATCCTTCTTCGTCCCTTCCTCCTCATCTTCTTACCATCATCATCATAATCAGCAGGTAAACTCAAATTCATGCTCTTGTTGCTCATCTGAATCGGAATCCGACTGTCCAGATTCAACTGTTTATCCTGATTGTTTGTACGGCCACGATGAAGAATACGACCAGATGGATTTCATTACCGATTTGTTTGACTCTCGTGGAGAAACTGAACATGTTTCTGGTCATTTCTCGAGTTCCGATGTAGGAATTAGCGTTTCTGAAGGCAGCGGGTTTAATGATCAAGATGATGATTTTGTTTCCAATAGTATCGAGGAGCTAGGGTTAGGGTACGAAGGTGGTGGGCTAAGAGTTGCCAGAATCGAATCTGACTCTGATACAGAAGAATTAGGTGAAGTTGCTGATCAAAATGATGATAGAACTCAAAACACTGATTTGAGTTTGGAACATTTCTGGGAATG
This sequence comes from Pulicaria dysenterica, assembly GCA_947179395.2. Lineage (NCBI taxonomy): Eukaryota > Viridiplantae > Streptophyta > Magnoliopsida > Asterales > Asteraceae > Pulicaria > Pulicaria dysenterica. The sequence goes on from OX359290.1 coordinate 84,519,290, forward strand.
TCCAACTTTCGATAGTGCTAGGGTTGATGAAAGAGATGGATTGAGTTCTGTGATTGATAGGATCGAAGAAATATCCGTATCATCAGAAGTTTCATCAGAAGGAGATGCTGCTGTAGGGGTTTTGGAATGGGAGATACTATTGGCTGTTAACAATTTGGAAAGAGATCTTGAATTTGTAACTGATGGAGGAGAAGGATTTGTATACACACCTGAATTCGATACATTAATTGGTCAGTTCGTTGAGACTGTTAGAGCTTTAAGAGGTAGTCCTCCTGCTGCTAAATCTTTTGTGGATAATCTTCCTTTAGTGGCATTGGAGAAGGGAGATGCAAAAGAAGATGATAATGAAATATGTGCAGTTTGCAAAGAAGAAATTTCAATGGAGGAAAAAGTGACACAGCTTCCTTGTCGACACCATTATCATAGTGAATGTATCATGCCATGGTTAAGTATTCGTAATACATGCCCTGTTTGTCGTTTTGAGTTGCCTACTGATGATGTTGATTATGAGAGAAGCAAGAACAGGGTGAATGATGATGATCTGCGAGTCGGGTATGGTTTTGAACTTTGACCTTGATACTATAATACTATATATGATATCTGTAAATAGTTTAATGTTAGTTCTGTTACAATGCAAAAGATTGCATAGCTTTGTTGTTGGTGGAATGTGGATCGTGGAATGTCTTTTCTCGACAATATTTGTGTTAAATGTTTATATTGTTAATGATAAATAAATGGAATTTCATGCATGGTCGGAGTATTTGTATGTCTTGCGTATTTATCTGGTAACCTTATTGTTTACACTTAGAGATATCCACCATAAATACTACAAAAGTTAAAACCCCATATACCTTTTGTGCATTAAAGATTTACTATCAGGTACCTGACATCGATTTTCATCCTGATCTTATTTTCACATTGTTAGGTTGTTTAAGGGTAAATTAGATCATGCGTTAAGCTGGTAGTGTTTTTTAAATGTGTTTTTGTCACAAGTAAGATTTTGGTTGGCAAGATTAATCGCAATGTAACAATGGACGACAGTTGTTATCTCAAAGGATCTCCTTGATCCAAATCAATACAATGTTCATTTTCCCAAAAGAAGGTAAAGAAAATGTATTCGTATGCTAAGCTCATGCTTGGTATATGGACCGGCAGCCGTATACCCAAACGTGTTTTGCTTGATCCAAGAAAAACACATTATGGAAGGCTGCATTTATCGATAGACTTGCTATTATGGATTATAGGTTCATGTATTTAACTGTCAGATACTAACAATCAATACTTGACATTTAGAGATTTCTACTATAAGTGTTCAATTGCTTGGCCGTTCCTAGGTGGTTGTATATCACAGGTGATAAGTTCAAATGGTAGTATTCTATTTGGAATGGAGTGGGATTTATATTTAAGCCATAAAAACGAAATAACACCAAATAGAGTGATCTTACTGCTCAAGCGGTGGGCTGCTCTCCAGATCGACTCTTAAACTATGTGCATAAGTAAAACATTTAACCCTAAAACACTACTCAAATACCTAAGCTTAATACTTAAAACATATAATAAGGAAAAAAAGACTATTATGCCCCTGTAATCCGGAATTGCCCAAAACGTGTCTAGTTACTCTCTTTTGTTCAACTGATTCACCTTGGCAAACTGAAATGTATCATATTTCTTCAGTGGTTCAAGAAAAACACATGGAGATATCTGCTTTACTATCAATTAGGAAAGTAACTCACATAAAACCAGCATTTGTTCCAGTTCTTCTTCTGACCCTTACACAAATTTTTATTTATATTTCAAGTCAATCTTGAATTCACTTGGTCACCTGTTCCCTCATTGATAACAAGTGAAAGTAACGGATTACATTATACGTCAATATTTTGCTTAGCAACTTAAGTAGACGGTATTGTTTTTCTTATTCAAGGAATGAGTCTTTATTAACTGCAGGAACTCAACCTATTGCAGCAGGTTCTTAAGTAGACATGTATGTGTATATATTAGTTTTTGCTCCAGTTATTCTTCATTATGCTATTTGTTTAGTACTAAAATATGCAGCAGGTTCTTATGCTATTTGTTGTCATTACTCATTATGTGTTTTGTTGTCCGATCAAATACATAATGTTGGTAAAAATCGGTTACTGTTTCTACTTTCTATGCATGCCCATTAATCGAAATTACATTAACTGATACAGCGGTCATTAGTTTACGCATTAATCTTAGCCTAAGTATGGATTCTTTTCATTTTCATTGAAGTAAAATGATACAGTTGGAACAGATTGGTGCTGAATAGAAATATGGTATTTGCTATAACTGAAATCGAGTATCCGACTGAGTAGCGAGTATATAAGTTTCGGATCATCTCAATCCAGCTCAGTTTTGTCTCCTAGAATGAGCTTGCTCTTGCTGGTTAGAGTTTCGTTTTTTCAGAACTAAATGCCGACGCTTGTTTGCGTAGACAAGAGTATTTGTTTAACTGACAGTAATTTATGATTACTGATATCATAACTTCGAAGTTTTTATATGGCATCAACTATCAAGTGTATTTGTTTTTCCTAAGATTGCGATTTTAACGATTCAAGTCTTATAGTAAACACAAATTAAAAGAAACTCCACTTCAAATAATAAAGATTGACATCATTACTATAATATGATGTTTTTCTTAAGGAATGTGGTTCATATATAACAACATTTTACTATACACAGCAATTTTTATACTAAAAGACTTTTTTACCCTTCCTATCTTTAACTAATCTTTTCATATTTTAGCCCTTTCACTTTTTTACTCATAGAAGAGGCTGCTGGGAAAATACCAACCAAACAGAAATATTGCTGAAATATACCAACAAAATAGAAATGCTACTAGAAAAATGCCATCGATATATAGCAATTATAAGCCCTTTGCTTCTGGAATAAACTACAAACCAAAAGTAATGTTGCTGTAAAATAAATAGAAAAAGAAATGGAACAACAATAAAGCTGCGATTCAGTGAACACTGCAATTCTTCTTTTTTTTCTTCTATTTACCATGATCAAACCAAAAGTGGAATCAAGCGTGTGGTGAACGGCGAATGACAGTGGAAGCACAGGGTGGGAACGGCAAAGCAAATACAGGAACAATGACAGTTGTTTGAAGTAGATGAAGGAGCAGCAACGACGATTGGAAACACATAGGAAACGGTGGTTGGATTGGAAGTACAGGCGACTAATGACGAACGACGGTGGTTTTCTAGTAATCTGTGATTGAAACTTTAGATCGATGATTTTTGGCAAAAGGTGAAATGTGAAAATTTGGTAAAAGGTAACAATGGATATAATTGTTAAGAATGGTAAAAAGTTATTGTTTAAAAATCAACTACTATTGCAAGTGATTGTAATTTGTAAGTTACATGTATGACATTTTGTCAGAACAAATGTTTAGTATTTACTTATCTTCGACTAATTGAATTAAAGTTTATTGAATAATCTCAACCCTTCGTTTAGAAAATTATATAATCTTGACTATCCATTTATTTGAAATTAAAAAATTGATTTTTTCTTTTAAAGGTCAAACTAAACTAATAAAAAATTAAAAACTAATTCATAAGATTCAAGCTATTTAATTAAAGATTGATTCACGGGGTATTAAACTAGTTATATACTAAAGTGCTTATAGCCAATAATTGTTTATTGGTATATGGTATTTAGGTGTTCAATAAATTATAAATTAACGTCTTGTTATTTAACAGAAATAGTGTAGATCTATAATTAGATTAGATGTGTATATGTTTATCTGTGTTTTTTCCTTATTATTTTAATATTTTATCAAAGGTAGCAAAGGGTAGGCGGCTTGAAGCTTTCTCCTTTAATGATAATAGAACTTTGTAGTTGAATACCAGGGGGCAAACTAATATATATATATATATATATATATATATATATATATATATATATATATATATATATATATATATATATATATATATTGTTGGAGTAATTATCAAAAAGGAAATTAGTATAAGTTTTTATTATTATTGTATTTGTATATAATATGTGACATATTTGTATAAACTAAGCCACCACCGCCAGTAACCGGCCGATGGCCAACTGCCGCCGTCAACCGCCGTCAAGTGACGGAGAACTGCCGCAATAACCGCCTCGCCGGAGGCTTATAAATACACGACGAGATGTCAGTGTAGGGTGCGGTGTGTGTGGTTCCCGGTGCCCTATGTGGTGTCCGGATTTGTACCAAATATGTACAGTAGATTTCATATAAATAAAAGATGAGAATTTGTGTGTTTGCATGTGTGATTCATGTTAAAGATTCAATGTTATGGGACCATCATATATATATATATATATATATATATATATATATATATATATATATATATAGGGTAAGGATCAAGTAAAAAGAATTTTATTGTAAAAAGGGTAAGAGTTGATCATGGCCATTAGATTAACCCGGTCATGGTGCTAAAAAATAGGAGTTATTATTTTTTTCTTTGGATTAAAAAATACCCAGCAAAGGCTAGTTCGGTCTTTTCATCATTTTTATAGAATCACCCACGTTAAAATCATCCGACAAATTCATAAACATCATTTTGAAATTT